>CM045568.1:11163447-11199456 GCA_024721245.1 Mitragyna speciosa
GGGAAGTAAAGAGTGTTTCATCAAATGATGTAGAGATCCAATCCTCACAAGGTGGTAATGAAGATGTCATTGAGAAACCTGTTCATAACGAGTTGAAAGTTCTTAAGCAAGCTCTTGGTGCACATCTTAAGGAGGAAGGAGATGGAGTGCAATGGAAAAACATTGTCTACACTAGATGCCGTGTCAAGGACAAGGTATGTGGCATGGTCATTGACAAAAGAAATTATATTAATGTGGCTAGTGCTCTACTTGTTGAGAAGCTAGGATTGCCCACCTTGAGACATCCACGACCTTACAAATTGCCATTATTCCTTAATAATAAAGATTGGAGGGTCATTAATCAAGTGGAAGTGGAGTTTTCCATAGGCAAATATCATGACAAGGTTCTTTTTGATGTGGTGCCAATGGAAACTTGCCATATAGTTTTGGGCCGTCCATGGCGGTGTGAAAGGAAGGCCACATATGATGAGCACAAGGATAGATACTTCTTCATGTGGAGTAGTCACAAGATTGTGTTAGCACCATTAACACCTCGTGAGGCATATGAAGATCAAGTGAGGATAATGAGCTCACAAGCAAAAGAAAAGAGTGAACAAGAGAATGGGAGAAAAAGAAGAGAGCAAGAGGTGAGGGATACAGAGGCCGAGGAAAATGAGAGGAAAAAGGCAATAGATAATTCGGCCTTAGAGGTAGAACAAGAGAAAAAACTAGTGTGTGCAAAAGCCAAAGATTTGGAGAGAGGACTTTATGCTTATCAACCTCTATTTGTTCCTTCCTACAAAGAGGCCTTATGTTCCACTAATTCTCCTAAACTTTGCTCTCCTAGTATTGTCATCTCTTTTGTGCAGAGAATTGAAGGTTTCACTCAACAAGGTTTGCCTCATAAACCATTTCTTCTCAAAGTTGTGAAGTGCCAAGCAAAACCTAAGGGGCCTAATGAATCCCGAGGACATGAAGTGGTCGAAAAATGTGCCATCAAAGTGAATCCTCAACTTTACTTCTTCGAGTTAATTTGGAAGATTTGGCAAACATGGGTGAATAGACGTGCTATACATAGAACCCTTACAGAGTATGGTCCTTCTATCCCCAAACTTGATGGTATACTTAGTTGGAGGTACAACTTGTCTCATCTTCCTAGTGTTGATTCCATATTTGTTTTATGGCTTAGTCAAGATTTGCATGTTCATTATTGTTTAGTCATTAGGAGTAGTTGGAATAAGTATGATAGTGGCATTAAGTTTCTTGAGTTTCTCAAAGTTAGGATGAGTGTTCAAGAGTCCAATGTTTTAAGCTATGTCTTTTGTAATGATTTTTCATATGGTAGTGATAGCTACTTTATCTTTTCTTGTTTTGAAAATGTGTTTGCATCTAGTTCTTTAGATTACATGTCCAATTGTCTTACTTTCCATTCCACTAAAGAGTCCCATTACGAGTACCATGCTAGTGGAATAAGTAGATTGTGTGATATTATGAGTTCTCATGAAATTCAATGTCTAAATTCTTTGATGGATGATATTTTGACAAGTTGTTGCTTATACTTGACTAAAGTCTTTAAGGATCATGTGCATGTAAAAGCCTTCTATGCGTTGAATGTCCAATGGGTTAATACACTCTTACCCTATCCCAGTTGCTATAATGACATTATTCTTAAATGCTGTCATATACTTGGGTTTGAATTAATCGATGATGACTTGTATAGTCCTAAATATCTTAAGGGGCGGATATGTGTACCCGAAGGAAGGATTCCTTCTCAAAGAAATTTTGAATGGGATGGAATGCACATGGTTGAAGCCTACAAGTCAAAATCGCTAGGTAAATATGGCTTCTTGGAGTTTGCTTTAATTGTCACTAATTTACTCTTTTGTGGTGTAGGGAATTTAAAGGCAAATCCTTTTCAAGAGGAGGGGAGCAATGTGCTGGATTTGAGGACAAATCCCTTTCAAGAGGAGGGGAATGATGTGAATCCGAGCGATGAGGACATAGTGATCACTCATGACAATCAATTACACGCTCATTCAAGAGGAACAAGGTTGTAAGGTTGTCAAAATACAAGTGTTGAAGGAATGAGAGAAACCGCGGCACAAACCGCGGATGATGCCTCACACGGTTTGTCATGCGGTTCACGTCCAGAAACTTTGATCAAGCCATGCGGGCAACCGCGTCATGAATCGCGGATACTCCATCGCGCGGTTTCTCTCGCGGTTCGTGTCCAGAAGTGTTGATCAAGTCACGAGAGAAACCGCGTCATAAACCGCGGATACTCCATCGCACGGTTTCTCCCGCGGTTCGTGTCCAGAAACTCTCTTCAACACAACCGCGGAAGAACCCGCGGCTCATCCTCCCACGGTTTGTTGCGCGGTTCACTTCCGGAATAATATGGGCTTTTACGAGGTTTTATATTTTTTTCCTGTTTTTCAAGTTGTAATAGCCTAGGACCTAATGTAAGGGCTTTAAGGCAATTAAGCCTTGTTTCTTTTTAGCTATTAATAGACACTCTATTGTAAGAGAAGAGAATTAGACATCACGTTAAAAAATTAAGGGTTTTCCCTCTTGGCTTCTTGAAAGCTTTTCTTTGAATACCTTAGGAATTCTCTGGGTGTTCTAGGCTTATCAATCCAAGTAATCACCTTGGCTTGTGGCGCCATCTACCTTCAAACTTGGTTCGCTAACTCGTTGGATCGTGGGTCGAGATTGTATCAAGGTTCGCCATCCCGAGGGTTAGAGGGGTCGAGTCTTTCATTATCCAAACTTGGGCATTGGCTAGATCGCCGTCTCGTATCACACTTTGATCTCTTCTTGATTATCAAGCCAATGAAGTTTGTAGGGCTTGGGATGCTCCACAGTCTCTAAGTGCAACTTATCTACAAATAAGGTACTAGCAACGTTAGTACAAGAACCACTATCAATGATCATGCTACATACCTTATTGAGCAAAATACAACGCGTATGAAAGATGTGCTCTCTTTGTAGTGTCTCCTCATCTTCTTTATGTTGCACATTTAAAGCTTTTCTAGTAACCAATAGTTCACCACCAAAGAAGTTCGCTTCTTTAGTATCAGAACATCCTTCAAGAGGTGGCATCTCCTCTTCACCATTACTAGAAGTAACACTCTTGACATCCCCATTATCTAAGATCATCATAGCCCTTTTGTTTGGACAATTTGCAGCATAGTGTCCATAACCTTGGCATCTAAAACAACGTACCTCACTAAGCTTTAAGTTAGGCTCATTCTTACTCTTTGCTTGAGGCTTTGTGGAAGATGGTTCTTGCTTGACCCTCACGAATTGAATAGCTTGGTGAGAAGGTCCATGGTTTTCTCTCTTGTCAAAGGAACGATTCTCCCATTGAGCTCGTGATGATGATGAGCCAAAGTTGCGTGGCTTCATGGCTTTAAGTTGCCTATCAATCTTGATGGCCATGTCCACCAAGTCATTCATCTCCACATAGTGATGCAACTGCACACAATATCTAATTTCAGGGTTTAGACCACCCTTAAACCTAGCCATCAAAGCTTCTCCCTCTTCATCCATGTTGGCTTGAATCATCAATTTCTCCAATTCTTTATGATACTCATCCATCGACATGGTACCTTGCCTCAATGTTTGCAACTTCCAATGGAGATCACGAGTGTAGTAACTTGGCACATACCTCTTCCTCATAATCTTCTTCATCTTGGACCAAGTAGCCACGGGTTTCTCTCTATATTTGATGCGATTTTTGTTGAGTTGATCCCACCAAATGCTTGCATAATCAGTAAACTCAACAACAACAAGACGTACCTTTTTTTCCTCAGTGTAGCTATGCATGCAAAAGTATGCTCCACATTTCTTTCCCATTCCAAGTAAGCATCAGGATCTAGTCTCTCTTAGAAAGATGGAACCTTCATCTTTATGCTCCTTAAATTGCCATCATGAGGTGGTTGGTTTCTCACCCTCCTCCCTTTGCGTGAGATTATTTCCTCATAGTTAGAATCATACTCTTCATGCTCATGAACATCCTCTTCATAAGTAGGTTTCTTGAAAACCCTAGTTTGGCCTTTAAAGGCGGACTCCATGCCTTCTACTCTAGCATTTATTTGAGCCCATTGCTCTTGCATGGACTTCATATCAAAGTTTTGTTCCACACTTTCATGAGACATAATTAATAAACCTGCAAAATAAAGTTAGTAGCACAAAATAATAATAGAAGAAAAATAGCCTTACGACTCCCTTAGTGTATACACTCAACCGTCGTGTATCACTCCAAGTATTTATGACTTTTTCCCTCAAATGTGCTCACCCCTAAGCCTTTTACCACTCTTGAGTAGCTCCTTTGTATGTCCTTTGATGAAAAGAATTAGCACAACCTTCGTTGTAAAGCTCCAAGAAGTCAAAAACCACAAGAGTAAGTGTAGAGGTCAAAGATAAATAAGCTTAGAGTAATTGTTTGATCAAGAGAATTCAAGAAAAGATGGAATAAACAAAACTTGACTCAAGAAGAACACAAATTAGAAACCCTAATGTGTGGTATTCTTGTGTGAAAAATCTTGATTTTTAATGTACTCTTGAAAGAAAATAATATTCTTGTGTAAAAATAAAAACTACTTTCCAAAAATAACAAGCACACACAAGAAAACACTTTCCTTTTACCAAAAATTACTACACTTTCCTTTTTTCTCTTTCACACTCCCAATCCCCTACAATTTAGGATGCTCCTATTTTTTCTCTTAAAACACACGCCTTTCCCTTTTTTTTTTCCTCCTTCACGCCTCCTTTTTTTTTATTTTATAAAAAGCATGCTGCCTCCTACCTTTCCTCCAACAATACACGAACCACTCCTATTTTTTTTCTCACAAGGAATGCGCCAACTTCCTACTTTTTCTCAAAAGGAAATGGACTGCTTCCTCTCTTTTTTTTTTCTCTACAACGGTTTTCCTATTCCCTTTGGACTAGGATTCCTTTTCTTTTTAACACCAAAACAGCTCCTTATTGTCCCCTTTGTAAGATCAAATCAAGCTGGAAATTTTCAGAAAATTCGTAACTACAAGCAACCAAAATTCCAGCACCACAATTTCAACCAAGATTCATGAATCAAGTTAAAGAACTTGTTCCTACCACTTTGTCTATGAATCTTGATGCAAAAACTCACCAAAACAACCCAAAAACAACTAGAAATGGTGCAATGTTTTTGTTCCCAAGTCAAAAACCAGCAGACGTCCCAAACTTTTTCAAGAAAATGGATTACACAATCAAGAAGTTCAAGAAACAAAATTCCAGCAGCTATTTGGTTCAAGAACTTCAATTTTTGACTCAAGAACTTCAACAAGCAACCAAGACCTTCAAGAAACGTGCAAAGACCCTCAAGAAAGTCCAAGAATTTATTCAAGAACTTCAAGAAAGTCACAAACAAATCTGGACAGCTTCCAAGATCGCAAGTTAACACCAAGTAATTCCAAAATTGTTCAAGAAAACCCCTTGTAACACCAAGAAACAATCCAAAAATAGTTGAATAAAATTAATTGCACGGCTCTTTTGCTTGTGAAGCCTCTTTTATTCCCTTTTTTTTTATTTTCCTGGTGCTTTGGCTTTTTCTTTTACCCCTTTTTGCACGACTCTTTTTGGAATTTTTTTTTCACACACAAATCACAAAACACACCACAAACACCTTCAACCCCCAAGAAACTTCAATTCAAGGCTTCTTTGTCTAAGAATTAATTTTCTTGAAAAGTTTTTTTTTTAACATAAGAAATTCAAGAAAACAATAAAAACAGTCAAGATTATCAAGAAACCACACAAAACCTAGAATTCTTGATTGAAGACAATCAAGAATAACATTAAGACCCTAAAGAAATTCAAGAAAGCACAAGAACAAAAATTATAAGGAATGAATTTTTTTTTAAAACAAACGTGACACAAAGAAGAAACACAAGGAAAGACACAAGTTGTTTAGCTAGGCACGAAGCAATTTGAAAAACAACTCAAGAACGAATTAATGAAAAATAAAAAGGGATATATCCAAATTTCTCCAAAGGAAAAATTGGATTAGAAAAACCTAGAATTTCAAGACTAGCTCTGATACCAATTGATACGTGCAGACGTACGTGGAATTGCTTGAAAGACCAAGTATGAATTTCGAACCTTTCCCCTTGGATGAGCTAGACCCTAGAATCAGCACCAAAGTCTTGAACACACAAGATGAACAACTCGAAAATTCAAGGAAGCTTTGAACCTTCTTATGGAACGAACAAGAACTCAAGGAATCAGCACCTAGAATGCTTGATCAAAACAATAAGGTAACTCTAAGCTAGGGTTTTGAAGTTGGAATTACTCTACAAGTTCGGGGGGTTGTTCTTAATCAGCAAAGAACGAAAGAAAGCACTCAATTTGAGAACTCACAAATTTATTAATCATCAAACCTATAAAATTCGTAACAGTGTTTTGGCCTATAAATAGGCTTGCATAACAACTTGTAGAAAGTTCTAGAAACTTAACAAAGAGCACTAGTTGTAACCTAACACAATATGGTAACTTTCTAAGAGGTTACAACTTGTAAACAAAATAGAAAACTTAACATAAAAGAATTAAACTTAAAAATTCGTCCAAAAATTGTTCATGGGTTGGACGCCTCCTTTTAAGCACCATTGGGCCTCCATCTTGTATCTTTAAAAGGCCTTCCAACAAGTCCAACCAAACCAGCACCTTAGAAACATATTATGGACCACTTAGAAGCTTCAATTGGACCTTCTTTGAATGTAATTTAATCCATAACCAATGCATAAACTCTTGGCCCAATGAACACACTTGAATAGCTTGATCACCAAGTCTATTGAGAGGCCTAAGTCACGAATTACACCATGGTAGTCACAAAGCTTAAACATTCCCCTCATGATTAGCCATGATTTGATCTCATCTTGGTCCAAATGAGTTGCTCCATGAGAATATCTAAGCATCAAGATTGTAAACACGCCTAGGATCACATCACCACATCTCCCGAAGCCAACACCTATGATAATCTTCATCAACGTCGAAGCAAACGAGGACATGGCGTGGATCCAACAAGCCCAGAGAGAAGGGACCCTTGAACCCTACAAAAAGAAAGTCTTTGCAAAGAGTTTCCATCGCCAGACGACCCTTAGTAAACTTTCCAACCAGAGAGAATTGAAAAGGAGCAGCAAGTTGCTTCACTTCATCTTCAGAAAAAGATATTGTAGGACATCCATGATAAAACTGTGGCGGCTTGATCACTGTAGAAGAAGACTGATCAGTACGTTGAGTAACAATATCAGCAAAGGAACACTTCATGGGAGATGGATGAGAGTGTTGTGGAGGGATATCCTGGAGGTTTTCTGATGGATAGACCACCTTGTTAGAAACCTCCAGACGTGCAGATGCCAAAGACGAAGAAAGAGAGAACGGATAAAGTAGGAAGCAACACCATCAGAGATGTCCAGACGTGATACAGCACCTTCATCGGAGATGATGAAAAAGGTTTAAAATTCAAATGTCCATGAAAATGGGAAAGAGAAGGGAAGAGAAGAGAGCATTTATGAGCTCTGATGTATATCATCATATATGGATCAAGTACTTGTATATTATCATATATTCTAATCTATCTGCATTAACAATCTCCTTCATATTGTTAATACTTCAATTAGGAATTGTTTAAGAATAATAACAATATCATTCAAAGGACATTATCATTAAGAAAATTATTATTATTTTATAAAAAACAACCAAACAAAATAGTTTGTGAAATTACAAGTTATTATCCTATTTTGACTAAAACCAATCATTCACGTACTTTATACTGAATGAATATATATAGCTATCATGCTTCTTTTGGTATAATGGTTTAGTCGATGGATTAACTACATTATCCTAAGTAGAAATCTATTCTATTTTAACATTGTTTTTAACAATTATTTCCCTAAATAAATGATATAGCCACAAAACTTGTTAAATCATAAATGAAACCGTAAGTCCAATAATGAACTTGTATATTCAACCCAGTTTCTAAACTATAAAGTATATGGCCTTTGTTGTAGTATCTAGTTTAGAATTTCTCTAGTCAGCAATACTACTATTTAACATGAATATGAATTTAAATTGCGATTTACTATCATGCCTAAAGGGCTAAAGGTTCGTATTTGTGAACCTACATCATTTTAAAGTGTGTTCTCCATATATCAAGAATATTTCATTAGTCCTTCTCAAGTACTTTAGAATATTCTTAATAACTATCTAGTGACACTTAACAAGATTAGTTAGCTTGATATTTGCTCATAACACTTAGAATATAGGTGAAATCGAGCCCTGTATATAGCATACCATGCATTATAGAACCTATTGTAGAAGCATAATGGATCTTTTACATGCTATCAATCTCGAGAGGTGTTTTAAGACGTGTCTCTCAAAAGGGTAATGATGTGATGTAGATTGGGTAAGGAAAATTGAACCAAAACACACACAAATCAAGTAATAAAACATAATCTCTCAATTGACCGCAAGTATATGGATTGGTTGTAGTATGTGGAATATTAGCTATTGTATCCCACAAGGAATCAAATATTTGCAATTACTAAAGGTTTGTGAATAACTTTATTATTTAAACAATCACAATTTGAGAGTTGTGGTAGATGGTTGGTGCAATAGAATAGATAAAAGATAGAACAACTTTGTAGAAATTCAGTAGCAAAGAACCTATAAAATAGAATCTACTAATAAATTATATAATGAATGAATGACTTGTTAAGTTTTACCTTGCTTTGTTAGGGATCCAATTCCATATACACCATAACTAGCTCTTACTATAAAATGACAAGATTTTAAACTATTTTCATGACAAAACCTTATAAAAACATGAATTGTGTTGATTCACTTGAGCATTTATTATTTTCATATGAATAACTCAAGCATCATTTGTTCATTTTCCATTATTTAATATATTTCTCAATGACAAATAACTAGATGACTTGTTCATATTGGCCAAGTAAAAATAAGTGTTAAAACTTGAGCAAGTAAACAAACAAGTGCAAGTTTAGCAAGTTAAAGTTGGTTAAATCATGCTTAAAGATTCATTAGCTTTGTTTATATTTTAGATGAAGTTTTTCATGCAACATGACTAGTGAAACAACTAAAAGTTTAATTTCAATGCAAGAATTCATGTTGAACATTGAAAGTAAAAGAGACAGAGTTAAGAATTACTTGTTCAAAGATTGAATAAGGCTTCAACTTTTAGTTCTCTTCCAAAAGATAAACTACAAGAGTTATTGTACAATAATCTCACTATTCTACTGAGCTTTTGAGAGAATTCTATTAATTCTCTTCACTAACTACTTTGAAAACCTATCTAAACTTGTTTCAACATAATACAAATGACTATTATTTATAGACATCGATCCTACAAGTCATTTTCTAACTTACAAATACATTAAATGCAATGAAATGATGAAAATTTTTCCTGAGCTTCAAAATTGGCACAAAAGTCTTAATTTGTGTTCTCCATGGAATTTACAACTACCGAAAATCTATCTTCACTTGAAAAGTCTGCAAAACCATCTGGAAAATGAAGCATGTTGCATGTAGTAGAAATCTTGGGGTAGATATGATCCACAAACCAGCCACCCGTGGATAAGGATTCGCGGATCACACAAAAGGTGGCTCTCTTGATTTTCTAACTTGATGAGCTAGCTTCCATTTGTGTTCAGGCCTTTTAAACACATTTTCATGTTTTCTGTTAGATTTTCAATTCTCCCAAATATTGCACAATTTATTTTTTAATAATTTTTCAATTATCATTCAACTTAATCACTTCAATCTACTTTGATTTTGCTTCACTTTGACTCCAACTAATCCAAATTAAGATTTATCATGAATATGCAAAAGTGTACAAAAATTCTGCATTAAATAGCTCAAATTCTCAATTCTATTTCAAAACCCTAATTCAGGAAAAAAAAAACCCTAACTATTGGAAAATAAATCATTTGAAGCTAAAATTACTATAATTATACTGAAAACATACCAAAAATATATAATAACACAAATAATAGTATCGATAAATTTATCACTTATCAAACTACCCACACTTGAATCATTGGTTGTTCTCAAGCAATTGAAAAATTTTAATATCAAATAATGATTCAAGTATTAATATAACACATTTCTCGTTTAATGCAGTTCTACATAATTAAAGTAAATAGGCATTATGATATTCCTTGTAAAGTTTGTAATACTCATAATACAAAATAAAAGGGAAGTAATTATATCAAGATTGAAGCTAGTTCAACAAAATTTCTATGCCTCATAAAACTTCACACACCAAGTATTCATATGAACAATCAAGTGCAGCATATGCTTTACACAATTTCAAAGTACAGGGACATATTGAATTAATTGCGAGTGTCTTTTAATATGAAGGTTAACATTTGCTGATACAAACCTCCGGTTACTCAACACTTTTAATTATTTGAACTACAATTCATTCTTAATTGAGAAGTGAAATTGTCTTTCGATGAAAAGATTGACATTTTGTAATGAAAGTCCTTTATTACTCAACAATTCATTTTTAATCAACTTGCTATGCATACTCTTAATCAAAATGCCTTTTGACTCGAAAAATTGATATTTTTAGATAAAAATTTTCCTTTATTAAGCATATGAATTATTGGAGTAGAAAGATAATTCAATTTGACATTTGCTTCACAGCATAATTGTCCCTTATTGATAAGCATAAGTCATAAATTATACCTTTTGTCCATATCTACCACTTAACATTGTAAAGTCAAGTAAAGAAGAGAAATTTTAATCAAACATGCAAATTAAGACATAATTTTAATTATTTTACAAGATATATTTTCTAAAAAACCAAAACTTCTAATCCCTTAGTATTATTTTCTCATATATTTGTAGAATACATTTAACCAAAGTGGCATAAATTACTTCAAAAAGTAAAGGAACTCAACAAGTCTATGGTATAAAAGCATGCATTTGAGACACATTTTCAAAAATTTTGGCAATATTTTGCAAAACAATATCTTGACACAATTTCTTTAAATCATCCAGAGCCAAACCAACTATATTTCATATACTTTCTCCCCATACTTAAAATGTCACATTATCCTCAATGTGCAAAGGAAAAGTAACTAAGAGAATTTAAATGAGAAGATTCCCTTGTTTGGTTAATGAATCTATAAGATGATATAGTTGTTGTCCTTATACCCCTTTCCCCAATGATAAATTCTTTTATAAAATGCTTCACCATGTTCTTCAAAGGTTCCCATTTTGCTCAAAAACTTGCTTACAAATGCTTAAAAGCTATGTTAGATCATGTTGAATAGCAAATAAGTTCAATGGTAACATAACTTGCTTAGAAACATTTGGTTTTTCCCACACTTACGTTGTGACAATGTAGGTTAAGGGGGTATAAAATTGATGCACATGCTATGTGAGCAAGTGTAATGTATTATGATGAAGTGAAATGCACTTGAAACATGCATGAATTTGCCTCAAAACAAAATTTAACCCCTTAATGCCAAAAAGTTTAATTTCAAATTACAAAAGTAATCTTGAATTAAACTTAATTAGAACATGTTAAAGTACTAAATTGAATTTCCAAGACATGCATAGAAACCATAAATCACATGTTGCAAATGAACCAATTGAAAACTAATAAAATTAACCTAAAAAACCAAATTTGCATGTAATCCTTGGGTTCTCTACTTGCGGTTCAGAAAAGCTGGTATGTGGTTCTTTGCAACTGTGGATTGCACAACTCTCCTAGAAGTTGATTCACAAGTTATTTCTAGAAAGTGACTCTGAATAGCTTTTTCTTGCGGTTATTGTTCCATTGGCAAAATCTTTCTTCTACAGTAACTTCAGTTTCAATTTGAACATGTTTTTGAATAATTAACACTTGGAACAAATTTGAATTATCAAAATATACATGTGTGAACAAAATTTTCTAAGTTGAGTATCAAATTAACATCATTGAGCATGGATTGAGCATGAATCTTCAAGTTGCACATTTTGTAAAATTCGAATACTCATTCAAAATTAACATTGCACACATGTTTCTTATAGCATATTAAGCCCATAAAAAATGTTAAATATCTAGAATTCACTAAGAATGTACAAATAACATTTTTGAACAAAAAGTTCATCAATCACGAATAGTGTACTTCTATCAATTCCAACTTGAAAAACACATCACATACCATATATTAAACATATTAAATATACTTTCAAGTATGAAATGTATAGAAAAAGGTGATAAGAAGCAAACTCATAATCTTGAACCTTCTTAAATCGAGCTTGTAGTTCATGCTCCTTGTTGAAAATCTACAAAACAAACAACATAAACATACTTTAAATTACTTAAGACATATCAAAACTAACTAATATTTCACAAAATCATTAGAAATGTTAGGTTGCCTCCTAACAAGCGCTTCATTTATAGTTAAGAGCTAGACTCAATGATGTATGCTTCATGTAAGAGGACCATTTCCCAAAGAATCCTTCACTTTTTTGGATGTGGATATGTCAATATACTTCAATTGGTCATTCCTCATTGGTTTCTCTCTTTTAGAACCTTCCCAACCTGAAAATGTAAAACTTGGCACATTTTCATTATAAATTATAAATCATATACACATTAAAAGTAGAAGAAGGTTGTTTCATCATTTTAGCTCAAAATCAACTTCTTTATCTCATACTCTTAATTTTAATGTACCCTTTTTTACATCCATGATTGCACTGGCGGTAACAAGGAAAGGCTTATGAAGTATAATTGGCATTGAACTATCATCTTTCATATCTGAAATAACAAAGTTCACCAAGATGATACATTTGTCTATTTTCATTAAAGCATTTTTAAATATTCCAAATGGATGCTTTATGGACCTATCAGCTAGTTGCAATGTGATGTTTGTGCTTTGAATTTTCTTTAATCCTAGCCTTCTAGCAATTGACAAAGAAAGAAGTGAGACACTTGCATTTAAATTACATAAATCTTTTGAAAAATTAACATCACCAATAGTGCAAGGGATAGAAAAACTCCCTGGATCCTTGAGTTTAGGTGGCAATTTGTTTTGGATCTTAGCATTACACTCCTCCATGAGTACTTTTGTCTCAAACTCATCAAAGCTTTTCTTGCTTGTCAACAAGTCTTTGAAAAAAATATTGGCTCCGTTTGGACAAGTTTTTTGGAGCATTTTTTGGAAAAATTTTTCCCAAATCTGTTTGGACAAGTGAAAATTTTTTTGGTCAAAGCGTTAAAAATTTTTTTGGTCAAACTTTTTCACCAAATTTTCCCACCAAGTTTTTCATTTGAAATTTTAAATGAATTTTAGAGACTTTTTACACAATTATTCACAAAAGCAAGCATGTTTATATTCAAAATTTGTTTAGAAAAACTAAAAAAATTGCAAGTAACAAAATAAGATCTATTTTCGGTGGATTTTCAAGTGGGACGACAAATTGGACGACGGAGCGGACGTCCGCCTTTTTAAGCAGACGACGAAGCAGACGTCTGCTTCTTTAAGTGAACGTCCACTTCAGAGATAGAAATGTCTTAGTGAGCATTGGGGGGCGTCCGTGCCCAGTGCTCATTGATGTGGGTAGATTAGGTATACAAATATAGCAATAAATCTCTCAAATTTCACACACATACAAGTAATAAAAATACCTAATTTCCCTATGACTGCAAGTATATAGGTTGAAACGAGTATAGGGATATTAGGGTCGATCCCACGAGGAAACTTTAGTGGCAATTACCAAAGCTTGTTAACTTACTTTATTATCTAGACATTTCATCGAACATGTGGTAGGAGAAGTAAAGTTCAAATACTTTAAGAAAAACTAATGAATGGAATTCACTAATACAAGTTTAGGGTGTAAAATCCACTAATGGTCACAAAATATGCAAGAATAAGATTATAGGTTGCTTATAACATCTAATCTTACTTAGGAATCCATAGTAATCAAGTCTTGCTCTCGCAATGAATTAGATTACTACTTCAAAATCTCATTCTCATGATAATTCAAATGAAGCTAGCAACAAGTATTTCCTATTCTCATAGTGAAACAACTTAGTATTAGTTCATTTTTTTAGCCACAAGCAAGAACAAGATATGTCAAGTTTAATCCTATTCAAAACATATCATGAGCTTAATCTTAACCCTTAGCTTGTAATTAATTCATATTGAAGACAAAAACAAGTAAGAACAAGTATATATTGCATAAATTCATACCAAAGATTGAAAGTAGAGAGATAGAGTTAGAAATTCTCATTTCATACGCTCAAATTTTCACTTTTTCCATTGAAGATGAATTGATACAAGTGAAATTTCACCAAGAGTTTCTCTACAAAAATTGTTTTTCTTAAAAACTACTAAGAGAAAAACTCAACTTACAACTACTTTGGGAGTGCTCCTCTCTTCAAGACTTGTTCTAAATATCTTGCAAGAGCTTCCTATTTATAAACAAATTCACTCTAATCATCTAGACAACTTGCTATGACAATTTGCAAGAAAAGTTGTCTTAAAATCACAAAAAGATTTCCATTGAATTTTGCAATGTTTCCTTGGGTAGTGCAGGTGCAAAGAATCCTTAAAAGTTATCAAAAGGGGCTGGAAGATAAGTTGCAAGTTGAAGCCATCATTTTCTAGGTCGACATGCATGATCTGTGGGTCAGATTCGTGGGTTGTTGTTCTACAGATCTTAATCCGCGGATTGCTCCTAGATGATGGATGAATCAACTTTTTCTCAAAACATGAAAGTTGTAGCCCTTTGAATTAAATTTCCAACACCATAAGAATTATGTCATTTAAAGTTCAAGATGCAAAGATATAGCCAAAATACTGAGACATGATTGGGAGAGTCTTGTTCTTTAGTAATTTGGATTTTTGGCTATGAAGATGTGAGAACTGGATTTTGATGCCTTCATAAGATTTGTAGAGTATCCTCTTAGCTTTATAATACCATAAGAATAATCTCAATTAAATATTTTCAGCTCAAGTTATGGCCAAAATGCTGAAATATGTCATTGTTGCCGACACTTTGTTTTCTCCAATTCATCACTTCCATTGCTTTTATGCCTTTCTCTTCCGCTTGTTATTTCCCTTATACCATTGAGACCTTTTTCTGATGTTGATCCTTAATTTCCATAGTGAATTTGTTGATGAGAATTTCCCAAAAGTTGAGCAAAATAATCCTCCAAGTTTGAATGTAAAAGTTGTTTCATTGAAACTCCAAATGATAGGATCCAAGGAGCACCTACATATGTGAAGCATTGCCTAGCACGTTTCAAGCTAAAAGGAGAGTCATTCATCAATGATATAGGCGTGCATGAATCCTATCCAAGTGTTGCATACGAGTTGAGCATGAATGTTGGGCTTGAGTTACGTGATGATCAAGCTAGTAGATTGGGCCAAGGTTTAATGTATTGGCTTTGGATCAAATCTAATTATAAAGATAGCCCAATTGAAGGTTCTAAGTTGTCCATAACAAGCATACAAGGGGCTGGTTACTTGGGCTCACTTGGAGGGCTCTTAAACTTGCAAGATGGAGGCCCAATAGTGCACAATGGAGACGTCCAGCCCAAGGAGACTTTTATGGACGAATTTTTAATATTTTCTAGAGCTTATTTTGTGTTTTGTTAGTTTTCCAAATTGTTTACAAATTTTTTTAGTTAATTTTCCAAATAGTTGAGTATTTAGTTTTTAGTAGTTGTCTTAAACTTCAAGTTCTAGAATTCTCTTGTAAGCCTATTTATAGGCCTTCATAATTCAATAAAAATATCAGATTATTCCTCAAAAATTCGTATGAATAGTGTGTGCTCTTTTTAAGAGTGTTTTCTTGGTTCTTGGATTAGAACTACTCTTGTCTTATCAATCCTTAGATTGTGGCGACAACAAACCCTAGCTTAGAGTTCATTCTTTCGCGTTTGATCAAGTCTTTAGAACTTTAGTTTAGGCATATTGAACTCAGCTCACATTGGTCCTAAATTAGAGTTTTAGAACTTAGTTCTTCGTTGGAGAAGGGTTCGAGGCATACAACTTGGATTTATCAAGCGGTCTTGGCGATCTCGCTACCCTTGCGCACATCAATTGGTATCAGAGCCTTGGTTCTTGATTTTCCAGGTTTATTCAATCCAAATTTTTCCTTAGAAAAATTGGATATATCCCTCTTATATTGCTTTTAATTTGTTGTTTTGTCAAGTGCTTCGTGCCTCGTCAAACAACTTGTGTTTTGTTTCTTGTTCCTTGTGATCGTGTTTTGTTTTTTGTAATTCTGTTTCTGTCCAGCTTTGTTTCTTATCTATTCATGTGTCTTTTTGTTGTTTAATCGTGTTTCTTGAAGAGTCCTAGGGTTTTAGAGTTGTTCTTGGTTGTTTCCAATCAAGAATTCTAGGTTTTGTGTGGTATTTTTTTTTGAAATCTTGACTGTTTTTATTGTTTTCTTGATGTTCTTGTGTCAAAAACTTTTTTAAGAAAAAGAATTCTTCTTGCACCTAGCACACGAATTCAGTTTCTTGAAGGTTTGAAGTTGTTTTGGTTGTTTCTTGAATTGTTCTTGGAGAAAAAAAAAACAGAAAAAGAAACAAAAAGTAAAAGAGGCGTGCTGAAGTTTAAGAGCCATAGCACAAAGAAAAATAAAGAAAGAATTGAGTACAAGAGGCTGCACCAGGTTTAAAAAAAAGCCGTGCAAAACATTTATTCAATTGTTCTTGAAAGCTGTCTTGGTGTTTTCTTGAAGTTGTTGTGGGTTGTCTTGAATCTGGAATTGTTTGGCTTGTTTCTTGGAAATCTTGCACGAATTTCTGAAGATTTAAGACTGATTTTGGAAGTTCTTGAACACCTCTTGGACGTTTCCCTTGTAGGAACAAGTTCTTGAACTTGATTCTTGCATATTCATTGAAATTTTGGTGCTAGAATTTTGGCTGCTTGTTACCTGCGATTTTTCTTAAATTTTTCTAGCTTGTTGAGCGACCAAAAGAGGAGAATTAGGGTTGCTTTGTTGTTTAAATAAGCAAACAAACCTAGTCTTTAAGGGGGAAGGAGAGCCGTTAGGAAGCGAATAAGGAAACCCAAAGGGATTTGGTCAAAGATCCTTGTTTCCTAATCGGTGAGGCTTGTGCATGTGCTGGTGGTTTCCTTAGGTGCTCTAAACGTCCAGCTTGTTTTCCTTACTGATTTTGGGCTGGAATTTTTCTATTTTATAGCTGTTTTTTGGTTTCCTAATTGTGCTAAGTATTGTTGTGTTGGAATTTTTAGGAAAGTGGTGCAAGAAACTTAATCGAACTAGGGTTTGTGGAGCCTATCTTCATTAGGAAATCTTGAAAACTTTGCTTTTTACACAAGAAACACTATTTTCTTTCAAGAAAACTTTGAAAATTCAAGATTTTACACACAAGAATACCTACACATTAGCGTTTCCTAAATTGTGTTTTCTTGAGTCAAATCTTGTCTTTTTCATCTTTTCTTGGACTTCTCTTGATCAAACCCTACTCTAAGCTTTCCACATTGATTACTCTCATATTTATTCTTGTGTTTGAGTTGCTATAAGGTCTTGGTGAGATTGATTGAGCAGGTTTTTATCTAAGAGCCTACAAGAAAGCATCTCAAGAGTGGAAAAAGGCTTAGTGGTGAGCTCACTAGAGGGAAAAAGCCAACAAACTTGAGTGATACACGAGGGAACGAGTGTATACACTAAGGGAGAGAAGTAAGGCAATTTCTTTTTTATTTGTTTATTGCTACTAACTTGTTTTTTTGCAGGAATTTCTTTGTAGTCATGGCCGAGCAAGTTGACCAAAAGCTTAAGGACATTGAGATCTTGTTGAAAACCATGCAAAAGGACTTTAGGAGGATGCATACTCGCATGGATGATGTGGAATTAGTCGTGAAGGGAAAAGCAAAAGTATCGAACAATCCAACTTATGAGGAGAGGAGCTATGAAACTCATTCTTATGGAAGGATTGACAAAGCTAAACCGTCAAGGGGGATCCAAGATTCATCGAGTCACATCAATTGGAGAAATAAGAGTGCCTTTGATTGGAGGGATGAGCAATCAATTCCAAAGTCTAAGAAGATCATGAAAGCCAATGATGATGAGAAGATGCAATCATTGAAAGATGGTAGTGATGATAAACAAGTGCAACATGAAAGTCAATTCTATACTAGATGCACTATGAATAACAAGGTATGTAGTATGCATATCAATCATAATAGTTGCACTAACTTGGCTAGTACTATGTGTGTTGGAAAACTTGGATTACCCATGTTGGAGCATCCAAATCCATATAAATGGTTGACTGACAATGGAGAATTCGAGGTGACCAATCAAGTGGAGATAGAGTTCTCAATTAGCAAGTATCGTGATAAGGTTTTTTGTGATGTGGTACCAATGAAGACTTGTCACATACTCTTGGGGCATCCATGGCAACTGGAAAAGAAAGCCAAGTATGATGGATTGAAATATTCTTTCATGTGGAATGGGAAGAATATCAAGCTAAATCTTTTGTCACCACTTGAAGCAAATAAGGATAGAGAGAAAATTGCAAGAGATTGCAAAGATTGGGAAAAATCAATGAGTACCCCATCAAAAGAAAAGAGTGAAGAAAAAGGAGAGTGCGTGCTAGAAAAGAATAAGAGTGAAAAGAAAAAGAGAGTGGAAAATAGTAAGAGTGAAAATAAGAGTGCTTTAGTTGTGAAGTCTAAACTTCTTGTACCTTTGTACAAGGAAGTAGATTATTTTGTTAATACTCTTAACACTTGTTTTCCTAGTGCTTTTGTTTCTCTTTTGCAGCAACATGGAAATCAATTTCCAAGAGAAGTGCCACTAGCAAATTGCTCATTCAATGGTGTGAAGTTGCAAATTGATGGAGCATTATCATTATCAAGCAAGAAGATGAAAGTGATTCAAAAGCATGATTTGGTGAAGAAGGAATGCTTTGACATAAAAAGATGGTCACATGCCATCAGCACAAATTGGTTGATCAAATACATGTTTGATTGGTGGCATGGTGTCAATTGATTTTCTGACTTTGAGTTTATACGTGTTTTGTGTTTTAACTTAGTTATGCATGATTCTCTACATTTTGTCTATAGCATTAATGTGAATAATTTTACATTGCATATAGTGTCTCGTGGTAATCTATGTGACAATTTGCATTTTGTGCATAGTATTTCTCCTAGGAAATTCATTTTGAGTTTTAGTAATCATAGTGTTCTAAGTCATGATGTTCATCTTGTTTTTTGTAGTAGAGATAAGTATGTGTTGCATATAAAGTTTCATTATAAGTTGCATGAATTACATTCTAATTTTAATGGTTTAGGTTTAGTTTGTTTTAGTAATTTCATTGTTAGTAGTGCTTTAGGTTGTTTGTTGCATGATGCATTTACATATAGTAAACATGTTTATTCTATTTTTGAAGCTTTCCTTTGTGTTAATTCTTTAGGTTCTTTATACATATGTTTTAGTGTTTTTAGTTTACACTTTAGTTCTATTTTGCATGTTTATCTTGTTAGGTTAGATTATTATGTATTGCATTTAGCATGTTTAACTTCTCATAATTCATTCTATCTTGAGAAAGTTCTTGTGTTTCTTCATGATGTTTTAAATGATTTTTGGTATTTCTTTTATAATTTTTTATGCTCTGGTAAGCATTGCATGCCTATGTATGCTTTTTTTCTAATTGATTCAATTGTTTTAGTTAGTAATCATGTTTTGCATTCAACATATTTAGCTTTGCATGGTGCATTCTATTTTAGGGATGTTAATCATCTACACATGTTTATTGTTTTTACGTTAGAATCTGCCTTTGCATCTTTAAGTGGTGTTTTTGAGTTTTATCTAGTTTCATCTTTGAAGAACATTGAGTTTTTGTCTACTAGTGTTGAAACAAGCATGAGTCCATCTGAATTTTATGTAAGAATTCATGTGTTAAGTGTTTTAGATAGTCATAAAGATTTTGTTTTTGAGTTTTATTTGCATTGCGAGCATACTAGTATTATTTATAATCTTCATCATGCGCTTATTCAAGATATTCCTCTTGAATCATTTCATCTTGTTGCTAGACATTGGAGTTTACTTTCGAGTCCATGTTTGCTAAGTCGTGTTCATGTTTTTAAAGATGACACTCATCAAAATGAGTTTATTATTCTTAAACATGAATTTGTCCTTGCAACATTCTTGCATGTATGTAAATTTTACATTGTTGCATCCTTAGGGAATGTTGAATGTTGTCTTGTTTTCGTTGATGCATGCATGGGGATAAACGGGTTTTCTGAGCAACTTTGTGTACTAAGTGTTCTAGCTGAATATGTTTATTTGTTTATCACTCCTAGTGTCACTTATGTTGTTATATACCATGTACGTGATTCGAGGACGAATCCTTTCGAGGAAGGAGGGAATGATAGGATCCAAGAAGCACCTACATATGTGAAGCATTGCCTAGCACGTTTCAAGCTAAAAGGAGAGTCATTCATCAATAATATAGGCGTGCATGAATCCTATCCAAGTGTTGCATACGAGTTGAGCATGAATGTTGGGCTTGAGTTACGTGATGATCAAGCTAGTAGATTGGGCCAAGGTTTAATGTATTGGCTTTGGATCAAATCTAATTATAAAGATAGCCCAATTGAAGGTTCTAAGTTGTCCATAACAAGCATACAAGGGGCTGGTTACTTGGGCTCACTTGGAGGGCTCTTAAACTTGCAAGATGGAGGCCCAATAGTGCACAATGGAGACGTCCAGCCCAAGGAGACTTTTATGGACGAATTTTTAATA
Organism: Mitragyna speciosa; assembly: GCA_024721245.1. Classification (NCBI taxonomy): domain Eukaryota; kingdom Viridiplantae; phylum Streptophyta; class Magnoliopsida; order Gentianales; family Rubiaceae; genus Mitragyna; species Mitragyna speciosa. The sequence continues at coordinate 11,184,211 of CM045568.1, forward strand.
TTTTCTAGAGCTTATTTTGTGTTTTGTTAGTTTTCCAAATTGTTTACAAATTTTTTTAGTTAATTTTCCAAATAGTTGAGTATTTAGTTTTTAGTAGTTGTCTTAAACTTCAAGTTCTAGAATTCTCTTGTAAGCCTATTTATAGGCCTTCATAATTCAATAAAAATATCAGATTATTCCTCAAAAATTCGTATGAATAGTGTGTGCTCTTTTTAAGAGTGTTTTCTTGGTTCTTGGATTAGAACTACTCTTGTCTTATCAATCCTTAGATTGTGGCGACAACAAACCCTAGCTTAGAGTTCATTCTTTCGCGTTTGATCAAGTCTTTAGAACTTTAGTTTAGGCATATTGAACTCGCTCACATTGGTCCTAAATTAGAGTCTTAGAACTTAGTTCTTCGTTGGAGAAGGGTTCGAGGCATACAACTTGGATTTATCAAGCGGTCTTGGCGATCTCGCTACCCTTGCGCACATCACCAAATCCATGATTAAATGTATAAAACTTGCAAGATTGTATAAAGAATGTGCATTAATTTGCTCAAAGTATAAATATTGCTTCAAAACCCTAAAAATTGGGTCAAAACCCTAAATTTTGGGAAATTCTTCAAATGGAGAATATTTATAAATTTGAGACTTTTTTTATGTTAAAATTACTAAAAACACACTAAAACGATATATAAAATACTATGCTAAAATAGGTAAAATTATCACTTATCACTTGCTAAGACATTTTTGTCTCTGAAGCAGATGTCTGCTTAAAGAAGTGAATGTCCGCTTCACTACTTTTTCCAACTATATGGATTGCATTTTGATTGGTGCATTTTTCATTTTTTTTAGATAAATTTTCTCCAAAAAGATTAATGTTCTTCTTATGCAATCATTTAAAAATAAGTGCAAGTTGGTCAAAAATTTTTTAAACTATTCAAACACTTTCCCAATCACTTTTCAAACCACCATCGTGTCACTTCAAAAAAATTTTCGCATCCAAACACTTTTTCACCTTTCTAAAAAAGTTAACAAAAAACAATCTAAATAATTTTCCCAATAATTCTAAAAAAACACTCCAAATAATGCTATCCAAACGGAGCCGTTATATTTATGAATGCATCTACAAAAGGAATATTAACATGTAATTGCTTAAGCATTTGTGTAATTCTCTAAGCTTTTGTGGAAATGGTACTTGTGGGAGAATAGCGATAGTTTGTGATTTAGAAATCTTTGATTCACTATTTTCACTTACTATCTTTTTTCCTTTTTCTTCTTTTTCATTTTCATCACTTCCACATTCTTTTTCTTTTTCTACACATGGTTCATTCAATTACTTTTCACTTCTTAAAGTTAGGACTTGAATATACTCCATAGGATTTGTTTCGGTTTTGCTAAGTAATTCCCCTTGTTTTATAAGGTTTTTGTGTTCAACCAATTGAAGAATTTGATGTTCTAAGGATCTTAACATTCCTTGCATTCTATATTCAAATTGATCCATCATCTCACTCATTTTTGTTTGCATTTGTTACCTCCCAAGTTGATTTATTTTGAGAAAATTTAGGTGGTGTAATCATCTTTGGTTCCCTCCATCCAAGATTTGGATGGTTTTTTCACCCTAGATTATATGTGTTAGAGAAAGTATTATTAGAACAAGAAGAAAGCTTGTAGCTGTTAACATATTGAGTTTGTATGCAAAAAGATAAATCATGAGAATTATGACAAAAATTACAACATGCAACACTAGAAGATGAACTTTGATTATTTGGAACATGTTTATTAAAAGCATTATTCATGTTTTGCATTTGCATTCTTAACATCTAAAGGATCAATTTCATACATACTTTGAGATATTCTATTAATTCCTCTTTCATTTACCCATTGATAATGGTTGGCCGCCATCTCTTCTATCAAATCTTGGGCTTCCTCCGCTAATTTTGCCATGAGAGCTCCCCTTGCAGCTGCATGTATATAAATTTTTGTTGGATAATTAAATCCATTATAGAATGTTTGCACTATTAACTAATTAGGGATTCTGTGGTGTGGACATCTTATTAGGTCTTTGAATCTTTCCCAAGCCTCAAAAAGAAACTCTCTATCACTTTGGTTGTTGAAATTTATTATGTTCATCGGAGGCTTGCGGTCTTTCCCGGTGGGAAGTATTTGTTCAAGATTGCTTTAGAAAGGTTCCATCCAAGTAGCAAAGGTATTTGGTGGAAATGATTGAAGCATTGCTTGACTTTATCTCTTAAGGAAAATGGAAACAATCTCAATCTTATAGCATCACGGTTACTCCGTTTAATCTGATTGTATCATAAATTTCTATAAAATTAGCTGAAGTGTATATTAGGGTCTTCATTTAAGATACAATCAAATTGATTATTTTGAACTATTTGAATTAAAATTGATTTAATTTCAAAATTATTTGCATTAGTTGGTGGCTTTATTATACTTGTGCTAGAACCAATTGGGTCTAGCATGGCAAAATCTCTTAAAGAACAAACATTAGGATTAGGATTTTGGTTTGCCTCCTCCATGACTACCTCTTGTTGTTTTTCTTGTTGAATTGCACTTGAAGACTCACCAATCTCCTCCACCTTGCTTGTTCTTGTTGCCTTTGTTTTCTTGCCTTCCTTGCAGCTCTTTTAATCTTCGAAATCAAAAGGACATATCACCTTGAGGCTCCAATGCATACACCTACAAAAGAAAAGAAATAATAGTTATATACAAATAAAGTAAAACAAAGTCTAGACTAATAAAGCTTGCTTTGGCTTTAATATTATCGTGATTCCCTGGTAACAGTGCAAAAAACTTGACGCAGTGTATATTAGGTTAGGAAAATTGAAGCAAAACGCACACAAATCAAGTAATGAAAACTAATCTCTCGATTTACCGCAAGTATATGAGCCAAGTTGTAGTATGTGGAATATTAGGTATCATATCCCACGAGGAATTAAATATTTGCAATTATTAAGGCTTCATGACTAACTTTATTATTTAAATAATCACAAATTTGAGAGTTGTGTTAGATAGTTGATGCAACAGAATGGATAAAAGATGGAACAACTTTGTAGAAATTTAATAGTAAAGAACCTAGAATACTAGAATCCATTAATGAACCATAAGATGCATGAATAACTTGTTAAGTTTTACTTTGCACTGTTAAAAATCCAATTCCGTATAAGTCATAACTTACTCTAGCTATGAAATGACAAAATTTCAATTATTTTCATGATGAAATCTTATGAAAACATGAATTGTATTGATTCACTTAAGCATTCAATATTTTCATATGTACAATCAAGCATCACATGCTCATTTTCCAGTGTTAAATATATTTTTCAATGTCAAATAACAACAAGATGACTTGTTCATGTTGGCCAAGCAAAAATAAGCATTAAAACTTGAACAATTAAACAAACAAGTGCAAATTTAGCAAGTTGAAGTTGGTAAATCATGCTTAAAATTTATTGGCTTTATCTATATTATAGATCAAGCTTTTAGTGCAACATTACTAGTGAAACAACCAAAAATTCAATTTCAATGCACGAATTCATGCTCAATAATGAAAGTAAAAGAGAGAGTTAAGAATTGCTCATTCAAAGATTGAAAAAGGCTTCAACTTCTATTCCTCTTCCAAAACATGAACTACAAGAGTTCTTGTATAATAACCTCACTATTCTATTGAGTTTTTGACGGAATTAATTTTCTTAACTAACTACTTCTAAAACCTATCTAAACTTGTTACATACATACTACAAATGACTTCTATTTATGGATAAAGATTCTAGAAGTTAGTTTCCAATTCGCAAATATATTAAATGCAATGAAATGATGAAGATTCTTCTTGAGCTCCAAAATTAGCACAAAAGTCCTAATTTGTGTTCGCTATGGAATCTAAAGCTGCCAAAACCCTATACTCATATGAAAAGTCTACAAAATCTGCTAGAAAATGAAGCAAGTTGCATGCAGTAGAAATCCTAGCTGACATACAATCAGCAGGTTAGGTTTGCAAACTAGCCACTCGCAAATCACAACTCGCGGATCACACAAAAGGTGGCACTTTTGATTTTCAAACTTGTTGAATTGGCTTCCACATGTTCAGATCTTTAAACACATTTTCATGTATTTTTATTGGATTTTTTTAATTCTCCCAAATTATTCTTCAATAATTCTTAAGTATTCATTCAATTTATTCACTTGAATGTACTTTTATTTTGCTTCATTTTGACTCTAATTGATCCAAATTAAGACTAAGTATCATGAATATGCAAAAATGTAAAAAAATTGTGCATTAAATAGCTCAAATTATCAAGCCTCAAAACCCTAATTTTAGGAAAAAATCCTAATTTCTTGAAAATAAGTCATTTGAAGCTAAAATTATTACAAGTAGATTAAAAACACACTAAAAATAAATAATAACACATAAAAATATTGATAAATTTGTCACTTATCAGGTAGAACCATGTTGCATAGACAAGAACCATTTCTATGATTGCTCCATACTAATTTCTTTATCATCTTGTTTATGTACGTGGATCAAAAGAAAACAAACAACTTTGTGCATTTATCTCTATAGATCTTAATTCCTATAATATATGTTGCCTCTCTTATATCTTTCATGGAGAAATTCTTGAACAATTATATCTTTTATCATTTGATGCATAAGTATATTGTACTCCATTAACAATATGTCTCGTACTCCATTAACAATATATCATTCACATAAAATGTCAAGAGAAATAGTAGTGTTCCCACTCACCTTTCTTGTATACACAAGGCTTGTCTTCACTTTTGAGAATACCAAATTCTTTGATTGTTTAATTAAAACGAATGTTCCAACTCTTGGATTCTTGCTTGAGTTCATAGATGGATTTTCGAAATTCACACCTTATTACTATTAATAGAAGTAAAGCATTTGATATATGTCATGTATAAATCCTTTCACAAATTCTCATTAAGTTGTTTTTGCATCCATTTGTCATATATTATAGTCATAATGTGGAGTTATAGCATGCAAAATCCTAACAGATTTAAGTATAGTTATTGGTGAAAAGGCTTCTTCAAAGTCAATTTCTTGTCTTTGTTTGTAACCTTTTGCTACTAACTTTACTTTATAACTAACTATGTTACCATTTATGTTGGTCTTTTTTTAAAGATCTACTTATACCGTATGGGTTTTACCTCTTCGAATGGCTCAACCAGGGTTTATACTTTATTGTCATATATGGAATTCATTTTAGATTTCGTGGCTTCATGCCACTTCATGAAGTCTATTCTAAACATAGCCTTTTCGTAGAAAGTAGGATAGTTATCATCCATGAGTAGCACATTATTACTCTAATTTATAAGAAATCCATATCTCTCAAGAGAATGACGTAATCTACTAGATCTATGAAGTTCTTGTCTAACTTGAGCTTTCAGCTAACATAGGGCGTAAGTGTTTAGGTTTTAACTGTTGATTTTTTGTTAGTTTGTGGGTCTCGAATTTTTTAAGTTTTACTTTGTTCCAGTTGCCTCTTTAAAGAATAAACTTTTTTTTTTTAAAAGATAGCATGTCTTTGAGACAAATGGTTTTACTCAAGAGGATTGTAGAAGTAGTATACTTGACTTTGTTTAGGATACATCACAAATAAACATTTGTCAGACTTGGTTTCAAACTTTTCTTGATGTGATCCGTTCACATAAGCAAAACATCTCCAAATTTTTATGTGACTAAGAATTAATTTCTTACCAAACTATATCTCATAAGGTGCAGTGTCAACAATTCTTTTTGGAACACAGTTGAATGTATGAGAGGTTGTTTTTAACACAAATCCCTAAAACGAGATTGGAATTGTTGCATGGTTCATCATGAAACGTACCATATCTAGTTGTGTACGATTCAATTGTGGTATGTATGGTAGAGTCCATTGAAAAGAATCTCATTCTCCTTTAGATATTATGGAAATTCTTAACTCAAGTATTCTCTACCCCTAATCACATTTCAATGTTTTAATATTTTTGCCAAGTTGCTTCTCTACTTCAACTCTTAAGGCCTTGAACTTTTCAAAAGTCTCGGATTTGTGTTTCATAAGATACGCATGATCATATCTAAAATGGTATTTGTAAAAGTGATGAAATATAAGAAATCACTTTTAGCATGGATTGACATTGGATTAGAAACATCAATATGTAAAAGTCCAAAAACATCACTAACACATACACCTTGTTCATTCAACCAAGTAAACATGACTCGTACATCTTGAATGATCCATAATCAAATGAGTCCAAGTATTTATTTTTATATACTTGGATATACATTTTTTATTCACATGACCAAATTTGCACTATCAAAGATGAGATTGTTTCAAAATATCAAGTACCTATCTCTTGGTGTTTGTGTTAAAAATGGATTTATCAAGGTTTAGAATATACAAGTCATTGTTTAATGAATTATAAGCATATAAAACACCATCGCGTTAAAAAGAATAACATTTATTCTTTTGAGTAATGATAAATCCATCTACATCCAATGCGATTATAGATGTTATATTATTTATGTGTATTAGAACATAATAACAATCTTTTAATTCTAGAAGAAGCCTAGTTGGCAAAGAGAGTGTACAAGTCCCTGTAGGCAATACAACAACTCTTTCTCCATTTGCCACGTGTAGTTCAACTTCTCATTTTGCTTACATTCGATTATCTTAAGACCTTGCATATTTGTATAAATATGAGATTCATATCTGATATCTAAAATCCAAGAATCTAGATTAGTAGAAAGGTTTTTCTCATTCATAAATATACTAGAAGTAGAAGCTTCATCTAAGTCTTTTTGACTTCTAGGTATCGCGATGAGCCATACAAATTCCGTTCCAATACCAATTGTTATCGGATTGGAAACTTTGCTCCATAGACTTGTTCATTTTAATCACACCTTTATAATTTGTCATGGCTATTTGGGCCTTCTCAAGACTAGTTGATACGAACGGCGATCTAGCCAATACCCAAGTTTGGATAATGAAAGACTCGACCCCTCTAACCCTCGGGATGGCGAACCTTGATACGATCTCGACCCACGATCCAACGAGTTAGCGAACCAAGTTTGAAGGTAGATGGCGCCACAAGCCAAGGTGATTACTTGGATTGATAAGCCTAGAACACCCAGAGAATTCCTAAGGTATTCAAAGAAAAGCTTTCAAGAAGCCAAGAGGGAAAACTCTTAATTTTTTAACGTGATGTCTAATTCTCCTTCTCTTACAATAGAGTGTCTATTAATAGCTAAAAGAAACAAGGCTTAATTGCCTTAAAGCCCTTACATTAGGTCCTAGGCTATTACAACTTGAAAAATAGGAAAAAAACATAAAACCTCGTAAAAGCCCGTATTATTCCGGAAGTGAACCGCGCGACAAACCGCGGGAGAATGATCCGCGGGTTTCTTCCGCGGTTGTGTTGAAGAGAGTTTCTGGACACGAACCGCGGGAGAAACCGCGCGATGGAGTATCCGCGGTTTATGACGCGGTTTCTCTCGTGAATTGATCAACGCTTCTGGACGTGAACCGCGTGTGGACCCGCGGGAAGGTCATCCGCGGTTGGATCCGCGGTTTCTCTCCTGTCACCTACACTTGTATTTTGGTTGCCTCGTTCCACTTGAATGAATGTGCATCCCTTTGTTCCTTCCTTGGACACTTCGTCAATGGTCTTTGAGGCACCCACTTGTTCTTGGATTGCACGAATGAATACTTGTAGCGCGTTCTGGAATTCCTTAGCCCGTGCTCTTGTCACTGGTCCACTAGGCACCCTAACTTCCGCCCTTTTGATCGTCATGAGTGATCAACATGTCCTCATCATTCCCCTCTTCTTGAGAAGGATTTGTCCTCAAATCAAGCTCATCACCTACAGGGAAAGGACTTAGATCAGACACATTAAATGTGGCACTAACTCCATACTCACCGGGCAGTTCAAGTTTGTATGCATTGTCGTTGATACGCTCCACAACTTGAAACGGTCCATCTCCACGTGGAAGCAACTTGTTGCGCCGTTGAAGAGGAAACCTCTCTTTTCTCATGTGCAACCACACCCAATCGCCCGGTGCAAAAACTACTTTGTGCGACCCTTGTTGGCTTGTTTCATGTATTGTTCTGTACGCTTCTCAATGTTCATACGTACTTTCTTGTGCAATTGTCTCACAAACTCAGCTTTTTTCTCACCATCTAAATTCACATGCTCAGAAACAGGTAAAGGAGACAAATCCAAAGGGGTTAGTGGGTTAAACCCATATACAATTTCAAATGGTGAACATTGAGTGGTAGAGTGAATGGTTCTATTATATGCAAACTCTACATGAGGTAGACATTCTTCCCAAGATTTAATATTCTTTTTAATGATCGCACGCAATAATGTAGCTAAAGTTCTGTTAACGACTTCTGTCTGACCATCAGTTTGAGGGTGACTAGAAGTAGAAAACAACAACTTAGTGCCTAACTTAGCCCATAAAGTCTTCCAAAAGTAGCTAAGGAATTTCACATCCCTATCGGATACAATAGTCCTAGGCATGCCATGCAACCTAACAACTTCCTTAAAGAACAAATTAGCTACAATAGAAGCATCATCGGTTTTGTGACAAGCAATGAAATGTGCCATCTTAGAAAACCTATCAACGACAACAAAGATGGAATCATTACCCCTTTTTGTCCTAGGTAATCCAAGTATAAAATCCATAGAAAGATCTACCCATGGTTCCTTAGGGATAGGTAATGGAGTATACAAACCGTGGGGTTGGACCTTGGACTTAGCTTGTCGGCACGTCACACATTTTGCCACCATTTTCTCAACATCCCTCCTCATTCGTGCCCAATGGAAGTGCTCTTGTAAGATCCCAAGAGTCTTTGCAACACCGAAATGTCCCATCAATCCTCCTCCATGCGATTCCCTAACAAGCAATTCTCTCAAGGAACAATTAGGAATACACAATTTGTCTAAATACCATAGATAACCATTAGAGATGCAGTATCTTCCGTTAGCCATCTTCTTGCATTTTTCATAAATGGCAGCAAATTCATGGTCATTAATATACAAATCTTTAATCATTTCAAAACCAAGTAGCTTAGCATCAAGTGTAGTGATCAAAGCGTACCTTCGAGATAGTGCGTCAGCTACCACATTACTCTTACCGGATTTGTATTTAATAACATAAGGAAAGGACTCCACAAAAGCCACCCATCGGGCATGTCGTTTACTCAACTTGTTTTGTCCCTTGAGGTGCTTCAAAGATTCATGGTCGGTGTGGATAACGAACTCCTTGGGCCTCAAATAGTGTTGCCACGTCTCCATAGCACGAACAAGCGCATACAATTCTTTGTCATAGGTGGGGTAGTTCAATGCGGCACCATTGAGTTTCTCACTAAAGTACGCAATTGGCTTGCCCTCTTGCATCAACACGGCACCAATCCCTATACCTGAAGCATCACACTCAATTTCAAAAGTCTTCTCAAAGTTAGGTAAGGTTAATAACGGTGCATGTGTGAGCTTGTCTTTGAGTAAATTAAAAGCTTTTTCTTGAGCTTCTCCCCAATGGAATTTCTCATTCTTCTTGATAACAGTGGTCAACGGGGCGGCTATCGTGCTAAAATCTTTAACAAATCGCCGGTAGAAACTGGCAAGACCATGAAAGCTCCTCACTTCTCCAATGGATTTTGGAGTTGGCCATTCTTGAATTGCCTTCACTTTACTTTCATCCACATGTATACCCTGTGAACTCACAACAAATCCTAAAAACACAAGTTGGTTAGTGCAAAAAGTGCACTTCTTGAGATTAGCATAGAGCTTCTCTCTTCGAAGTACTTCAAGAACCTTTCTCAAATGATCCACATGGTCTAAGAGATTCCTACTATAAATCAAGATGTCATCAAAGTACACAACCACAAATCTTCCTAAAAATGGGCGCAATATATGGTTCATCAACCTCATGAAAGTACTAGGGGCATTAGTTAACCCAAATGGCATGACCAACCATTCATACAACCCGTGTTTAGTTTTGAATGCAGTTTTCCATTCATCCCCCCCTTTAATTCTAATTTGGTGATACCCACTCTTAAGATCAATCTTTGAAAAGATTTCGGCACCACACAATTCATCAAGCATGTCATCTAATCGAGGAATGGGATGGCGATACTTTACCGTAATGGAGTTAACGGCTCTACAATCGGTGCACATCCTCCACGTTCCATCTTTCTTGGGCACAAGGATGACCGGAACAGCGCATGGGCTCAAGCTCTCCCGAGCCCAACCTTTTTCTAGTAGCTCTTCCACTTGTCTTTGAAGCTCCTTGGTTTCTTCCGGGTTGCTTCGATAAGCGGGTCTATTGGGCAAGGACGCCCCGGGGACAAAATCTATTTGATGTTCAATCCCCCGAACGGGTGGTAGTCCACATGGCACTTCCTTGGGGAAGACATCTTCGTAGTCCTGCAAGAGAGAAACAGTAACACTAGGCAAAGACGGGTCAAGCTCATCAGTAGCAATTAATGCCTCTTTACACAAGAGCAGGAATATAGGCTGGTGAGAGAGACAAGCTTTCCTCATTTCACTGGCTTTTAGAAAAAGGTTTTGTTTTCTCTCTGGTTTTTCCTCTACGGCCGATTCAATATTTGCCTTTTTTTTCTCATTTTTCTCGGCCTTTGGATTTTTCACAGCTTGCTCTTTCTTTTTCTTTTCATTTTCTCGCTCACTTTCCTTTTGCAAAGCCACTTGATCCTCATACACTTGCTTAGGAGTGAGTGGAGCAAGTGTAATCTTCCTATTGTTATGAAGGAAGGAGTATTTGTTGGAGTACCCATCATAATTAACCTTCTTATCAAATTGCCATGGTCTCCCAAGTAACAGATGGGTAGCTTGCATAGGTACAACATCGCAAAGTACCTCATCTTCATACCTCCCAACCCTGAATCGTACAAGGACTTGCCTAGAGATCCTCACTTCACCACTATTGTTGAGCCATTGAAGCTTGTAAGGCCTAGGATGCTCCTTGGTAGGCAAAGCTAACTTCTCTACCATCAAAGCACTAGCAACATTAGCACAACTGCCCGTATCAACAATGAGACTACACACCTTGTCTCGGATGTGACAACGGGTGTAAAAGATATTCTCACGTTGAAGCTCATCCTCCTTAAATTGGGTGGTCAAGGCTCTTCTGGCTACCAATCCCACGTGATCATTAGTGGGGACTTCTTCTCCGGATTCTTCACCACTTTCCTCCATCAAAGGTGGCATCCCTTCATACTCCTTTTCATCATCAGTGATGACCTCACCACTAGTCAATGTGATCATAGTCCGCTTGTTTGGGCATTGGGAAGCAATGTGCCCAACTCCAAGGCATTTGAAACACTTGATGTCCCGATTGCGGGTTTTATTTGGGTCATGAGAGGCTTGCCCTTTACCCTCTACCCTTGCTTGGTTGTTCACGGGCTTTGGAGAGGGAGTAGAAGAAGTGGCCCGTTCCTCTCTCTTTGGTTGAGTTGGCCTAACATAGGTAGATTGGAAATTGGAATTAGATCTTCCTTGGCCCCTCTTCTTGATTCTTTTCTCAATCTTTCCGGCTTTGTCTACCATCTCTTCCATATCCATGTAGTGTTGTAGCTCCAATAATTCGGCTATCTCGGCCCTCAATCCATTCAAGAACCTAGCCATAGTAGCCTCAAGATCCTCTGCTATATCGGCACGGAGCATTAACATCTCCATTTCCTTGTAATAATCTTCAACGCTTCGATTACCTTGAGTTAAGGTTTGTAACCTTTGACACAAGTCTCGGTGGTAGTAGGTAGGAACAAAACGTTTCCTCATAGCCGTTTTTAATTCTTCCCAAGTGCGGATTGGTGGCTCTCTGTGCCTCCTCCTACCCGTAGCCAATTGATCCCACCACACAATTGCATAATCGGTAAAATCAATGACGGCCAGTTTTACCTTTTGCTCTTCGGAATAGGAATTGCAATCAAAGATCATCTCTATTTTCTTCTCCCACTCGAGGTATGCTTCGGGATCGGACTTGCCTTGAAAGGTGGGAATCTTCATTTTGATCCCCCTAATGGCGTCTCCTCCTTGATCATTGTCACGCCTCCCACGTCTAGGCCTCCTCACGAGTTCCTCTTCCTCATAGTGATATTCATCCGACTCATACCTTGGAGTCCCACTTCGCCTATTTCGGGGTTGGCTTTGGGAAGTATCCAAGTGGTCAAGGCGTTCATGAAGGGGTTCTAAGGCGCGATCCAACATGCCTTGGAACTCGGCTCTCATCGCCTCAGTCAAGAGTCGAACATCAATTGGTTGAGGAGTTCCACCTTCCCTAGACATTTTTTTTCTTTTTTTTTTTTTTTAAACAACCTGCAAGAAAAATGTTAGTAGTAAAAGAAGACCTCACCCACTCGTTCTCACTAGATGTTCCCTCACTCTCGTGTATCACTCAATCACTTTAATGCACTCACCGCTCCTCAATTGGCCTCCGTATGCCTCCCTTTGAAGAGTTAGGATTCCTCCAAAGGTACTCAAACACTCACCAATTTAGAATCACCCAAGTGTGGCAAGAGGTTGGAATAGAATACAAAGAAGCTAGACTCAATCTGGAAGTTCAAATAGAAGCAAAAGAATAATGATGGATAAACTGGAATTTTACCAAACACAAAGAGGACAATAAGAAAACACAAGAATTTGATTCAAGAAAGGATTAATTAAGACCCTAACCCCCAATATGATGATACTTGAATGAAATTTTGCTGGGTCAAAGGATTATAATCCACTTTCTTCCTCCTTTTTTTTTTTTTTTTAAATGCACGACTTTTGCAATGAAAGTGCACGACTTTTCCTTTCAACACCAAATTAACAAGAAAACCCAACAAAACTCCAAGAAACAAGAAGAGTAGAATCCGGTTCAATTAAACGTTCGTACGTGGCGTTGTGATCTGTCCAACGATCTGGATGTTTCACCAGGTCTATTCGGATGCACAAGGACAGTATTCCAGCCAAATATACTTTAGTTTAATTGGTTTAGTTCGTGTGCTCGGCTTTTACTCCCTTTAAGCACGCCTTTTTTTTTTTTTTTTAAACAAATCCCGGAAAACGTACAACCAAACACCACAAAACTAGACAAATTAAGTAAAAATTCACCGGATGAACAGTGACCGCGATGAACAGTGGCGGCGAACAGTACTTGCTACAGTACCGGAACAGTGATTTTTTTTTTTTTAATTCAAAGGAACAAAAACCAGCACAAAAGAAAGACTAATACGCAATCCTTTTGGATTTTTTTTTGGACTAAAGAACAAAGAAAGCAAGAACAAAGAAGAAAACCCTGATAGGAACTTTTCCAAGAACTCAAAGAAACAAGAAAAACACAAGATTAAAAGGATATAACCTGGGTAAAGGCACTAGCTCTGATACCAAATGATACGAGACGGCGATCTAGCCAATACCCAAGTTTGGATAATGAAAGACTCGACCCCTCTAACCCTCGGGATGGCGAACCTTGATACGATCTCGACCCACGATCCAACGAGTTAGCGAACCAAGTTTGAAGGTAGATGGCGCCACAAGCCAAGGTGATTACTTGGATTGATAAGCCTAGAACACCCAGAGAATTCCTAAGGTATTCAAAGAGAAGCTTTCAAGAAGCCAAGAGGGAAAAACCCTTAATTTTCTTAACGTGATGTCTATTCTCCCTCTCTTACAATAGAGTGTCTATTAATAGCTAAAAGAAACAAGGCTTAATTGCCTTAAAGCCCTTACATTAGGTCCTAGGCTATTACAACTTGAAAAATAGGAAAAAAACATAAAACCTCGTAAAAGCCCGTATTATTCCGGAAGTGAACCGCGCGACAAACCGCGGGAGAATGATCCGCGGGTTTCTTCCGCGGTTGTGTTGAAGAGAGTTTCTGGACACGAACCGCGGGAGAAACCGCGCGATGGAGTATCCGCGGTTTATGACGCGGTTTCTCTCGTGAATTGATCAACGCTTCTGGACGTGAACCGCGTGTGGACCCGCGGGAAGGTCATCCGCGGTTGGATCCGCGGTTTCTCTCCTGTCACCTACACTTGTATTTTGGTTGCCTCGTTCCACTTGAATGAATGTGCATCCCTTTGTTCCTTCCTTGGACACTTCGTCAATGGTCTTTGAGGCACCCACTTGTTCTTGGATTGCACGAATGAATACTTGTAGCGCGTTCTGGAATTCCTTAGCCCGTGCTCTTGTCACTGGTCCACTAGGCACCCTAATTCCGCCCTTTTGATCGTCATGAGTGATCAACATGTCCTCATTTCCCTTAACAAGCAATAAGGTGTCCCTTGATTCCTTGATAGATTGCTATTTGGTTTTAGATTAAGTATCAAATAACTTTTTTGAGATGCACAATCATGGATAAAGTATCCATTATATTATACTGCTTTTGTAGCTCAGGAATTATAGATGATAGCATGATGCAAAAAGTAGTATCATTATTGTATTTATGTATCCCGTATGCATTTTTTATTTTCTAGCTATCTTTATCACTCAAGAAAAGTGAATCGGGGTATCAAGGATATAGCCGATATTTGTATGCTTGAGAACTATTCTCAAGTTTCATATCAGTCTAGGGAATTCATATTTAATGGAATTATAAAAAGTGGGTTGCTTGGTCATGTGATTATGCATTGTATAACATCAAGAAAGATAGAATAAGACTTTCATATTTAAGCAATAAATAAAACCAAAATACAATTACATATATCATAAAATTTTGGTTTTGCTCCAATGATAAGTAATAAACTTACCAATATTATTATATATCTTATTATCTTGTTTTAGATTTTATTTTGAGTATAATTATAGTACTTTTAATTTGCAAAATGACTCATTTTTCAACAATTTATAAGAATTAGGATTTTTACCGGAATTAGGGTTTTTGAGGCGAATCTTTATTTGAGAAAATTAATGCACAATTTTTTGTGTATAATTGCAAGTTCATCATAACTTAAACTTATTCTGGATCAATTGGGTCAATAAGAATTAAATTCAAAGGTGATTCAAAGAGTTAGAGTTGTATGAACAACTTTAAGGAATAATTGTGCAAAATAATGAAAAAAATCTAATTTTTCATCAAAATGTGCAGGAATAACGTAAAAAAATGCATACATATGGGGATGCCAGCTTAGCAAAAATCAGAACTCAAGTGGGGTCCACAAGAGCGATCTGTGAGTTGCCACCTGCGGATTGACATGTCGGCCTGAAATTTCTAGGGTCGCAACTTGCAAACCATTT
>CM045568.1:11199556-11243758 GCA_024721245.1 Mitragyna speciosa
CCAAAACCCTATACTCATATGAAAAGTCTACAAAATCTGCTAGAAAATGAAGCAAGTTGCATGCAGTAGAAATCCTAGCTGACATACAATCAGCAGGTTAGGTTTGCAAACTAGCCACTCGCGGATCACACAAAAGGTGGCACTTTTGATTTTCAAACTTGTTGAATTGGCTTCCACATGTTCAGATCTTTAAACACATTTTCATGTATTTTTATTGGATTTTTTTAATTCTCCCAAATTATTCTTCAATAATTCTTAAGTATTCATTCAATTTATTCACTTGAATGTACTTTTATTTTGCTTCATTTTGACTCTAATTGATCCAAATTAAGACTAAGTATCATGAATATGCAAAAATGTAAAAAAAATTGTGCATTAAATAGCTCAAATTATCAAGCCTCAAAACCCCTAATTTTAGGAAAAAATCCTAATTTCTTGAAAATAAGTCATTTGAAGCTAAAATTATTACAAGTAGATTAAAAACACACTAAAAATAAATAATAACACATAAAAATATTGATAAATTTGTCACTTATCAGGTAGAACCATGTTGCATAGACAAGAACCATTTCTATGATTGCTCCATACTAATTTCTTTATCATCTTGTTTATGTACGTGGATCAAAAGAAAACAAACAACTTTGTGCATTTATCTCTATAGATCCTAATTCCTATAATATCTGTTGCCTCTCTTATATCTTTCATGGAGAAATTCTTGAACAATTATATTCTTTTATCATTTGATGCATAAGTATATTGTACTCCATTAACAATGTGCTCGTACTCATTAACAATATATCATTCACATAAAATGTCAAGAGAAATAGTAGTGTTCCCACTCACCTTTCTTGTATACACAAGCTTTTGATACGAGATCCACAGAAGTGACGGTCCAAGACTCTTGAAACCAAGGATGCAACCCAATCTTCTTGACCCCTTCGTAACTTGTCGAAGACCCCAAGAACAACTTGGATTGTTTTGCTTCAGATCAACAAGATTTGTTGAACTCCCCCCCTTAGAGAAACGACCCTAGACCCCTAACCAACAATGTGGAATAGACACCTAGTCGACAATCTCTTTAGACAGATTCAAACCTTCAAGAAGAACCCTAGGCGGAATCTTGACATACTCAACAAGAATTGTCAAGAATGCAAGAGTAGTTCTTTCACCCAAGAACAAAGGAAACTCAATAATGCTCACACGCACAATTGAAGAGAAAAACTCAATATTATTGATTAATGTTCTAAAATTCGGATGAATAGTAACACCATCTATAAAGAGGCGCATAACATTCAAGATATAAGTTAAATATGGAAACTAAACTTAACCCTAGTTGCACCATAACATAAACCTACAACTAAAGATACAACTTGGGCTAATGAACTAACGAATTAAACCCATGAAACCCATAACCTCAAGTGGCAAACGGGCTCTTCATTGAATCCAAAGTCCACGACCTCCAAGCTCCTCCAACTCTAGCCCAAATAAGTGAATAGCCTTGTAGGTTCTTGTTTCAACCAAGTAGCTTCATCTTCATGTAATTCTATAATCAAACCTTGCAAAGCTGCTTCAACCTTTTAGCTCTCAACCTCGTCATTGGACCTCCCATGTCTTGGAATGGGCTCTTTGCAGCAACACTATGATCACGACTCCCTTGAACTTGAACACGAGCATTGATGTCTTCATCAGCTTGTCTTCACTTTTGAGATATACCAAATTCTTTGATTGTTAATTAAAACGAATGTTCCAACTCTTGGATTCTTGCTTGAGTTCATAGATGGATTTTCGAAATTCACCCTTTTTTACTGTTAATAGAAGTAAGCATTTGATATATGTCATGTATAAATCCTTTCACAAATTCTCATTAAGTTGTTTTTGCATACATTTGTCATATATTATAGTCATAATGTGGAGTTATAGCATGCAAATCCTAACAGATTTAAGTATAGTTATTGGTGAAAAGGCTTCTTCAAAGTCAATTTCTTGTCTTTCTTTGTAACCTTTTGCTACTAACTTTACTTTATAACTAACTATGTTTACCATTTATGTTGGTCTTTTTTTAAAGATCTACTTATACCGTATGGGTTTTACCTCTTCGAATGGCTCAACCAGGGTTTATACTTTATTGTACATATATGGAATTCATTTTAGATTTCGTGGCTTCATGCCACTTCATGAAGTCTATTCTAAACATAGCCTTTTCGTAGAAAGTAGGATAGTTATCATCCATGAGTAGCACATTATTACTCTAATTTATAAGAAATCCATATCTCTCAAGAGAATGACGTAATCTACTAGATCTATGAAGTTCTTGTCTAACTTGAGCTTTCAGCTAACATAGGGCGTAAGTGTTTAGGTTTTAACTGTTGATTTTTTGTTAGTTTGTGGGTCTCGAATTTTTTAAAGTTTTACTTTGTTCCAGTTGCCTCTTTAAAGAATAAACTTTTTTTTTTTAAAAGATAGCATGTCTTTGAGACAAATGGTTTTTACTCAAGAGGATTGTAGAAGTAGTATACTTGACTTTGTTTAGGATACATCACAAATAAACATTTGTCAGACTTGGTTTCAAACTTTTACTTGATGTGATCCGTTCACATAAGCAAAACATCTCCAAATTTTTATGTGACTAAGAATTATTTCTTACCAAACTATATCTCATAAGGTGCAGTGTCAACAATTCTTTTTGGAACACAGTTGAATGTATGAGAGGTTGTTTTTAACACAAATCCCTAAAACGAGATTGGAATTGTTGCTATGGTTCATCATGAAACGTACCATATCTAGTTGTGTACGATTCAATTGTGGTATGTATGGTAGAGTCCATTGAAAAGAATCTCATTCTCCTTTAGATATTATGGAAATTCTTAACTCAAGTATTCTCTACCCCTAATCACATTTCAATGTTTTAATATTTTTGCCAAGTTGCTTCTCTACTTCAACTCTTAAGGCCTTGAACTTTTCAAAGTCTCGGATTTGTGTTTCATAAGATACGCATGATCATATCTAAAATGGTATTTGTAAAAAGTGATGAAATATAAGAAATCACTTTTAGCATGGATTGACATTGGATTAGAAACATCAATATGTAAAAGTCCAAAAACATCACTAACACATACACCTTGTTCATTCAACCAAGTAAACATGACTCGTACATCTTGAATGATCCATAATCAAATGAGTCCAAGTATTTATTTTTATATACTTGGATATACATTTTTTATTCACAATGACCAAATTTGCACTATCAAAGATGAGATTGTTTCAAAATATCAAGTACCTATCTCTTGGTGTTTGTGTTAAAAATGGATTTATCAAGGTTTAGAATATACAAGTCATTGTTTAATGAATTATAAGCATATAAAAACACCATCGCGTTAAAAAGAATAACATTTATTCTTTTGAGTAATGATAAATCCATCTACATCCAATGCGATTATAGATGTTATATTATTTATGTGTATTAGAACATAATAACAATCTTTTAATTCTAGAAGAAGCCTAGTTGGCAAAGAGAGTGTACAAGTCCCTGTAGGCAATACAACAACTCTTTCTCCATTTGCCACGTGTAGTTCAACTTCTCATTTTGCTTACATTCGATTATCTTAAGACCTTGCATATTTGTATAAATATGAGATTCATATCTGATATCTAAATACCAAGAATCTAGATTAGTAGAAAGGTTTTTCTCATTCATAAATATACTAGAAGTAGAAGCTTCATCTAAGTCTTTTGACTTCTAGGTATCGCGATGAGCCATACAAATTCCGTTCCAATACCAATTGTTATCGGATTGGAAACTTTGCTCCATAGACTTGTTCATTTTAATCACACCTTTATAATTTGTCATGGCTATTTGGGCCTTCTCAAGACTAGTTGATACGAACGGCGATCTAGCCAATACCCAAGTTTGGATAATGAAAGACTCGACCCCTCTAACCCTCGGGATGGCGAACCTTGATACGATCTCGACCCACGATCCAACGAGTTAGCGAACCAAGTTTGAAGGTAGATGGCGCCACAAGCCAAGGTGATTACTTGGATTGATAAGCCTAGAACACCCAGAGAATTCCTAAGGTATTCAAAGAAAAGCTTTCAAGAAGCCAAGAGGGAAAAACCCTTAATTTTTTAACGTGATGTCTCATTCCTCCTCTCTTACAATAGAGTGTCTATTAATAGCTAAAAGAAACAAGGCTTAATTGCCTTAAAGCCCTTACATTAGGTCCTAGGCTATTACAACTTGAAAAACAGGAAAAAAAACATAAAACCTCGTAAAAGCCCGTATTATTCCGGAAGTGAACCGCGCGACAAACCGTGGGAGGATGATCCGCGGGTTCTTCCGCGGTTGTGTTGAAGAGAGTTTCTGGACACGAACCGCGGGAGAAACCGCGCGATGGAGTATCCGCGGTTTATGACGCGGTTTCTCTCGTGACTTGATCAACACTTCTGGACACGAACCGCGAGAGAAACCGCGCGATGGAGTCATCCGCGGTTGGATCCGCGGTTTCTCTCCTGTCACCTACACTTGTATTTTGGTTGCCTCGTTCCACTTGAATGAATGTGCATCCCTTTGTTCCTTCCTTGGACACTTCGTCAATGGTCTTTGAGGCACCCACTTGTTCTTGGATTGCACGAATGAATACTTGTAGCGCGTTCTGGAATTCCTTAGCCCGTGCTCTTGTCACTGGTCCACTAGGCACCCTAACTCCGCCATTTTGATCGTCATGAGTGATCAACATGTCCTCATCATTCCCCTCTTCTTGAGAAGGATTTGTCCTCAAATCAAGCTCATCACCTACAGGGAAAGGACTTAGATCAGACACATTAAATGTGGCACTAACTCCATACTCACCGGGCAGTTCAAGTTTGTATGCATTGTCGTTGATACGCTCCACAACTTGAAACGGTCCATCTCCACGTGGAAGCAACTTGTTGCGCCGTTGAAGAGGAAACCTCTCTTTTCTCATGTGCAACCACACCCAATCGCCCGGTGCAAAAACTACTTTGTGCCGACCCTTGTTGGCTTGTTTCATGTATTGTTCTGTGCGCTTCTCAATGTTCATACGTACTTTCTCGTGCAATTGTCTCACAAACTCAGCTTTTTTCTCACCATCTAAATTCACATGCTCAGAAACAGGTAAAGGAGACAAATCCAAAGGGGTTAGTGGGTTAAACCCATACACAATTTCAAATGGTGAACATTGAGTGGTAGAGTGAATGGTTCTATTATATGCAAACTCTACATGAGGTAGACATTCTTCCCAAGATTTAATATTCTTTTTAATGATCGCACGCAATAATGTAGCTAAAGTTCTATTAACGACTTCTGTCTGACCATCAGTTTGAGGGTGACTAGAAGTAGAAAACAACAACTTAGTGCCTAACTTAGCCCATAAAGTCTTCCAAAAGTAGCTAAGGAATTTCACATCCCTATCGGATACAATAGTCCTAGGCATGCCATGCAACCTAACAACTTCCTTAAAGAACAAATTAGCTACAATAGAAGCATCATCGGTTTTGTGACAAGCAATGAAATGTGCCATCTTAGAAAACCTATCAACAACAACAAAGATGGAATCATTACCCCTTTTTGTCCTAGGTAATCCAAGTATAAAATCCATAGAAAGATCTACCCATGGTTCCTTAGGGATAGGCAATGGAGTATACAAACCGTGGGGTTGGACCTTGGACTTAGCTTGTCGGCACGTCACACATTTTGCCACCATTTTCTCAACATCCCTCCTCATTCGTGCCCAATGGAAGTGCTCTTGTAAGATCCCAAGAGTCTTTGCAACACCGAAATGTCCCATCAATCCTCCTCCATGCGATTCCCTAACAAGCAATTCTCTCAAGGAACAATTAGGAATACACAATTTGTCTAAGTACCATAGATAACCATTAGAGATGCAGTATCTTCCGTTAGCCATCTTCTTGCATTTTTCATAAATGGCAGCAAATTCATGGTCATTAATATA
The DNA here is from genome assembly GCA_024721245.1 of Mitragyna speciosa. NCBI lineage: Eukaryota > Viridiplantae > Streptophyta > Magnoliopsida > Gentianales > Rubiaceae > Mitragyna > Mitragyna speciosa. Next base: position 11,205,529 of record CM045568.1, read on the forward strand.
CAAATCTTTAATCATTTCAAAACCAAGTAGCTTAGCATCAAGTGTAGTGATCAAAGCGTACCTTCGAGATAGTGCGTCAGCTACCACATTACTCTTACCGGATTTGTATTTAATAACATAAGGAAAGGACTCCACAAAAGCCACCCATCGGGCATGTCGTTTACTCAACTTGTTTTGTCCCTTGAGGTGCTTCAAAGATTCATGGTCGGTGTGGATAACGAACTCCTTGGGCCTCAAATAGTGTTGCCACGTCTCCATAGCACGAACAAGCGCATACAATTCTTTGTCATAGGTGGGGTAGTTCAATGCGGCACCATTGAGTTTCTCACTAAAGTACGCAATTGGCTTGCCCTCTTGCATCAACACGGCACCAATCCCTATACCTGAAGCATCACACTCAATTTCAAAAGTCTTCTCAAAGTTAGGTAAGGTTAATAACGGTGCATGTGTGAGCTTGTCTTTGAGTAAATTAAAAGCTTTTTCTTGAGCTTCTCCCCAATGGAATTTCTCATTCTTCTTGATAACAGTGGTCAACGGGGCGGCTATCGTGCTAAAATCTTTAACAAATCGCCGGTAGAAACTGGCAAGACCATGAAAGCTCCTCACTTCTCCAATGGATTTTGGAGTTGGCCATTCTTGAATTGCCTTCACTTTACTTTCATCCACATGTATACCCTGTGAACTCACAACAAATCCTAGAAACACAAGTTGGTTAGTGCAAAAAGTGCACTTCTTGAGATTAGCATAGAGCTTCTCTCTTCGAAGTACTTCAAGAACCTTTCTCAAATGATCCACATGGTCTAAGAGATTCCTACTATAAATCAAGATGTCATCAAAGTACACAACCACAAATCTTCCTAAAAATGGGCGCAATATATGGTTCATCAACCTCATGAAAGTACTAGGGGCATTAGTTAACCCAAATGGCATGACCAACCATTCATACAACCCGTGTTTAGTTTTGAATGCAGTTTTCCATTCATCCCCCCCTTTAATTCTAATTTGGTGATACCCACTCTTAAGATCAATCTTTGAAAAGATTTCGGCACCACACAATTCATCAAGCATGTCATCTAATCGAGGAATGGGATGGCGATACTTTACCGTAATGGAGTTAACGGCTCTACAATCGGTGCACATCCTCCACGTTCCATCTTTCTTGGGCACAAGGATGACCGGAACAGCGCATGGGCTCAAGCTCTCCCGAGCCCAACCTTTTTCTAGTAGCTCTTCCACTTGTCTTTGAAGCTCCTTGGTTTCTTCCGGGTTGCTTCGATAAGCGGGTCTATTGGGCAAGGACGCCCCGGGGACAAAATCTATTTGATGTTCAATCCCCCGAACGGGTGGTAGCCCACATGGCACTTCCTTGGGGAAGACATCTTCGTAGTCCTGCAAGAGAGAAACAGTAACACTAGGCAAAGACGGGTCAAGCTCATCAGTAGCAATTAATGCCTCTTTACACAAGAGCAGGAATATAGGCTGGTGAGAGAGACAAGCTTTCCTCATTTCATTGGCTTTTAGAAAAAGGTTTTGTTTTCTCTCTGGTTTTTCCTCTACGGCCGATTCAATATTTGCCCTTTTTTTTCTCATTTTTCTCGGCCTTTGGATTTTTCACAGCTTGCTCTTTCTTTTTCTTTTCATTTTCTCGCTCACTTTCCTTTTGCAAAGCCACTTGATCCTCATACACTTGCTTAGGAGTAAGTGGAGCAAGTGTAATCTTCCTATTGTTATGAAGGAAGGAGTATTTGTTGGAGTACCCATCATAATTAACCTTCTTATCAAATTGCCATGGTCTCCCAAGTAACAGATGGGTAGCTTGCATAGGTACAACATCGCAAAGTACCTCATCTTCATACCTCCCAACCCTGAATCGTACAAGGACTTGCCTAGAGATCCTCACTTCACCACTATTGTTGAGCCATTGAAGCTTGTAAGGCCTAGGATGCTCCTTGGTAGGCAAAGCTAACTTCTCTACCATCAAAGCACTAGCAACATTAGCACAACTGCCCGTATCAACAATGAGACTACACACCTTGTCTCGGATGTGACAACGGGTGTAAAAGATATTCTCACGTTGAAGCTCATCCTCCTTAAATTGGGTGGTCAAGGCTCTTCTGGCTACCAATCCCACGTGATCATTAGTGGGGACTTCTTCTCCGGATTCTTCACCACTTTCCTCCATCAAAGGTGGCATCCCTTCATACTCCTTTTCATCATCAGTGATGACCTCACCACTAGTCAATGTGATCATAGTCCGCTTGTTTGGGCATTGGGAAGCAATGTGCCCAACTCCAAGGCATTTGAAACACTTGATGTCCCGATTGCGGGTTTTATTTGGGTCATGAGAGGCTTGCCCTTTACCCTCTACCCTTGCTTGGTTGTTCACGGGCTTTGGAGAGGGAGTAGAAGAAGTGGCCCGTTCCTCTCTCTTTGGTTGAGTTGGCCTAACATAGGTAGATTGGAAATTGGAATTAGATCTTCCTTGGCCCCTCTTCTTGATTCTTTTCTCAATCTTTCCGGCTTTGTCTACCATCTCTTCCATATCCATGTAGTGTTGTAGCTCCAATAATTCGGCTATCTCGGCCCTCAATCCATTCAAGAACCTAGCCATAGTAGCCTCAAGATCCTCTGCTATATCGGCACGGAGCATTAACATCTCCATTTCCTTGTAATAATCTTCAACGCTTCGATTACCTTGAGTTAAGGTTTGTAACCTTTGACACAAGTCTCGGTGGTAGTAGGTAGGAACAAAACGTTTCCTCATAGCCGTTTTTAATTCTTCCCAAGTGCGGATTGGTGGCTCTCTGTGCCTCCTCCTACCCGTAGCCAATTGATCCCACCACACAATTGCATAATCAGGTAAAATCAATGACGGCCAGTTTTACCTTTTGCTCTTCAGAATAGGAATTGCAATCAAAGATCATCTCTATTTTCTTCTCCCACTCGAGGTATGCTTCGGGATCGGACTTGCCTTGAAAGGTGGGAATCTTCATTTTGATCCCCCTAATGGCGTCTCCTCCTTGATCATTGTCACGCCTCCCACGTCTAGGCCTCCTCACGAGTTCCTCTTCCTCATAGTGATATTCATCCGACTCATACCTTGGAGTCCCACTTCGCCTATTTCGGGGTTGGCTTTGGGAAGTATCCAAGTGGTCAAGGCGTTCATGAAGGGGTTCTAAGGCACGATCCAACATGCCTTGGAACTCGGCTCTCATCGCCTCAGTCAAGAGTCGAACATCAATTGGTTGAGGAGTTCCACCTTCCCTAGACATTTTTTTTTTAAAACAACCTGCAAGAAAAATGTTAGTAGTAAAAGAAGACCTCACCCACTCGTTCTCACTAGATGTTCCCTCACTCTCGTGTATCACTCAATCACTTTAATGCACTCACCGCTCCTCAATTGGCCTCCGTATGCCTCCCTTTGAAGAGTTAGGATTCCTCCAAAGGTACTCAAACACTCACCAATTTAGAATCACCCAAGTGTGGCAAGAGGTTGGAATAGAATACAAAGAAGCTAGACTCAATCTGGAAGTTCAAATAGAAGCAAAAGAATAATGATGGATAAACTGGAATTTTACCAAACACAAAGAGGACAATAAGAAAACACAAGAATTTGATTCAAGAAAGGATTAATTAAGACCCTAACCCCCAATATGATGATACTTGAATGAAATTTTGCTGGGTCAAAGGATTATAATCCACTTTGTTCCTCCTCCTTTTTTTTTTTTTTTTTTAAATGCACGACTTTTGCAATGAAAGTGCACGACTTTTCCTTTCAACACCAAATTAACAAGAAAACCCAACAAAACTCCAAGAAACAAGAAGAGTAGAATCCGGTTCAATTAAACGTTCGTACGTGGCGTTGTGATCTGTCCAACGATCTGGATGTTTCACCAGGTCTATTCGGATGCACAAGGACAGTATTCCAGCCAAATATACTTTAGTTTAATTGGTTTAGTTCGTGTGCTCGGCTTTTACTCCCTTTAAGCACGCCTTTTTTTTTTTTTATAAAACAAATCCCGGAAAACGTACAACCAAACACCACAAAACTAGACAAATTAAGTAAAAATTCACCGGATGAACAGTGACCGCGATGAACAGTGGCGGCGAACAGTACTTGCTACAGTACGGAACAGTGAATTTTTTTTTTTTTAATTCAAAGGAACAAAAACCAGCACAAAAGAAAGACTAATACGCAATCCTTTTGGATTTTTTTTTTTTTTTGGACTAAAGAACAAAGAAAGCTAGAACAAAAAAGAAAACCCTGATAGGAACTTTTCCAAGAACTCAAAGAAACAAGAAAAACACAAGATTAAAAGGATATAACCTGGGTAAAGGCACTAGCTCTGATACCAAATGATACGAACGGCGATCTAGCCAATACCCAAGTTTGGATAATGAAAGACTCGACCCCTCTAACCCTCGGGATGGCGAACCTTGATACGATCTCGACCCACGATCCAACGAGTTAGCGAACCAAGTTTGAAGGTAGATGGCGCCACAAGCCAAGGTGATTACTTGGATTGATAAGCCTAGAACACCCAGAGAATTCCTAAGGTATTCAAAGAAAAGCTTTCAAGAAGCCAAGAGGGAAAACCCTTAATTTTTTAACGTGATGTCTAATTCTCCTCTCTTACAATAGAGTGTCTATTAATAGCTAAAAGAAACAAGGCTTAATTGCCTTAAAGCCCTTACATTAGGTCCTAGGCTATTACAACTTGAAAAACAGGAAAAAAACATAAAACCTCGTAAAAGCCCGTATTATTCCGGAAGTGAACCGCGCGACAAACCGTGGGAGGATGATCCGCGGGTTCTTCCGCGGTTGTGTTGAAGAGAGTTTCTGGACACGAACCGCGGGAGAAACCGCGCGATGGAGTATCCGCGGTTTATGACGCGGTTTCTCTCGTGACTTGATCAACACTTCTGGACACGAACCGCGAGAGAAACCCGCGATGGAGTATCCGCGGTTTATGACGCGGTTTCTCTCCTGTCACCTACACTTGTATTTTGGTTGCCTCGTTCCACTTGAATGAATGTGCATCCCTTTGTTCCTTCCTTGGACACTTCGTCAATGGTCTTTGAGGCACCCACTTGTTCTTGGATTGCACGAATGAATACTTGTAGTGCGTTCTGGAATTCCTTAGCCCGTGCTCTTGTCACTGGTCCACTAGGCACCCTAACTCCGCCATTTTGATCGTCATGAGTGATCAACATGTCCTCATCACTATTGATTCCCCTTAACAAGCAATAAGGTGTCCCTTGATTCCTTGATAGATTGCTATTTGGTTTTAGATTAAGTATCAAATAACTTTTTTGAGATGCACAATCATGGATAAAGTATCCATTATATTATACTGCTTTTGTAGCTCAAGAATTATAGATGATAGCATGATGCAAAAAGTAGTATCATTATTGTATTTATGTATCCCGTATGCATTTTTTATTTTCTAGCTATCTTTATCACTCAAGAAAAGTGAATCGGGGTATCAAGGATATAGCCGATATTTGTATGCTTGAGAACTATTCTCAAGTTTCATATCAGTCTAGGGAATTCATATTTAATGGAATTATATAAAGTGGGTTGCTTGGTCATGTGATTATGCATTGTATAACATCAAGAAAGATAGAATAAGACTTTCATATTTAAGCAATAAATAAAACCAAAATACAATTACATATATCATAAAATTTTGGTTTTGCTCCAATGATAAGTAATAAACTTACCAATATTATTATATATCTTATTATATGTTTTAGATTTTATTTTAGTATAATTATAGTACTTTTAATTGCAAATGACTCATTTTTCAACAATTTATAAGAATTAGGATTTTTACCGGAATTAGGGTTTTTGAGGCGGAATCTTTATTTGAGAAAATTAATGCACAATTTTTTGTGTATAATTGCAAGTTCATCATACTTAAACTTATTTTGGATCAATTGGAGTCAATAAGAATTAAATTCAAAGGTGATTCAAAGAGTTAGAGTTGTATGAACAACTTTAAGGAATAATTGTGTAAAAATAATGAAAAAATCTAATTTTTCATCAAAATGTGCAGGAATACGTAAAAAATGCATACATATGGGGATGCCAGCTTAGCAAAAATCAGAACTCAAGTGGGGTCCACAAGGAGCGATCTGTGAGTTGCCACCTGCGGATTGACATGTCGGCCTGAAATTTCTAGGGTTGCAACTTGCAACCATTTTCAGTTGGTTTCTGCAGACTTTTCAGATGGGGATAGGGTTTTGCAAGTTGGAGAATACATTGGAATCATAAAATTAAGACTTTTATGCTCATTTGGAATCTCCAAGCAAATCTTCATCATTTCTATGTATTAATGATTCATGCAAGTTGGAAAATGACTTGAGGAAACATTTGTTTATAAATAGAAGTCATCTGTAAAGACTTTGTAAGAAGTTTTAGTAGTAGAAAGTAGTGTTGTTTAATTTTGTACTAGTTTTTGATACATGCATGGGCACAAGGCATGGCAATGGAGCATGGAAGATGGCCTATCTAGCATCCACTCAAATGGGAAGATACGAAAGAAGGATCATAGTTTTTTGTGTTATTTATTTTTACAAGTTGTAATCTTTATGTTAGTTATCTAATTGTGATAGGTTACAACTAGTGATAAGTTTTTAGTAAGTTTTCTAGAATATTCTTTATGAGCCTATAAAAGGGCATTCCTTGTATTATTTTAACGATGTTATGATGAATCAATAAAAATTGTGAGTTTTCTCTCTACGAGAGTTTTCTTAGTTCTTGGAATAGAACTAATTTCTGGTCTTATTGGAGTGATTCCATGGCGACCAAAACCTACGCCTAGAGTTTCTTCCACTTGATTTGATTCATTCTTTTGGGTTTGTCAATTAGGGGTCTATTCCACGAGTTGGTTAGGGGTCTATTCCACAGGTTGGTTAGGTGTCTATTCCACGGGTTGGCTAGGGGTCTAACTTGCAGCACAAAAGGAGGATTTCAACGATCTTGGTTGAATATTCGAAGCAACCCATTCGAGTTGTTCTTGGGGTCTTCGACAAGTTACGAAGGGGTCAAGAAGATCGAGTGGTTACCACAACTCAAGTTGTTCTTGGGGTCTTCGACAAGTTACGAAGGGGTCAAGAAGATTGGGTTATTTTGTATGGATTTCTTTTCAAGACGGTCCTTTGGGAATGATGTTCCTGTGATATACGAGAGGGCGACACCCCGATCGTATCAATTGGTATCAGAGCTTTTGGGATCTTGAAAGAAATTCAGGTTTTGTGTCAACCCGTTTGGGTATATCTTTTGTTTTTTGTTGTCAATCCACTTGGATATATGTTTTTAATTTTTGTTTTGTTGTTCTTGATTCAAGATCTGATGTTTCTTGAATCAAAGTTGTGTTATTTTGTGGTTTGATTTTCAAAAAAAAAAAAAAAATCGTACTGTTCATCGGCACTGTAGCGGACGGCGTCACTGTTCACGCTAGGGTTACTGTTCACTGACGGTATTGTTCATCGCCGGTACTGTTCATCCGAATTTTTTTTTTAAAAAATCAAACCACAAAAGATCACAACTTTGATTCAAGAAAAATCAGATCTTGAATCAAGAACAACAAAACAAAAATTAAAAACATATATCCAAGTGGATTGACAACAAAAACAAAAGATATACCCAAACGGGTTGACACAAAACCTGATTTCTTTCAAGATCCCAAAAGCTTCTGATACCAATTGATACGATCGGGGTGTCGCCCTCTCGTATATCACAGGAACATCATTCCCAAAGGACCGTCTTGAAAAGAAATCCATACAAAATAACCCAATCTTCTTGACCCCTTCGTAACTTGTCGAAGACCCCAAGAACAACTTGAGTTGTGGTAACCACTCGATCTTCTTGACCCCTTCGTAACTTGTCGAAGACCCCAAGAACAACTCGAATGGGTTGCTTCGAATATTCAACCAAAATCGTTGAAATCCTCCTTTTGTGCTGCAAGTTAGACCCCTAGCCAACCCGTGGAATAGACACCTAACCAACCTGTGGAATAGACCCCTAACCAACTCGTGGAATAGACCCCTAATTGACAAACCCAAAAGAATGAATCAAATCAAGTGGAAGAAACTCTAGGCGTAGGTTTTGGTCGCCATGGAATCACTCCAATAAGACCTAGAAATTAGTTCTATTCCAAGAACTAAGAAAACTCTCGTAGAGAGAAAACTCGCAATTTTTATTGATTCATCATAACATCGTTAAAATAATACAAGGAATGCCTTTTATAGGCTCATAAAGAATATTCTAGAAAACTTACTAAAAACTTATCACTAGTTGTAACCTATCACAATTAGATAACTAACATAAAGATTACAACTTGTAAAAATAAATAACACCAAAAACTATGATCCTTCTTTCGTATCTTCCCATTTGAGTGGATGCTAGATAGGCCATCTTCCATACTCCATTAGCCATGCCTTGTGCCCATGCATGTATCAACTATTTATGATTTCATATTTTATTTTATGTGAGGGATAAATTATGGTCTCATTATGCACGTATATCATAGATGAATATGTATGTGAAGTGAAGAAAAATAAAACCATGAAAGAAACTAATACTCCCTTTTTCTTATAGCAATTGTCGTTCAGTAGTGTAGGCACGAGATCCAAAAATCTACTACTACTGCTGCAATCACATGAAAAACAAAAGCTAGTACTTCATTAGACTACGTATTAGTACATGCCAAAGTCAACAAAAATAGCACAAATAAAATAGTATTAGAGTTATTGTACAAGCCAAATGAAAAGAAAAGAAAAGAAAATCAAAAGCAAGAAAAAGTGAGAAATGGTGAAGGCATTGAATGACTAGAAGCTACAATGGGGGCATATCATCTTGTTGCTCACCTGCTGAACCTCCTAGACTCCTTAGCATCCTCACTTCATCCTCGAAACTTCTCACATGCTCATTGAGGTTGTGATAGCCACCAAGCACGTCCACCTTCAATGTTCCCAAGGCATCCATAAAATCCACCCTCAATGATGATATAGCCATCAGTACTTCTTGATTGTCGTGCCCTGTAGGCGATGCCATTCATAATTGGAGCTTGCGAAGAAGATGGTCCTGCCTTATATCCATGACTGGTTGGCTCAAATGGAACCCTTTCGTCTCTATCTTGTGCACCATGCTCTATTTCTCTAACTACATTGAACAACTTCAAGCTCCAAAGCATAGTGGTAATCACTATATCTTGGGGATTGATCACTTGCATCTCTTGGCCCTCCACATTCACCCCATAATACTCAATGACAAGGGTGATCAAATGTGGAAATCCAAAACAAGTTTCTTCTAAATCTGAACTGAGCCACCTTCAATATGTGATTTATAATGATTGAGCATAGAGGATTGTGATCTTCCACACCTCCATGGAACATCTCCTCCAAGAAATATAGATCACTGAGGCGACACTCATTCTTGCTACTCTTCTTAGGCATTATATTACAACCAAAGATGAAGAGCATTAGCTGATATGGAGGATCAAACTTATCGAGGTGGATTACCAATCTGTTATCTTTCCTTGAATACATCACTTCCACCCCAAACCTTGTAGTAGCTTCATTTGGTGGCACTTTTTTCAACTCAAACTTCTTCTTAATCATCATATCTCTTTACCCAAATCTCAACAACCAATAAATTAGACAACTGCTGTTGAGAAATCTCAATCCTTCTCCCCCTCACTGTTGTATCAATATATGAGCCACTATACTTGTCCTTTTGCTGAATATTGAGTAAAACTCCGTGACTAGCTTAGGGTAGAAGTATTTCGAGAGCCTAAAAATACTGTCTCATCCTAGTCTTGATGAAAACCACAATGATTGGGAAACAATTGTCCACATTATCTGCTAAGCTTTTCTCTATGATGAAACCTCACATTTCTCCGTGTCCAATACCATCTTTCCTCATCTAGAGAGAGAAATCGAGTTTCATCCCATTGAGGACTTTGTTCTGCTTGTCTGGAAGAACCCTCACCCCTTGGAAGGATGATGGATCCTACGTGGTTGTGCAATTGTCTTGGTTCTCAGACATGATACCTATTAGAAAGTTCAATAAACAATGAATCAAACTCAAAGGTATCAAGTATTACTTTTTCTCAAGAAAAGTAAGAAACTCACAATTAATGCTAAATACACAAATCTACCCCATGTTTGAAGAGTATCTAACAAAGAAATTAATGAATAAGCTTATAATTTAAATCTTCTAGTAAGCTTACAAAGCATGCTAACAAAGCACATTGTTCCTTTACATTGTTTATGACTAACTAGTATCTTTAAACTTACAAATTCCATTTATTATCAACCCTTAAACCTCCAAAAATAAAACCAAAATAGAACAATAATCATGGATATCAGCAATCTCTTGACCAATTATTCAATATTCTTCCACCCAGACTCTAATATGATAGCTAGAAATGCAAAAATACTTATAAAATTAAATGAAATGTCAACCCATTGCAAAATCATTCATATCTTATAACTAGGTTGATAAACATCTAATTTGTTCCACAATCCACACAAACTCCTAGCCGAAACTCTATTCATGCACAAATGTAACCATAAACAATTCTAAACATCAATAGGATATCATAAAATTATCACATAATAACAATTAATTTAATGCAATACAAGGTGGTAAAAATATAAAATCCAACCAAAGCATGAATAAAGTGACACAAATACAACATCACTTGCCAGATTAAGGAGAAGAATCGACCCAAAACACACAAATCACAAAAGAAACTCCTAGAGTGTTGAGTGTGTGGATGACTCAAAATCCCCCAAATTCAACAGTCTATTTCGTGCTAATGATGCATGGATGTGTCTTAGAGTGTGTGGGTAAGGGAGAGTTAAAATGAAATCAAGTGAAATTTTATGCCCTTGACCTTAAAAACCAATTTTATCATGAGTGTGTGTCTTAAAGTGTGGGGATAGGGGCGCAGATATCAACAGAAGGTTTAATTTTATGCCCTTGACCCTAATAACCAATTTTATGACTATCAAGCTAACAACTACTCAAGATGAACCAACTCTAACTTCATTGAAGAAGAGATTTTTAACCTTAAATATCAAATGACATCCAAACTAAGGTGCAAAAGGTTAAACTCTCTTATTGATGTATTTGCCTCCTCATCATTAATGTGAGCTTCAACTTTGTCAATTGGCTTGCAAAACATAACAAAAATAATCATTTTACAAAACATAATGTTAAACTAAAAATTAAATCAAAACACTAGAACTACTAAAAGACTAAAACACGCTGGGCTGCCTCCCAACCTGCACTATTTTTAACGTCGTCAGCTTGATGTCCGCATTGAATTTTTCAACGTTTTGCCTTAATGCCTGAAGAATTGTGGCATCCTTTAGGGTTTGTGCCTTCTTTTCTAGACAACTTGGGTATCCATTTCTTTAACCCTATTTCAACTGCCTTGGCCACTAAACTTGCATGTGGCCAACATCTTTTCTTCTTTTGGCATCTAAGAATCTTTTTCTTGATGTCATTTTGATCATCCTTTATCTCTTTACTCCTATTTAGCCTTCTCTTTTCCTCATCAACTACGTAGCTCTTCATTCCAATCCCTACATCATTAGAACCTTTCTCAAGAGTGAATATGATCATTAATGGCTACACCTTGCTCTTGAGTTTGATCATCAGTAGCATTCACAAAATAAACTTTAGAAGAGAAATTTTCAATATTATTTCCTATATTGACGTCTAACACTTCCTCTCCTATCCGAAATTTAAGCCTATTATGCTTAACATCTATTATGGCACCCGCAATAGCTAGAAAAGATCTACCCAGAATAATAAGTATATTAGGGTTCTCGTCAATGTCCAAAACTATGAAATCCATAGGAATTATGAATTTATCAATTTTAACTGACACATTCTCAACAATTTCTTGTTGTTGCCTGATCGACTTATCTGCTAATTGCAATTTAACACTAGTAGGTCTAATCTCATTGAACCCGAAGTCTCTCAAGTACAGGTAGTGGAATTATTGACACACTGGCACCTAAGTCACATAGCGCATTGGAAAACTTCACACTTCCTATGGTGCATGATATGGAGAAGCTGCCTGGATCCCTAAGCTTAGGTTGAAGCTTACTTTGTAACTTATAACTGCATACTTCTAAAAGTGCAATCATCTCATACTCTTTTAATTTCCTCTTTCTCATGATGATCTCTTTTAAATACTTTGCATTGGAGGGGCCTACAAAATAAGCATCAATAAAAGGGATATTAATATGCAGAAATTTTAATATTTGCACAAAATTTGAAAACTAAGTGTCAGATTTGGCCCCTTGTAGCCTTTGAGAATAGGCAACTGGTGGGTGTAAACGTCAAGAGGCTTCTTTCTCCTTTTTGCCTTTAATTGCCTCTCTTGACACTTTCTCAAGTGGTTCTTCATTTGTAGCAGCATCCTTGGTCTCTTTTTCCTTTCTCTGAGCCTTGGCCAATTCCTCAGGGTAATGGTGTTGACTTGTTCTTTCGGGTTTGGCTCAATATTAGCAGGCAACGATCCTTGAGTCTATCAAACACCATTTTTGCTATTTGCCTAATCTGGGTCTCCAAGTTATGGACTGATGCTTGCTGGTTCCTTAGAGCTACTTCTACATCGTTCATGTGAGTCTCGGATGTGTCAATGTACTTTGTTAAAATGTCTTCGAGACTCGGGTTTCTATCATTAGATGACTGTTGCTGTTGATAACCATGTGGAGGTTGCTACCTTTGTTGTCCTTGCTTTTCCCAAGAGAAATTGGGGTGTTTCTTCCATCTCGAATTATAAGTGCCACTGTAGGAGCTGTCTTGAGGTCGAGATGCATTGCTCATGTAGTGCACTTGTTCATTGGGTTGCTCCAATACACCAATCACCTTGCATTCTTGATCACCATACCTACCCTCATAGTTATTACACTATATCCACTGGAATTGTCTTTGTGCAGTTAATATGACATCCATCTTCTTACTAAGGGCTTCCACTTGGGTTGCTAAGGCAGTGACCGCAACAATATTGTAGACACTAGCTAGCTTAATAGGCCTCGAACAGTTAGGTTGCTACTGATAATTGTTCGTGGCCATCTCCTCAATTAATTCCTGGGTTGCCTCGGGTGTCTTACTGTTTAATGTGCCCTTAGTTGCTACATCTAGCATTTGTCTCATGACTGGGTTTAGCCCGTTATAAAAGGTCTACACTTGCATCCATGTCAGTAACCTGTGGTAAGGGTACTTCTTGAGCAACTCCTTGAACCTCTCCTAGGTATCGTATAAAGTCTTAGCTTCAATCTGGGCAAAGAAGAAGATGTCATTCCTCATCTTGGCAGTTTTTGCAGGTGGGAAGTATTACAGGAACTTTTCTACCATCAGGTCCCAAGTGGTAATAGACCCTCATGATACATAGCTCAGCCACTATTTTTCCCGACTACTTAATGAGAACAATCGTAGCCTGATTGTATCGTTTGTTGCCTGGTTCATTTTAAACGTATCACAAATTTTCAAGAAATTTGCAAGGTGGGCATTGGGGTTCTCATTGGGCAGGCCATCAAATTGAATGAATTGCTACACCATCTATACAACATTCGATTTGATCTTGAAGTTGTTCGTAGCAACGGGTGGCCTCGCTATACTTGACGTTGTTCTTCTTAGTGGTGTCCTCGCATAATTTGACATCGTCATTTGGTGAGGTTGCTGCTCTTGAACATTTATAGGATTAAGTTGATTCTCATCAAAAAGGGGATTTTGTTGAACATGAGGCGGTGGATTGTTATTGTGTTCCTCAGCCATCTCTCCCTCAACCTGGCACTCTTGCTTAATCTCTTGAACTCTCTACAGAAGCCTTTCCCGCAGGGCCTAATGATATGTCCTATCAACTTCTGGGTCAAATCTTAGTGGAGTGGAAGCGCTGCTTCTAGTCATGCACTAAAACAAGATCCTATAGTCGTAGCATAATAAAACAAATTAAATTAAAAGAATAATAAACCCAATAAGAAAAAGAAAAATAACTATAAAAGAAATAATGGCTTGATTAATAAACTGCAAGTTTTCCTGATATTGCAATTCCCCAGCAACGGCACAAAAAACTTGATATCTGCTCACTATAGTATAGATATTATAGGCAAGTATACCTATCGTTCCGTAGTATAATGGGTATTGAGTACCGAGTATCGTTCCCTTGAAGACTGTAAGTACTACTAGTAACTCTTATTTTATTATCTAATCTACTCAATGAATGATGGTTTAAGCTGAAAATCTAACTAAATACTTTAAACGAAAGCAATAGAACCAACTAACGAAGAAAGGAAAGAAACAAGGAAAATAGCAATTACCGTAAGTAAGACCTAGATAGACAATCCCCCTAACCTTGCCTTATTATGATTCAATTCATTATTAATGGACTACTCAATTTATCTTAACTTTAGAATCCCTTAATTAGATTCTATTCTTTCGCAAGTATAGAACCCTTGACACCTTAGTTGATTGATTTGAATCTCTCGTAAGTCAAAACCCCAATAGTGTGCTTCACAATTCTGTAGGACTCTATTATTTAGGTTAGGTTTGAATATAACCGAGAAAACCTATGCAATCCTATCTCTAGTGATCAATGCAAGTCTTTTTATTTATGAGATGATCTAAATCAATTAAGTGATTTTTTAATCTACCTGATTGAAATCTATAATTGAATCAAAGACAACAAATTGAATTTATTTGATCTATGATGGTTTGTGCTATTTGATTGGAAGAATTGACACTGAAGAAGTTAGGAACTTGGGCCTCGGTTTAAGAAAAACAAAGTTGGGGATAGCGAATTGCTTCATGTCAATAGAATTAGATGGCTTAAGCATTGATATTTTGGATTCATAGGAGTTTAGCGATTTAGTAATTCTGGGGTTTGACGAAATTGCTTTTAGGAAGACTTAAGAATTTGATTGAGCAAAAAATTTTGATTGAAAAGTTCAGAGAGTTGCAGGCTGAAGAAGAATGGGTTTCGGGATTGCTTTATGTCCTTTGTTTGTTTAGTGTAAACGTGATTGGTAAGTTTGTTTATTTCCTTTTGTTGTCCAGCTTTTATCATGGTTGTTGGTCTTCCGCATGTCTACTTAGTTGTCATATAATTTTGTATTATAATTGACTTTTGTTTTTTAGTTTGCTTTTTTATAATTATGTTTGAATGTCTTTGACTATAAAATAGACTTCTTCATTTCAGTCCTTGGGATTTTGGTTAACGATAGTATGCCACTAAATGAATTTTTTTTATTTTCATATATTTAAGCCTTTGATTTTGTAGATTAAATTTTCTAGGTTTTATTTTCTTTCTATCTAGCCCCATTCAATTTGCTGTATTTTCGTTTGAGTCCCCCATTGTTGCTGGAATTTATATTTTGGTCACCATATGTTGCTGGAAATTGTGTTATTTGGTTCATTAAGTTGCTGGATTTTCATTTTAGTCCATACCTATTGCTAGAATTTGCATTTTTGTCATTATATATTGCTGCAATTTATAATTTTGCTCTTTTAACTGGCTGGAATTTATTTTTTTATTTTTTTATTTTTACCCCAATTTATGTGTTGCCCCAATTGGTTGGTATTTACATTTTTTTTTATGTTTTAGTTATCTAAATTGTGGTACCTTGACATGTGTGTTTATTTTGTTAGTATTTGCACCACATCTTCAAGAGGTATTTTCATTACCTTTTAAATTTCCTTATGTGCTCCTTTGTGTTTATATGCGCTTTATGTGTTGCATTCTTTTTGAGTATTTGTTAATTTTATATTTGTTTTGTTGAGTTTATAATTTGAAAAATGTGATAGATAGGTTTTATTTTATTTATCAAAATTTGTATTTAGTTAGATAAGTGTAATAGATAGGTTTGATAGGTGTTTTATTTTATTTTATTTTTCCCCATTTAGATTGTAGTAGGTTCCCCAATGTAATCGTTAGAGCTCGTGTGTTATGTGTTTATGTGCTTTAATTACTTTCCTTAGGACTATCGCATCTAGATATTATGTTTATGTGTTACGTGCTCTTATGTGCTCTACATGATCTTACGTGTTTATTTAATTTTTATTATGTCTTAATTTATGTTTTATCTATGACGTCACCACACTAGTCCAACACTAGTTGTGGTTTTCCTTTCGTTTCTTAGCTAGTCCAACGCTAGTAAGGAATTTGTAAATATGGGCTAGTTCAACGCTAGACCCTTAGCTTCCCCTATGCTTTAGTCTCATTTGCATGCGATTCATTTCATGAACATGCATTTTTCTATTTTTCTAGATTATTTCCCATTTGCACGTTTGTTTCCCCTTATGTTATCCCTTTCCCTATAAATATATAATGCATGAAATATAGATTGCATCTTATATAGAATTTAAAGATAGATAGCTCATTTGCCTACTTAGGTTAAGATGAGTCAACCTTTGAACATGGGAAATGGGCAAGTTTGGCCCTCTTGCCCTTAGCATGCGTTCACTTGCATGCGTTCACCTCTCTGTACGAAGGAACAGTGTGTCACGAGTTTTAGTCCCCCGTACCCGTTATGTTGGATTCCCTATCTTTGATCACTTATATCTATATCTATACATTTTACTTTTCTTTTGCATTTCATGTTACATTACTCGTGACTCCTCCGAGGTCTCATTATGGATTACGCAATGAATGCGTTAATTCCAGTTAAACCTCGAAGGGACATTTTGCCTCGTTCGATATCATTTCTAGATTTAGGTTTGCATTCATGTAGTACATCCAAATGTGATACATTTTAGGGTTACATTAGGAAAGCTTCGACTAAATCTCGCAACCAGTTTCGGCTAGGTTGAAAGGGTGCTTTAGGCATGAGCCTTTGCCTTCCCTTTCTTCAACTGTGACTCCCGAACTCATTTTTTCTCGTTTTCAAAGACTTGGAGTCGTCTAAAAAGGGTTTTTCACTTTTCTTGATTTTAATTAAAAAAAATATTTTGTCTAAAACATTTTTTTTATTTTCTTACCTTTTTCTCAAATTATATTATTTTTCTGGTGACTTGGTACACCAAAACTCAATACCAAGTGGCGACTCCTGTTTTCATAAAAAATCCTTTCTAGACTCCATTTTTGGGCCCAAAACCGTTGCATTTTCAAAGTTCTATTTTAGGCCCTTTTCTTTTGTTTTGAAAAATAAAAAAATAATTTTTCCCAAAGCCTCTTTTTACCAAAAAACACTCCTTTTTCACACTCGCTTTTTTCATATTTCGAAAAATGGGGTGTGACAAATTTAAAACCCCAAAACTAATTGAAAAATATTTATAGCTAAAAGTTACTATTTTGCCTCCCAAAATTACTGATTTTGTTCCCCTTTTATTGAAAAATTAGAATTTGACAACAAAATAGATAAAAATGCCCACGATGTTGGAAAAATAAACAGTGTGTTAAAATTTGGTGTCTACGGAACTACTCTTAGCTTTATCAAGTTTGTCACCTCAAACCTAGGTTAGAGTTATTTCTTTCCTGTTTTGATCAAGGTCCTATAGGTGTGTCTTAGAACCCTCTAGGATTGTTTTCGTTGAAGAAGGTCTAATTCAAGGAAAAACAAACACCGCTTCAGGGTTGCTCGAGTTCGATATCCATAGTTGGTCTTGAGTTCAACAAGTTGCTCTTGGAGATTCAAGCTTTCCTGGCTATCTACGTATTTTGCGCGTATCAAGTGGTATCAAAGCCATCTTTTAGATTTCTAGGTTTTTCCAAAATTTGGATAAATCCCTCTTTAGCTTTAATCTCGTTTGTGTTTGTTGTCTGGTAGAGAGTTTTGAGCCTGGTCACTACAATTCGTGCTTATTTTCTATTTTCCTTGCATAACTAGTTTGTATCTTTCTGTCCAAATTAGTTCATTTCTTTATCTTTGTTTCTTGTCCTTTTTTTCATACCTAATTGTCTTGTTTAGGGTCTTAGAGTTGTTTTTGGTTGCTTCTTAATTAAGAATTCTAGGTATTGTGTGATATTTTGTACATCTTAACTGTTTTTATTGTTTTCTTGACTTTCTTGTGTCAAAAAATTTTCAAGTCAAGGAGATTCTTCAACAAAATCACACAAATCAATTTTTCTTGAATGTTTGAATCGTTTCTTGTTGTGTCTTAAGGTAAAAAAAAAAAAGAGAACAAAAGAGGCAGCAAAAAGAAAAGTCAAACATAAAGAAAAATCAAAGAAATAAAGGATAAAAAAGGAGTGCACAAAAGGTAAAAATTTTGCACAAAATTTTGTTCAAAATTTTCTTGAAATTTCTTGGTGTTCTTGATACATTCTTTGAATTCTTGAACTTACTTGCAAAGTTCTTGAATTTGCACCAAGCTATCTACATGTATCTTGAAGTTCTTGTGAGTCTTGTGTTTTGTGATTTGTTTCTTGAGGATCTTGACCAAATTAGAATCTAGAGTTAGATGGTTGCAGGAGGAAGACTAGAATTCTAAATATTTTCATTTGATTGTGAAACAGAGAAGGGCTCAGGCGGTCATCCATCGCATTCAAAAGGAGGATGGCGATTGGGCTGATTCGGATGATGAGATTGATGAGAAAGCAGTTAAGTTTTTCCAAAACTTATTTTCTTTTGATAATCTTCCTTTATCTTTTGATATGTTAAATGTCTTACCTTCATTAGTTTCACATAATAAGTTTTTGTAGGAGCTACCATCTATTGAGGAAGTGAAAAAGGTTGTGTTTATGATGGATGGTGATAGTTTTGCTGGTCCAAATGGTTTTTCAGGAAAATTTTTTTGTTTAACATGGTACATAATTGGGGAAGATGTTCTTCGGGTTGTCTCTATTTTTTTCTATGAAGCTGAGCTTCCAAGAAATATAACGGCTGCTTCTATGGTTTTAATTCCCAAGATGAAGAATCCACAAAAGAGTTCACACTTTCTACCTATTAGCGTGTGTAACATTATTAATAGGGTACTATCTAGGATTTTGTCTGATAGACTAGCAAGAATTCTTCCGAAAATCATCTCTTCAAACCAAAGTGGCTTTGTCCATGGTAGAGTAATTTCAGATAATTGACAAGAGAATATTTTACCTTTTTTAATATAAGGTTTTATATATGTTTTTAGTGTATTTTTAGTATGTTTTTAGTATTTTGGATATAAAAATGGCTCAATTTAATTATGCTTCTTCCATTTGAAGAATTTCCCAAGAAATTAGGGTTTTTACTTGATTATTATGGTTTTGAAATGAAATTTATATTTTGAGCAATTTAATGCACAATCATTGTACAATCTTGTAGGCTACCTTCAATCATAATTTGGATC
The DNA here is from genome assembly GCA_024721245.1 of Mitragyna speciosa. NCBI lineage: Eukaryota > Viridiplantae > Streptophyta > Magnoliopsida > Gentianales > Rubiaceae > Mitragyna > Mitragyna speciosa. The sequence goes on from CM045568.1 coordinate 11,224,820, forward strand.
AATTGGAACACAAGTCATCACTTCGTAGTAGATTCAATAATGATTGAATTAGGAGTTCAATAAAACAACTTTTACATTTAAACTTGGAGAATTGTTTTGCTCAACTTTTGAGAAATTCTCATCAACAAATTCACCATGGAAAAGGGCAAAGAAGCAATGGAAGTGAAGAATTGGAGAAAACTAGGGGGTCGGCAACAATGACACATTTTAGTAATTTGGCAATAACTTGAACTAAAAATATTGGATTGAGATGATTCTTATTGCATTTTAAAGCTAATAGGATTCTCTACATTTCTTATGTAGACATCAAAGTCCATACCTCACTTTTGCATAGCCAAATATCCAAATTACTGAAATACATTTGTGTTGCGAAGATCTTTTGACCACCTCTAAGTAATTTGGCCACATCTTTGCATTCAAAGCTCTCATGACCAGATTCTTGTGGTGTTGGAAAGCTAACTCAAAGAGCTACAATTTTTATGTTTTGAGGAAAAGCTAATTCGTCCATATTCTAGGCACAATCGTGGGTTAGATCCACAGATCAACTGACTCGCGGATCACAACCGACTTAAGGTCGGTTAGTTGCAAGTTGGAGCTCTTTTCACATTGCTTTTCTAGACTTTTTCAGATGTAAGCTATATTTTGGTTGCTCAAAGGAATATTTCAATTACCAAGAAAGATTTTTTGTGACTTGGAGAATGAATGTAGCCATTTTATTTCCAACTTGATTAGGTGAATTTGTCTATAAATAAGGAACTCTTGCAAGATATTTAGAACAAGTCTTAAGGGGAGGAGCAATCCCAAGTAGTTAGTTTAGTAGTTTCATTTATAGTTTGTAGTAAGAAATTCATTACTTGTAAGGAAAACTCTTGGGGAATTCACTTGTACAAGGATAAGTGCTAATTTACCTATTTTAATATAGTATTTTATATATGATTTTAGTGTATTTTTAGTATTTTTGATATGAAAATAGCTCAATTTCATTACTTTCTATCAAATCAAGGAATGCTATAAAATAGGGTTTTTTAGACTGAAAATTAGGGTTTTAAAGCAGAATTATTATTTTGAGCAAATTAATGGCCAAGTTTATTTGATATTGCAGGGAAATGATGATTAAATACATTTTGAGTCAATTGGAGCACAAGGACTCTAAAAATCAAAGTTGATTCAAGTTGTATCATTTTATCAATTAAACTTGGCAATTTCTGAAACTAGTTTTCTTCATCAAATTCTACCAAGCAAATTATAGTTCAAAGAGTGGAAAAAGGTCTCAAGGGAATGGAAGAAAAAAAACCAAAAATTGAAAAGGGCAAAATTGGAAAGAGAAAGTGATTCACGAGTTGCTCACCCTCAGATCCAACTCGCGGATCAAGGCCACTTGTATATTTCGGCTAGCTGCAACTTGCAGCTTGTTCACACAACATTTGCAGCTAAATTCAATGTCCAGTTAATTCTGCATTGCCCTAGAAGAATAGTGCAAAGTTCAGGCAAGATTTTTCAAGACTTGGAATCAAATTTCATCATATCTATTTCAACTTGGACAATGACTTGAGCTAGGGGTTTTTCCTATAAATACATCCTTTTGTTGTTCATTTATGTATGCTTGGTTGGATGAAAACCAAAGCTTGGTAGGAGGAGCACTCCTAAAGTAGTTGTAGTTTAGTTTTTCTCTTCATAGTTTTTAGGAAAAACAATATTTGTAGATAAACTCTTGAAGGAATCTCACTTGTATCAATTCATCTTCAATGGAAGAAGTGAAGATTTGAGCTTATGAAATGAGAATTTCTATCTCTCTACTTTCATTCATTGTTATGAGTTTATGCATTATGTTCTTGTTCTTACATGTTTTTATCTTTAATATGAACTGATTAGGTTAAGATGAAGCTATTGATATGTTTTGAATAGGGTTAAACTGGACATATCTTGTTCTTGCTTGTGGCTAAAGAATGAGCTAACAATTAGTTGTTTCACTATGAGAATAGGAAATACTTGTTGCTAGTTTCATTTGAATAATCATGAGAATGAGATTTTGAAGTAGTAATCTAATTCATTGCAAGAGCAAGTCTTGGTTGATATGGATTCCTAACTAAGACTAGATATTATAAGCAAGCATAATCCTATTCTTGCATATTTTGTGACCATTGGTGGATTCTAACCCCTAACTTAACTTGTAATTGTGATTTTCTCCATTAGTTTTACTACAAATTGTTGAGTTTTCCATTTTGCCTACCAACTATTTGATCAACTGTCTAGATAATAAACAAAATGATTAGCTTTTGTGCTTGCTAATTCATGTTTCCTTATAGGATCGATCCTAATACTTTGCCTACTACATTTGACCTGTACACTTGCAGAAAGGGGTATTAGGTTATAAATTTTATTACTTGTTTGTGGGAATTTTGCTTAATTTTGATAACGCCTAAACCTCACAATCATACAACTTTATATTCAAGAAAGAAATGAAGGATTGGAGCCACTGAAATGAGAATTTCTGTTTCTTTCTCTTTATTTCCTTACTTGTTATGAATTGCTTTGTTGAATTCTTATACTTTCAAGTTATGAATTCCATGCTTAACTAAATACTTGTCTTAGGGTTACATGAAACTAATGATATGAATTGAATGTTATTAAACTTGCTATAATTTGAATTTGCTTGTTCATCTATCAAGATTTAACAATTGTAGTAACTTGATCACCTATTGCAAATCATTTAAATGTTATTTGACATTGAGAAATGCTTATAACATTGAAAAATGGTAGATGAAGCCTATTATATGCACATAATGAAAATAGTGGTTTAAGTAGGTGGATTGAGGTTGTTTAAGACCACAATTCATGTATTTCACAAGATTTTATTGATAAATCCTAGAGTATACTAGTTTTTAGTAGGTTTTTAGGGTAGGTTTCTAGGGTTTTCCATGAGTTTTCTTCTATTTACTTACTATTTCTTCTTATTTTTTTAGTTTAATGGCTAAATCGTGTGTTAAAGATAATTATTTGTATTATTCTTGTATTTTCATAGAGTTTGCACATTGCATCACCAATTTGGATCAATTTGGATGATAATTGGATGATATTTTAAGATGATTTGAAGTTGGTGATGAGTTGAAGTCAAGAACCCTCAAATTGGTGCAAAGAATCAATGGTGGAAAAAGAATGGGAAAGAAATGGGTTTGCAGCCTGGATATGTTTCTGTGTTTTGGCAATAACTCCAGCTAGAGATATTGGATTGAGATGAGTCTTGAGGCATTTTAAATCTAATACAATGATTTACAATTCATATGCAAACATCAAAGTCCAGTTCTCACATTTCGATGGTCCAAATTCCAAGTTACTGAAGCACATTTGTACTGCGAGGCAGTTCCAACCAGAGTTTAGTATTTTGACTATATCTTAGGCTACAGAGCTTCAAATGACTTAATTTTTATGGTGTTGGAAAGATATATCAAGGGGCTACAACTTTTATGTTTCCAGGAAAAGCTAATTCTACCGTCTTTTGAGGTCAAATTTGACATAGAAGTGAAAATTAAGCTTCTGTCTGCATCCACCGCGTCACCCATGGCACGGATGACACCACGATGGGACCAGAAAGCCACTAGCACTCCATCGGTGAACACGGCCATGCCGCGGATGTTACCGTGGCTCTGTTACGAAAATCTATGATTTTCTTTGTTTTGGATGCAATCTTTCAGAGGGAGAACCCTACCCCTTGGGGGGGGGGGCATCAAAAACACTTTTGCACACATATATAGGGACATAGAGTGGAAAAAGCAAAAGTAGAGGGACAAATCAATGGCTTCAATGGTGTAAAGCAAGAAGATTTTATCAAGATGCAGGGGAGTATTCAAGAGGGCTGCATGAGAATGAGCTCTCTCTTTCTTTCTTGTCTTTTGTTAATTAATTCCTATAATTATGAATTGAGTTGTTTATGATTTAGATGGGATGAACTCTAGAATCTTATGTCTATGATTTTATTCTTTAATTAATGAAAGACCCACTTTGTTCTTAGATTTATTCATGAGTTTATATGTGTTTTGGATTGGGATTTGCATGCATCCTTTGATTCAAGTATTGATTTTGTATGGGTATATTAAGAGATTGTGCATATGATTGGATCACTTCATGAACAGAGAGAACTTAAATGAATCGCTAGAAATAGGATTACATGAGTTCTTCCTTGGTTGATTTTGAGGGTTAAAACTTAACAACAAATAGATCCATTGCTTAGAAATTGTATCTTTTAGGGGTTTTAATTGAGAAGAGATTCCAATTAATTAAACTAGAAGTTAGGAATCGTATTACTTGAGAAAGAATATAATTCACACAAGGGATTCTAGGGTCTAAGTAATTGGGTTAATCATTAATCAAATTAAAGACATAGCATGTTTTGTTTAGGGGATTGTACATCTTGATTCCCCTCTACTATTGTTAATTCTCTTAATTGACTTCTAGATGGTCATATAGTTAGGAAGTAGATTTTATTTTGAGTTCATCATTCACTTCGGTAGGTTAGATAATAAAAAGAAAGCTAGTACTAGTACTTTGCATATTTCCTGTGGGATCGACACTCGATACTCCTGTACACTACACTATGGGAACGATAGGTGCACTTGCCTAAAGTATCTGTAGTTAAATCAAAGGGATACTAAGTTTTTGGCATCGTTGCCAAGGACTAGGATATTAGGAATGCCGTGTCTTTATTACTCTAACCATTTTGTGTTTCTTTATGCCGATTCTTGTTTATTTTGTTTAATTTTTTTTTGTTCTTTGATTTTTCTTTAATTTCTTCTTTGTAGTTAGTGTTGTTGAGGATCTCGTTTTGCGACTCTACTTGCAGATGGCAGAATACTATTACAATTGACCCAATGACCGAGGAAATTGATAACCCTTTGGCTTAACTATGGATACTTAGACAAGTATACCTATCGTTCCGTAGTATAGCGTTTAAGGAGTACCGACTGTCGTACCCACAGGGACTTAGCAAGCACTAATAATTACTCGCAATATATTATCTAGTCTAAATAACACGATATGTTGAAATAATAAATGAACTAGTCTACTTAAATTAATGAATGAGAAAACCAACAAATCAAACGCAAAGAATTGATGAGAAAGGAAATGTAATAATTTCTAACACAAGACTTAGAAGTGAGATTCCCCTAACCCTAATTGTTAGCTTCAATTTGTGTCTAATGGATTGCTCAATCTCGATTGACCCTAAAATCCCTTGGTTAAGTTGCAATCTTTCTCAAGCTTACAACCCCTATCCCTAGGTTGATTGAATGGAATCCCTTCCAAACTCAAAACCCCTAGTAGATGCAATTGAATCAATGGATTTTATCTCACAGACGGATTCACACCAAATTAGGAGAACTTATGAAATCCTATTTCTAGCGATTCATGCAAGTTCCTTCACTTGAGAGTTGTTCTTAATTAATCGAGTGATTTCTCAATCACCTAACCAATATACACTTTCAAGATTGAATTTGTGCACAAAACCCAATCTAATTTATTAATAATCTCACAATCAAATCAATTAAAGATAGAACCTTTCCATTAAACAGTGAATCAAAACATGATAAACAAAGGTTAGGGTTCAACCCTTTTAAGTCTTATACAAATCTACTCCATAATTAAAATAGACAACAAAGAAAGCATAGAGAAACTCATTCTTATGTGGTGTTTCTTCACTCTTCTTTTTTGCAGAAGTTTCCCCTTTTGTTGCTACAATTTCTCTTCTTTCCTCAATTCTTGAGTCTTCTTCTCTGTCGTTCCTCTTTCCTCTCCTCTTCTTTTTGCCTTGGAAGAGTCTTTTATATGGTGTAATTCGTTTTTCCCAAACTTTTGTTGGTTCCCCTCAAATTTGCCTTGAAAACAGACTGAAATCATGGGGTTACGTTACTCATCCGCGGCGCAGAGTAATAGTATTCGTCTGGTGCCAGGCGCGGCATCATCCGCGACACGGGTGATATTGTGGCTGGGGGCAGAAACTCCATCTCCACACAGCCAAGTGATTGTTCCCAGCCGCGGCCTCATCTGCAATGCGGATGCAGGTACGGATGAGAACAGAAACATCATTTTTCTTCAAACTTCATGCGAAATCTTTTTCCTATCTCAGCGTACACTCAACCATACTTTGGAGTTCGGCAATAAAAGGCAAAAAACCTATAAAAGTATGGGAAACAAGCCAAATGAGTAGCTATCAGGTAAAATTGATATGTCCCAAGGGTTGAAGGATGAACAAGGACGTTCCAATGGTGATGGACGAGCTGAGCAAACTTCCAAGGATGCTAATGATGTACTTGGAGGTTTGGATGGACCAATGACTAGAGCTAGAACAAGAAGAATGAAGGATGCTCTTCGTGGACTAATTTTGGATACACTTGAAGAAGAAAACCAAGCAAGTTGGGCTAAGCATTCTCCACAGTTGGTCTACACCATTTGGGCTGAACAAGGCCTAGAAGAAGGTCCAAATAACCAGCTAAGTGTGAGGATTGAAAACTTGGAGGCCACTGATCCATTTGTAGTGTAACGGGCTAAGAGGTGTCAAGATGATTCACTTGGGCTGGTTTGGAGCATGCGTATTTTATTAAGCCCAAATCCACTTCACTTGGGCTGGTTTGGGCTGATTATAGTCAGTTTAGTTCGTTTATAATATGTTTAAGCTAGTTCATTTAGTTAAGTAGTTTGTTTTACTACAAAACCCTAGCATGTTATTTGTGTGCCTATTTAAAGGCCTAAAATCGTTACTGTAGCAGGCAGCCATATGATGATATTTTGAGTGAATTCTTTTTAGAATTTTCTTGGTTCTTTGGTGATTAAGAACTACTCCTTTGGTCTTATCAAGCTTTGCTTGTGGCGACCACAATCTTGCTTAGAGTTTCTTCTAGTTTTTAATCAAGTTCTTAATAGATTAGATTAAACGATTGAACTCGCTCAACTCGGTTTAACCTAGTTTTCTTAGGGACGTGTTCATCTTCAAGGGGAGATTCGTGAGCACACCAACTCCACGTCAAGGGTTCTTGGGTTTACGAATCCAACGGGGTCTTGAGTTCAACGAGTTGTTGACCTAAAATCCAAGAGGTCTTGGCATACGCAACCGTGCGCACATCAAAAATTCACTCATGAATCCAAAAGAAAGAAAAAAAATCACAATTACCAAGTAAACCTTGTGGAAAACATCAAGTAAATCCTAGCCTAAGCACAACTAAAAATCTAGTCACTTTGGTCATTATCAGTAATAATATGGAGTCTATAGGTATGGATGAATTTAGTACTCTTGAAAGGCTACATGAGAAAATTGTTAATAAGAATAATGAGCAGGTTGAGTGTATTCCCTCTTATTCCCAAGGTAGTGTTTTTTATTTTTTATTTTTTAATTGGCTAACCTCGTACATGCCGAGGGGGTGGGGGGAGGGGGGACTCCATTCCCAAATGTTATTAATATAAAACATAAAGGAACAAGAGGAAGACTAGACCTTACCTCAGTTATTACAAATATGTAGGGAATAAAATAAATTAGAAGACAAAGTAAACCCAAAACGAATGGAAGTTCTACTTCCTTTACAATGATATAATCCAAAAAACTAAAATTTTGAATTTTTAAATCTGAAGCTTGGGAAACCCAATTGATCGAGTCTAATAGCTCCTCGAACCACTTTTGGAAGAACTTGAAAGGATGGGAAAATGTTGGTTGAATGCAATTGTACTCCCTCATTTGCCAACATATCAATTGGAGCATTTGCTTGTCTTGGACAATGAGTAATTTCCTTCCATTGAGATTTGAACTTTGTAATCTTCTAATATAGCGGTAGCACCATCCACGGGCAAGCAGCCTGACCCTTGAGAATGTTAACTATTATAGAAGAATCAGACTCCACATTCAAATTATTATATCCTCTTGAAGCACAAATTTGGATCCCAAGTAGCATAGCTTGAAATTCTGCCTCCAAGCTTGTACCAAATCCAAAATTAGTAGCAAAAGCCAATATCATTCTCCCTTGTTGATTTCTTAGTATTCCCCCTCCTCCACATTCACCTGGGTTACCTTTTGAGCAACCATCCGTATTCAGTTTGAGACATTGATCAGGTGGTCTCCATTTAACACGCTCCACATGGACAACCTAGTTTTAATTGAGAGACATACCAAAAAAATTCAGGCCAAGAGTTAGCAACATATTTACATTTAAATTTAAGCTCAAAACTAAGCTTAATATCAATAAAGATTCTCCCTGATATTTTAACCCAGTCTTGAGAAATGTCCTGATAAAGCCACTCATTTCTAGCCTTCCATAGATTCCAGAGAATAAACACAGGAGTGATATGTTGCAAAAACTGAACCCTCCCATTGGCAGAAGAAGCTGTCCACCATTGCATAAGCCTCATTCTAATCTCTAAATAATTAGAAGTAATCCCAATTGGTCTACCAAAAAACTCCCAGATCTTTGCAAGAATGTCATCCTAGCTGAAAATATATTCAACAGACTCCACTGAATGTCTATTACAACAGAAGCACCGTGATGGCCCTTGAATCCCAAATTGTTGTATAACATTAGCAACCGCAATTCTTCTAAGGATAAGCCGAATAAGCAAAAAGGAGATTTTGATAGGTATTCTTCCATCCCAGCATTGTTGGAAGATAAAACTCCTATTTTGTGCCCAACGAATACAGTCAAAGGCAGAAGAGAATGTAAATTTCCCAGATGAAGTTAAACTCCAAATAATATCATCCTTTTTATCAACAATAGGTACATCCATGCATATGATCTCTTGTACCATAGCACTAGGAAAACATTGTTTAAGTTTAAATTCATCCCACCGCTCATCAACTATGTGGTCTCGCAACTTCCAATTTCCACTAGTGTGGTCATGCACCAAAGGAAGCCCTTTTCCCATCCAATTATCATTCCAAAAGTCCACATCACCATTATTTAAGAGCCAAATAATATTTGGTTCCGTAAAATTATGAACAGATAACATTCTTTTCCATGTCCCAGAATCTCTCAACGAAAATTGAACTTTTAAAGGGATGTTTAGACTTACAATACTTTACCCTCATAAAATTCGCCCAAAGAGAAGCTTGCTTCCTGAACATCCACCATAATTTCATAGACATTGCCAAGTGCACGTCATGTAGAGACCTGATGCCCACGCCACCTTCATCAACAGGAAGACAAATACTCCTCCATTTAATCCAGTGGTGTCTAGACTCAGCTTCATCAGATTTCCATAGAAACCTAGCAAACAATCTTTCCAACTGCATGTATACACCTTTAGGAGGAGAAGAAATAGCAAGTGTATGTAAAGGAATGGAAGATAGGACGTGTTTAATCAAGATCAATTTCCCACCAAAAGATAAAATCTGATGACTCCATCCCAATATCCGTTTGGCAACTGATTGAATCATGTCAGCAAAATATATAGACTTACTACGACCACAGAACAAAGGACACCCTAAATATCTGATAGGGAAATTTTTCCTTATGAACCCAGTTACCTGTTGATATATAGAGATGCGATTCTGAGGAGTGGAAGGATGACAGAGAAAACCACTTTTAGAAACATTAATCATCTGCCCTGAGCATCTTTCATAGGATTTCAACACCTCCATGATCAAACCCAATGTCCGTTTGTCACCACCTGAAAATAATATTAAATCATCTACAAACCCCAAGTGAGTAATAATAGGGCAATGAGGAGGAACACTATAAGGAATAAAACTTCTATTAGAAGACAAATTATTTAGAAGCTCTGGACAGACCCTCCGCAGCAATAATAAATAAGGCTAGGAGAAATAGGGTCTCCCTGCCTCAATCCCTCGGGAAGCTCTAAAGAAACCCTTAGCTGCACCATTGATAATGATGGAAAACCAACAATTAGATAACCAGCCGCCAGATCCTATCAATCCACTGTTCTTCGAATCCAAAAGCTCTCATGATGCCCATAAGATAAGGCCAACAGACTCTATCATAAGCCTTGGCCATATCAATCTTCATTACAATATTTCCACCCCTATTTTTCTTTCTAATGCCAGACACCAATTCTTGAGCCAACAAGTAGTTCTCAACTAGTTGCCGCCCCTTAACAAACCCACTCTGTTGAGGAGATATAATCTTCGACAACACAAAAGCCAATCTATTCACCAACAAGAGAGATAAGATCTTATTAACAAAATTGCATAAATTGATTGGTCTGAACTGAGTAAAGTCTTAGGATGAGAGCATTTAGGAATCAATACTAAAAGTGTAGAAGTAACACTTTTTGGTAATTTCTCACCACAGAAGAAAGCCAAGACAGCCCTGTATATATCTTCAGCTACAATATCCTAGGCCATCATAAAAATTTTTCCAGTGAATCCATCGGGACCCGAGGCACTATCCCCATCCATTGAAAATATTGCCTTTCTAACCTCTCCCTGTTGAAGGAATCTCCTCCAATCAACTTCGATCCTTCTCAGAAACAAGCTTAGGAATATGCTTGTAAGTTGTTTCATCAAATGTACCCTCTGCTATAAAAAGAATTGAGAAAAAATTGCAATCTTCTCGCTCTATCCCAACATCATCATGCACCCAATTCCCATTTGAATCTTTAATGCAATGGATAGTGGCCTTCCTTCTTCTTTCTACTACCACCGAATGAAAAACCTTGGAGTTAGAATCTTCTTCTTTCCACCATTTTATACGGGAACTTTGACGCCAGAAATTTTCTTCCGCACAAATGGTATAATTCAAGTGAGAACTGACCTTGCTACATAGCTGTCAGATTGTCCTCCAAACGGTTGCTATCATACTCCATTTTAGAAATTGTTGCTCTCTCTCTTGCACTGTCAAACTGCTTCAAAAATGTCTCTAAATGCCTACCTAGACCAAAGGCGTAATGCATGCTTAACTTTTTTGAGTTTTGCAGCCAACAAGGTAAGAGAAGAACTAGAACCATCTGATTGCCAATTATTTTGAACAACAACTAGAAACTGAACATGTGAAGTCCAAAAGTTTAGAAATCTAGAAGGTCTTGGCTTCCCATCAGCACGAGTAGTCCCTTGGTTAAGAAAGGGAGCATGATCCGAAGGTGCTTGAGCAAGATGATGGACAACAACAAGGTTATATTCTGTCACAATTTTATTCATGAGTACCCTGTCCAATCTCTTCCAAACACGAGCTTGTCGTTAGCGATTATTACACCAAGTGAAAGGTGAACTAGAAAATCCAGCATCACAGCAATTAACATATTGAATAAACTGCATGAATTGTGCTGCGTCATTGAATCGAAAAGGCTCTCTCCTCTCTTTTCCTCTACAGAAATAATAGCATTAAAGTCTCCTCCAATAATCCACAGAGAATTGCCTGCATTTTCCTGTTTCAAATCCTCCCAAAGCACCTATCGGTCTACTTCATCACATTTAGCATGAACAAAAGTAAATTTACAAGAAGATATCAACAAGGAACTATGAATATCCACTGATAGATTGATGTGCGCACGGTTGCGTTGCCAAGAAAGTCTTGGATTTCAGGTATGCAACTCGTTGAACTCAAGACCTCGTTTGATTCGTGAACCAAGGAACCCTTGACGTGGAGTTGTTTTGCCTTGAATCTTCCCTTGAAGATGAGCACGCCTATGGAACAACTAGACTAGACCAAGTTGAGCGAGTTCAATCGTCTAACCTAATTAGCTCTAAAGACTTGATCAAAAACACAAGAAAAACTCTAAGCGAAGTTGGTGGTCGCCACAAGCAAGCTTGATAAGACCAAGAGTAGTTCTTAATCGACAAAGAACCAAGAAAATTCTCAAAGAGAACACACAATATTTCTGAAAATTCTTGTTAAATTCGTAACTAATAATATGGCCTATAAATAGGCTTACAAAGAACATTCTAGAGTTGTGAAAATAGACTTAACTTCTAAGACAAAACCTATACTAATGAAACTACCAAAACAAAGCATGAATTAACTAAAATAACTAAGTCTATTACAACTTAAAGACCCTAAAAATCGTAGCTAATAAACCCTAATGGGCTGGCGGTCCATTAAGCCCACAAAACCATCAATTGGACTTTAATTCTTCAAGCTCCCCACTCGTGTGGCCCATGAAGTTCTCATCCAATGTTTGTTCAGCCCAAATCACATTAATGAGTTGTTTAGATTGATCCTTTGAGCCCAATTGCAAAGCCTCCTCATATGAGTCCAATATGAGTCCATGCAATGCATCCTTCATTCTTCTAGTTCTTGCTCTAGTCATAGGACCATCCAAACCTTTAAGCACATCATTGGAGCTCCTCAAACTCGATCCATCATCCTTGGAACGTCCCTCTTGAAGGTCTCCACCTTGGGACTCATCATTCCCTCCTTCCTCGAAAGGATTCGTCCTCGAATCTACGAGTTCATATAAACTACTATTAGTAACTAAAGGATTGATAGATGAGCAATTATAACCACCAAGAATATTAAGCACATAAAAATTGGATGGTATATTACAAGAATAAACATAAGTAAAGAAAAACTCAACATTCTTTAAAGATGAAAAACTAAAGAACTCAAAAACACATATAAAAGATGCAAAGACAGATTGATGTTTAAGTATAACATACATGCTTAAATGAGTTTTATCCTTAAAAACATGCAAAAGAATGAACAAACATGAACTATTAAACAAATACCTATGAACAGACTTAAAGTAACAAGCATTAACAAGATGACCATCATGATCATAATCTAAATAAGACTCTTGAACACTAACTGAGTGAAAAGCACTAATAGAAAGGTCTTGAATATGTATGCAACACCAAATATGATTAAATTCGTAATGAAAAATAACCCTAAAAACAGAAACACCATTATTAGCTAAAACACTAAGATGCTTTGGATAGAATGCATGGACAAACATATAAGCCCTAGAACAAATAACATGACACGATAAACTATAAGATAGATGCTGCAAATCACTAGTTAAAGCTAAACATGCTAAATGTGAAACATGGTTACTAACTAAAACACTAGAATGAATTGGATAGAATGCATACAAAAACATATAAACTCTATCATGGAATAATAATTTGCAAAATAAACCACAAAAATCGCTAGAAATATGATCATAAAACACAAGAAATCCTTCAAGACATATTGACCTAGATGAAGTTAAACAAACTAGATGCAAGACATAATCACTTAAACTAATGGAATAAACATGCAAAACTAAATTAATGTGCAAATTAAAATAATTAAAACTAAAAGAACATAAAAACTTATGCCACAAGTCTAGTAGAATCTAGCAAATTCATCAATTTAGTTGTGGCATTTGGACTTTGTGAATCAATCCAATTGACACCATGCCACCAATCAAACATGTATTTGATCAACCAATTGGTGTTGATGGCATAAGACCAAATTTTTGTCTTAAAACATTTCTTCCTTGTCAAGTCATGTCCTTGGAACACTTGCATCTTCTTGCTTGGTGATAAAAATCTAGAAACTTGCAACTTAACGCCATTGAATAAGCAATTTGTAGGTGGCGTCACTTTGTCTTGAAATTGATTTCCAAGTTGCTGCAAAGGAGAAACAAAAACACTAGGAAAACAAGTGTTAGGAATGTTAGCAAAATAATCTACTTCTTTGTACATAGGCACAAGAAGTTTAGGCCTTTCAATCAAAGCACTCTTTTTCTCACTTTTGCTAGCTTCCACTTCCACTCTCTTATTTTCTTCTTCTTTCTCAGAATTTTTCCTCTCGATTTGTTCTCCCTCAAGATCTACACTATCCTCACTCTTCTCTTGCACACACTCTTCTTTTTTATCACTCTTTTCTTTTGCTTGTGTGCTCAAAGATCTTTCCCACTCTTTGCAATCTCTTGAAATTTTCTCTTTATCCTTATTTACCTCAAGTGACGGCAAAGGAATTAGCTTGACATTCCTCCCATTCCATTGAAAGAGTAGTTATTGTTCACCTCATCATATTTGGCTTCATTCTTAAGGTGCCATGGATGACCCAAGAGTACATGACAAGTCTCCATTGGTACCACAGTCACAAAGAATCTTATCATGATACTTGTTGAGTGAAAACTCCAACTCCACTTGATTGGTTACTTCAAATTCTTCATTATCAGTCAACCTTTTGTATGGATGTGGATGTTTCAACAAAGGCAATCCTAGCTTTCCAACACACATAGTACTCACCAAATTAGTGCAACTAACATGATTAATGCACGTACTACATACCTTGTTTTTCACAGTGCATCTAGTATAGAATTCAACTTGTTGCACTTGTTCACTATCTCGCAATGGTTTATCCTTCTCTTCAAAAGCATCACGATTCTTCTTTTGAATGAGAGGTGATGAACTTTGATCTTTAATTGAGAGAGTAGATTCCTCCTCAAGCACTCTTTCTTTTTGAGCAGCCACAAGTGCTTTATATCTGCTCCAAAAATCATCCCAATCATCAAGACCCTTCATGTCATCCTCCTTCTTTGAAGTATAATAATTCTTGGACAACTTTTTAGAGGATTTGGATGCAAAAGCTTTGGCATTAGATGACTGCGAATGCCTATCCATCTTTTCATAGATCTCATCTTTCATAAGGTGCATCTTTCTTTCAAAATCACCAACAATGGCTTCCCTAAACAATTTTAAGTTCATTATTAATGTCCATAGAAGGCGCCATTATGTCCTAAAAACCTGCAAGAAAAATCGTTAGAAAAAACAAAGAAAATAGACAAGAATATGTGAAACACTCCCTTAGTATTTGGCACTCGATTCCCTCAAGTAAATTGGCTTTTACCCTCGAATGAGCTCACAACTAAGCCTTTTTCCACTCAAAGAATCTTCTTGTAGGCTCTTTGATGAAGAACCAGCTCAATCAATCCCACCAAGGACCTATAGCAACCTCAACTTGTAAAGAGTAAGTGTAGAGGCCAAGAAAAATTAGCTTAGAGTGTTTTTGATCAAGAGAATAAATCAAAGAATGGATAAGAATCAAGAATTGACACAAAATAGACACCCTATTGTGTGGTATAAATGTGTAAAAATTCTTGATTTTTAATGTTCTCTTGAGAAAATAATAATATTCTTGTGCAAAAAGTAAAACTCCAACTCCAATTTCACTTTCCAAAAAGAATTAACAACTAAAACCAACAAATAACCAAATAGGAAACAAAAATCACGCCCCAAACACTCCTCCCAAGTGTGAAAACACGGACAAACAGCCTTCCTAAATGTGAAAAATCGGAATAATAACAAAAGGAAACAAGAATAAAAGGAAACTACTTGTTTTTGTGGAATAAGTTTCCAAATCCCCTTTGTAACTACTTTCCCTTTCCCAATTGGTTTCCCAAAGCCAAATAACTTCTATATAAACCAAACTAACACCTTTTAGACTCCTTTTAACACCAAAATTTCTGGAAAAATCGCACCAGAAATTCGTCCACCAAAAACACCAAAATTCAGCAACTCTTATGAAGGCAAACCCTAACCAAAACCCTAGTTGATGAACAAGACCCTTTGACCAACACTTTTTGGCTCCAAGAACTACAAGATTTGATCAAGAAGGTCCAAGAAATCAGCCAAGAACTTCAAGAAGTCAGTCCAGAAAATTTCCAGCAACTCACAAACTTCAAGAACTCAACTTACAAACCAAGAAGTGCAAGAAAATTATCAAGAACTTCTAGAAATCTATCAAGAACTTCAAGAAAGCTCAAGAATTTGTTCAAGAACCTCAAGAAATTGAACAAAAAAATTCCAGAAATTCAAGAACTCAAGAAACGATTTTGGACAGCTTGAAAAACTTCAAGAACTTGACAAGTAAGTGCAAGAACTTCAAGATTTGTATCAAGAACACCAAGAAACTTCAAGAAATTGTTGAGCAACAATTTGTGCACGGTTTTTGCTTGTTGTGCACTCCTTTTTACTCTCTTTTTCTTTCTTTTTCTTTGTGCTTTTGGCTCTTTCTTTTTGCACACGAATTTTCTGCCTCTTTTTTTTTTTTTTTTTTTTGCACAACTCCTTTTTTTTTTCCACGTAAATAACACCAAGGACACAATCAATCTCCAAGAAATCTGGTTGTATGAAATTTTATGCTCAAGAAACCCTTTTTCTTGCAAATTTTTTTACACAAGAAATTCAAGAAAACACCAAAAACAGTCAAGAATCACAAAATACCACACAAGACCTAGAATTCTTGATTGAGAAGCAACCAAGAACAACTCTAAACACCTAAAGCACGAATTTTAATCAAAGAAAACAACGAGAAAAATTGCAGAATTTTTTTGGACGAAAATTGAAAGAAAGCTAGACACGAAACACAAATTATTATGACTAGGCTCGAAGCTCTTTGCCACAATAACACACAAGAACACAAAGACACAATAAGAAGAGATATATCCTGAATTTTTCAAGAGAAAAATTGGATTGGAAAAACCTGAAACAAATCCAAGAAGATGGCTCTGATACCACTTGATGTGCGCACGGTTGCGTTGCCAAGAAAGTCTTGGATTTCAGGTATGCAACTCGTTGAACTCAAGACCTCGTTTGATTCGTGAACCAAGGAACCCTTGACGTGGAGTTGTTTTGCCTTGAATCTTCCCTTGAAGATGAGCACGCCTATGGAACAACTAGACTAGACCAAGTTGAGCGAGTTCAATCGTCTAACCTAATTAGCTCTAAAGACTTGATCAAAAACACAAGAAAAACTCTAAGCGAAGTTGGTGGTCGCCACAAGCAAGCTTGATAAGACCAAGAGTAGTTCTTAATCGACAAAGAACCAAGAAAATTCTCAAAGAGAACACACAATATTTCTGAAAATTCTGATTAAATTCGTAACTAATAATATGGCCTATAAATAGGCTTACAAAGAACATTCTAGAGTTGTGAAAATAGCTTAACTTCTAAGACAAAACCTATACTAATGAAACTACCAAAACAAAGCATGAATTAACTAAAATAACTAAGTCTATTACAACTTAAAGACCCTAAAAATCGTAGCTAATAAACCCTAATGGGCTGGCGGTCCATTAAGCCCACAAAACCATCAATTGGACTTTAATTCTTCAAGCTCCCCACTCGTGTGGCCCATGAAGTCCTCATCCAATGTTTGTTCAGCCCAAATCACATTAATGAGTTGTTTAGATTGATCCTTTGAGCCCAATTGCAAAGCCTCCTCATATGAGTCCAATATGAGTCCATGCAATGCATCCTTCATTCTTCTAGTTCTTGCTCTAGTCATAGGACCATCCAAACCTTTAAGCACATCATTGGAGCTCCTCAAACTCGATCCATCATCCTTGGAACGTCCCTCTTGAAGGTCTCCACCTTGGGACTCATCATAGATACTGATCACTTTTTGCTACTCTAGAAACTGAGATAGAATTCTTAAAGAAAATCCATACAGAACTAGCAAAATTATCCAAACCCCCATCCATGTTAAGCTTTATGCAAATCTAAGATATTCTAGAGGAATCAATTTTTGGCTCCAATATAGCAACCATCTCCAAATTATAAAGCCGAATTAACTTCTTTAATCTCTTTAAATTAGGGGACATAGACACACCCTTTATATTTCAATATAAAGCACTAATCATTGGGATAAAGCATTAAAAGAATTAGCAAAAGATTTAGACTGGGATCTCAAAGTTCTATCAGATACCATGAACCTTACTCCTTTTTTCACGTCGTATAGTGACTTTCTAGTTTGTGTCCTCATCTCGATCAACATTTCTATGACTTGAATCACCATCCAAACTGCAGCATTCTCTTTGATCATCATCTTGTTTAGGACTATGAATCTCAGCATCATGGCTTCCACGGGGAGAAAGATTACCTACAATATTTTTTGCTGCCTGGATAAAGTTCGAGTCATCACTTCCTCTTCCAAACCCCCAGCATCAGGACGTAATATCTCAAATGATTCCAAGCTAAGGTGATCAACATTCGTTATAGGCAGAGGCATCTTGTCCATCAGTGGTTCATATCCAATACTCAGCTTTCGTTGGCATTCATCGTTCATGTCAGCAGCACCTCCAATCTGATCTACCACAGCATTTTGAGCTGACACATTCTAGTCTTCCCTATCATTAGGTTCTTGAAAATTCTCGTGTAAAATATAATCCAATATCTAGCCTTCATCCACCTTAGTTCCCTTCTCCTGTTCCTCCAGCTTATCTGCTTCTGTTTCACCTGTGTCTGCAGTTGTTTTAACATTTCCATCAGGCTGTTGCACTTGATCCAGGAGGTCTATACTTGCATTTTCACGTTGTAAAATCTTAATTTTAGGAACATATTGCATCTTTTCTTTTCCCTGCATATTGACATCTACTTTAGACATTTTTTCTTTCCCCATCGTGTTTAACAGGCAGCATATAGACTGAGCATGCCTTTGTTTATAGTAGTGATAGCAATACAATGAGAGATCTTCAAAATAAATCTTCTATCAGAAATCTCCAGATCCAACAGCAATCTAGATCTGTCAAGGCAAATCCTTTGAGATGTCAAGATCTACACAGATACGAGCCAGATGAGGCCTGGATAAAGTACCCGTCGCAGTATCAATTTTCAGGGGGTTTCCAATAGCACTTCCAATGAGAAAAAGCATTGCCTTATCAAAGAAATGAATGGGGAGTCCTTCCAAGCACATCCAGATAGGAGCATGAGTGGAGTCAATCTTGACCTTGAATTCTGTCGACCACTTAAAGACATGCATTGAAAACTCATTAATCAGCCAAAGCCCCTTCAACCAACACTACAAGTAGTCATCTTCCAGTGAAAATTGTATCAGAATATGCCTTTGGTCAAGAAGCCCTAGTAAGTAAGAACCAGAAAATCCAATGGAGGCGAAGGCTTTCCTTACCAATTCCATGCTTGGGCGTCTATGGGAAAATTTCCCTATCAAGGCAAAGTGAAAAGATGTAGCTAGCTTTTCCACATCTGCATGAGAAAAAATCACAGCGGGTTCACCATTATGG
>CM045568.1:11243858-11340546 GCA_024721245.1 Mitragyna speciosa
CCATCAAGGTTGAGAGACAACTGAAAAGTAGGCGTTCAAGGGGGTTTTCTACTACCCAAAACCGTACTACTTGGAGGGTTGAGCAGCCACGTAGGAGTGCGAGGGAGCTTGAACAAGTACGCCATCCTCCAAACCGTGTTCAAGCGTCTAAGCTCGATTCAACTACAAAGCCGGATGCCAAGGGTAAACTGGTTGAGAAACCTAGGCAAAGGGAGGTTCGTTGCTTCAAGTGTCAAGGTTATGGACACATTGCTGCAACTTGTCCAAACAAACGTGCTATGATGATTAGTGATGATGGTGAGATAGCAAGCATTGCATCTAGTGAAGATGATGAGGAGATGCCTCCATTGGAGGGAGGTTCTGAAGATGAGGGTGACTTGTTTGGTGGTGATCAAGGCGAAATCCTGGTCACAAGGCGTGCCCTTAGCATTGCACCTAAGGAGGATGACTTGGACATACAAAGAGAGCATATTTTCCACACTAGGTGTACTGTGCAAAACAAGGTATGTAGCATGATTATAGATAGTGGTTCTTGCACTAATGTTGCTTCTACTTTGTTTGTAGATAAATTGGGCCTAGAGACAAGAAGACATCCTAAGCCATACAAGTTACAATGGTTGGCTGAGGTTGGAGACATGAAGGTTACCAAACAAGTAATGGTGCCATTCTCTATTAGTAAGTACAAGGATGAAGTGTGGTGTGATGTGATTCCCATGCAAGCATGCCACATCCTACTTGGACGTCCTTGGCAATTCGATAGAAGAGTGACATATGATGGCTTCAAGAATAGGTACTCATTCATGTGGAACAACCGCAAAATCACTTTGGATTCCATCAAACCTTCTGAAGCTCATGCGGATCAAGTGAGAATAGCAAAGGAATTCAAGGTGAGGGAAGAGCAACAAGCTGGCCGAAATGAGCATAATGAGGGGTCACGAGTTGGGCAAAATAATGAGTCAAGTGGCGGATTCAAGGCTGGAAAGAAGGCAATTCGTGATTTGAAGAAGGAAGAGAAAAGGAAGGTTAATGCTTTTGCAACCAAAAGTGAGATCATTTCAGCTTTGGAAGCTAAGGAACAACTTTTAATTATTTTATATAAAGATGTGTTTCTTTCTTCTATTGAGCTTAATGAACTTAACCCTTCCTTGCCAAGTGTTGTGGTGTCTCTTTTGCAGGATTTTGAAGACTTATTTCCTGAAGATATACCACAAGGATTGCCACCTTTGCGAGGGATTGAGCACCAAATCGATTTCATACCTGGTGCTAGCATACCCAACCGTCCCGCCTATAGAGCAAACCCGGAGGAGACAAAAGAAATACAAAGACAAGTAGATGAGTTGGTGGAAAAGGGGTTTGTGCGAGAAAGTATGTCGCCATGTGCTGTTCCCGTGATTTTAGTACCCAAGAAAGATGGAACATGGCGCATGTGTGTTGACTGTAGGGCCATCAATAAAATAACGGTAAAGTATCGTCATCCTATTCCTAGGTTAGACGATATGCTTGATGAGTTGCATGGTTCTACTATTTTCTCTAAAATTGATCTTAAAAGTGGTTATCATCAAATTAGAATGCAAGTAGGTGATGAATGGAAGACTGCCTTTAAAACCAAATATGGATTGTATGAATGGTTAGTTATGCCTTTTGGTTTAACTAATGCACCTAGTACATTCATGAGACTCATGAACTATGTGTTTAGGGCTTTTATTGGTAAATTCTTGGTGGTCTATTTTGATGATATTCTGGTCTATAGTAAATCACTTGAAGATCATGTTGAACACTTGTATCAAGTTTTGTGTGTACTTCGTGAACATCATCTTTATGCTAATTTGAAAAAGTGTTCATTTTGCATGGAAAGCATTATATTTCTTGGATTCATTGTTAGTGCTAATGGCATTCATGTTGATGAATCTAAGGTGCAAGCCATACGTGATTGGCCGACACCTAAAAGTGTTAATGATGTACGATCTTTCCATGGCTTAGCAAGTTTTTATAGGAGGTTTGTACGTAATTTTTCTACCATTGCTGCACCCCTAAATGAACTTGTTAAGAAAAATATGATTTTTAAGTGGGAAAGCAAACACCAAGAGGCGTTTGATATGTTAAAAGAAAAGTTAACTAATGCACCTCTATTGTGTTTGCCTGATTTTGATAAATTGTTTGAGGTTGAATGTGATGCTTCTGGAGTGGGTATAGGTGCTGTTCTTATGCAGGAGTCTAAACCCATAGCATACTTTAGTGAGAAGTTGAATGGTGCAACCTTAAACTACCCCACTTATGATAAGGAGCTCTATGCCCTAGTTCGAACTCTTCAAACATGGCAACACTATCTTCTTCCTAAAGAGTTCGTGATTCACTCTGACCATGAGAGCTTGAAGTTCTTGAAGTCTCAAAGTAAGCTCAACAAGAGACATGCAAGATGGTTAGAGTTCATAGAGTCTTTTCCCTACACCATCAAGTACAAGCAAGGTAAGGAAAATGTGGTTGCTGATGCATTGTCAAGAAGGTATTCTCTTATCACTACTCTTCAAACTAAATTGCTTGGATTTGATTTCATTAAAGATTTGTATGAGCATGACAAGGATTTTTCGAAATTGTGGGTTCAATGTGAAAAATGTGCTCATTCAAATTTCTTTCGGCATGATGGTTTCTTGTTTAAGGGTACTAAGTTATGCATGCCTAATTGTTCTTTGCGTGAGTTGCTGGTTAGAGAGTCTCATGGGGGTGGTCTTATGGGACACTTTGGTGTTAAAAAGACTTTGCATGTTTTGCATGAACACTTCTTTTGGCCAGGTATGCGTTCTGATGTTGAGTCCTTTTGTGCTAAGTGTCTAACTTGCAAACAAGCAAAATCTCGTGTGAAACCCCATGGCTTGTATTCACCATTACCGGTGCCTTCTCAACCTTGGGTAGACATCTCCATGGATTTTGTTTTGGGTCTACCAAGGGCACAAAGTGGTAAGGATAGCATCTTTGTTGTTGTGGATAGATTTAGTAAGATGGCACACTTTATTGCATGTTCTAAGACTAATGATGCCACTTACATATCTGACTTGTTCTTTAAAGAAGTTGTGAGGTTGCATGGTTTACCACGTTCAATTGTCAGTGATAGAGATGTCAAGTTTTTAAGTCATTTTTGGCGCACTTTGTGGAGTAAACTTGGTACTAAGTTGTTGTTTTCTACTGTTGCACATCCACAAACTGATGGTCAAACTGAGGTCGTTAATAGGACACTTTCTACACTTTTGCGTGCAATCATTCAAAGGAATTTAAAGAATTGGGAAAGATGCTTGCCCCACATTGAGTTCGCATATAATAGAACTGTTCATTCTACTACGTCTTATTCACCTTTTGAAATTGTTTATGGTTTTAATCCCTTAACTCCTTTGGATATTTTACCTTTGCCCACTAATGAAGTTTCTGATCTTGAAGGTAAAAAGAAAGCTAAATTTGTTAGGGATCTCCATGCCAAGGTGCGAGAAAACATTGAGAAAAAGAATGAACACTTTGCCAAAATTGCAAACAAGGGCCGAGTAAAGATGGTATTCGAACCTGGTGATTGGGTGTGGGTACATTTGAGAAAGGAGAGATTTCCACAACAAAGGAAATCTAAGCTTCATCCAAGGGGGGACGGACCTTTTCAAATTCTTGAGAGGATCGGAGATAATGCATACAAAGTGGACTTACCTAGTAAGTATGGAAATGTTAGTGCTACTTTTAATGTGTCTGATTTATCTTTGTATGGTGTAGGTGATTCGAGGACGAATCCTTTCGAGGAAGGAGGGAATGATATGTCCCAAGGGTTGAAGGATGAACAAGGACGTTCCAATGGTGATGGACGAGCTGAGCAAACTTCCAAGGATGCTAATGATGTACTTGGAGGTTTGGATGGACCAATGACTAGAGCTAGAACAAGAAGAATGAAGGATGCTCTTCATGGACTAATTTTGGATACACTTGAAGAAGAAAACCAAGCAAGTTGGGCTAAGCATTCTCCACGGTTGGTCTACACCATTTGGGCTGAACAAGGCCTAGAAGAAGGTCCAAATAACCAGCTAAGTGTGAGGATTGAAGACTTGGAGGCCGCTGATCCATTTGTAGTGTAACGGGCTAAGAGGTGTCAAGATGGTTCACTTGGGCTGGTTTGGAGCATGCGCATTTTATTAAGCCCAAATCCACTTCACTTGGGCTGGTTTGGGCTGATTATAGTTAGTTTAGTTCGTTTATAATATGTTTAAGCTAGTCCATTTAGTTAAGTAGTTTGTTTTACTACAAAACCCTAGCATGTTATTTGTGTGCCTATTTAAAGGCCTAAAATCGTTACTGTAGCAGGCAGCCATATGATGATATTTTGAGTGAATTCTTTTTAGAATTTTCTTGGTTCTTTGGTGATTAAGAACTACTCCTTTGGTCTTATCAAGCTTTGCTTGTGGCGACCACAATCTTGCTTAGAGTTTCTTCTAGTTTTTAATCAAGTTCTTAATAGATTAGATTAAACGATTGAACTCGCTCAACTCGGTTTAACCTAGTTTTCTTAGGGACGTGTTCATCTTCAAGGGGAGATTCGTGAGCACACCAACTCCACGTCAAGGGTTCTTGGGTTTACGAATCCAACGGGGTCTTGAGTTCAACGAGTTGTTGACCTAAAATCCAAGGGGTCTTGGCATACGCAACCGTGCGCACATCAAAAATTCACTCATGAATCCAAAAGAAAGAAAAAAAATCACAATTACCAAGTAAACCTTGTGGAAAACATCAAGTAAATCCTAGCCTAAGCACAACTAAAAATCTAGTCACTTTGGTCATTATCAGTAATAATATGGAGTCTATAGGTATGGATGAATTTAGTACTCTTGAAAGGCTACATGAGAAAATTGTTAATAAGAATAATGAGCAGGTTGAGTGTATTCCCTCTTATTCCCAAGGTAGTGTTTTTTATTTTTTATTTTTTAATTGGCTAACCTCGTACATGCCGAGGGGGTGGGGGAGGGGGGACTCCATTCCCAAATGTTATTAATATAAAACATAAAGGAACAAGAGGAAGACTAGACCTTACCTCAGTTATTACAAATATGTAGGGAATAAAATAAATTAGAAGACAAAGTAAACCCAAAACGAATGGAAGTTCTACTTCCTTTACAATGATATAATCCAAAAAACTAAAATTTTGAATTTTTAAATCTGAAGCTTGGGAAACCCAATTGATCGAGTCTAAGAGCTCCTCGAACCTCTTTTGGAAGATCTTGAAAAGATGTGAAAATGCAGGTTGACTGCAGTCGTACTCCTACATTTGCCAACATATCAGCTGGAACGTTTGCTTGTCGTAGACAATGAGTAATTTCCTTCCATTGAGTTTTGAGCTTTGTAATTTTTTGGTATAGCGTTATCACCTTCCACGGGCAAGCAGCCTTGTCCTTAATAATGTTAACTAAAACAGAAGAATCAGACTCCACATCAAATTATTATATCCTCTTGAAGCACAAATTTGGATCCCAAGTAGCATAGCTTGAAATTCTGCCTTCCAAGCTTGTACCAAATCCAAAATTAGTAGCAAAAGCCAATATCATTCTCCCTTGTTGATTTCTTAGTATTCCCCCTCCTCCACATTCACCTGGGTTACCTTTTGAGCAACCATCCGTATTCAGTTTGAGACATTGATCAGGTGGTCTCCATTTAACACGCTCCACATGGACAACCTGTTTTAACTGAGAGACATACCAAAAAAATTCAGGCCAAGAGTTAGCAACATATTTACATTTAAATTTAAGCTCATAAACTAAGCTTAATATCAATAAAGATTCTCCCTGATATTTTAACCCAGTCCTGAGAATTGTCCTGATAAAGCCACTCATTTCTAGCCTTCCATAGATTCCAGAGAATAAACACAGGAGTGATATGTTGCAAAAACTTGAACCCTCCCATTGGTAGAAGAAGCTGTCCACCATTGCATAAGCCTCATTCTTAACTCCAAATAAGTAGAAATAATCCCAACTGGTCTACCAAAGAAATCCCAGATCTTTGCAGGAATGTCACCCCAGCTGAAAATATGTTCAATAGACTCCACTGAAGTGTCTATCACAACAGAAACACCGTGAAGGCCCTTGAATTCCAAATTGTTGAATAACATCAGCAACCGCAATTCTTTTAAGGATAAGCCGAAGAAGAAAAAATGAGATTTTGATAGGTATTCTTCCATCCCAGCAATGTCGGAAAATAAAGCTCCTATTCTGTGCACTACGAATAGATTCAAAGGCAGAAGATAATGTAAATTCCCCAGATTAACGATAAGCTCCAAATAATATCATCCTTTTTGTCACCATTAGGTACATCCATGCTTATGATCTCCTGTACCAAGGCATTAGGCAAGCATTGTTTTAGCTTAGCTTCATCCCACCGCTCATCTACTATGTAGTCCCGCACCCTTGACTCTCCACCAGGCTTGACCTTGCACCAAGAGCAGTCCTTTTCCCATCCAATTATCATTCCAAAAGTCCACCTCACCATTATTTACGAGCCAAATAATATTTGGTTCCGTAAAATTGCGGAACAGATAACATTCTTTTCCATGTCCCAGAAGTCTCTCAACGAAACTTGAACTTTTAAAGGATGTTTAGATTTACAATACTTTACCCTCATAAAATTCGCCCAAAGAGACGCTTGCTTCCTGAACATCCACCATAATTTCATAGACATTGCCAAGTGCACGTCATGTAGAGACCTGATGCCCACGCCACCTTCATCAACGGAAGACAAATATTCCTCCATTTAATCCAGTGGTGTCTAGACTCAGCTTCATCAGATTTCCAAAGAAACCTAGCAAACAATCTTTCCAACTGCATGTATACATCCTTTAGGAGGAGAAGAAATAGCAAGTGTATGTAAAGGAATGGAAGATAGTACGTGTTTAATCAAGATCAATTTCCCACCAAAAGATAAAATCTGATGACTCCATCCCAATATCCGTTTGGCAACTGATTGAATCATGTCAGCAAAATATATAGACTTACTACGACCACAGAACAAAGGACACCCTAAATATCTGACAGGGAAATTTTTCCTTATGAACCCAGTTACCTGTTGATATATAGAGATGCGATTCTGAGGAGTGGAAGGATGACAGAGAAAACCACTTTTAGAAACATTAATCATCTGCCCTGAGCATCTTTCATAGGATTTCAACACCTCCATGATCAAGCCCAATGTCCGTTTGTCACCACCTGAAAATAATATTAAATCATCTGCAAACCCCAAGTGAGTAATAATAGGGCAATGAGGAGGAACACTATAAGGAATAAAACTTCTATTAGAAGACAAATTATTTAGAGCTCTGGACAGACCCTCCGCAGCAATAATAAATAAGGCAGGAGAAATAGGGTCCTCCTGCCTCAATCCCCTGGAAGCTCTAAAGAAACCCTTAGCTGCACCATTGATAATGATGGAGAACCAACAATTAGATACCAGCCGCCAGATTCCTATCAATCCACTGTTCTCCGAAATCCAAAAGCCCTCATGATGCCCATAAGATAAGGCCAAGATACTCTATCATATGCCTTAGGCCATATCAATCTTCATTACAATATTTCCACCCCTATTTTTCCGTTTGATTCCAGACACCAATTCTTGAGCTAATAAGTAGTTCTCAGCAAGCTGTCTTCCCTTAACAAACCCACTCTGTTGAGGAGAAATAATCTTCGGCAAAACTAAAGCCAATCTAGTCTGCTAGCAAGCGAGAAATTATCTTATTAAGAAAATTACACTAAGCTGATCGGTCTGAACTGAGTAAAATCTTGTGGATGAGAGCATTTAGGAATTAAGACCAAAAGTGTAGCAGTAACACTTTTTGGTAATTCTTCACCACAGAAAAAAGCCAAGACAGCCCTGTATACATCTTCAGCTACAATTTCCCAGGCCCTCGTAAAAAATTTACCAGTGAAGCCATCTGGACCCGGGGCACTATCCCCATCCATTGAAAAAACTACCGTTCTAACCTCTTCTTTTGAAGGAATCTCCTCCAACCAGCATTGATCTTCCTCAGACAGAAGCTTGGGAATGTGTTTGTAAGCTGTTTCATCACACGAACCTTCAGCTGTAAATAAATTTGAGAAAAAATTGCAGGCTGCACTCTCTATTCCAGCCTCATCTTGTACCCAATTCCCATCTGAATCTTTAATGCAGTGAATAATGGCCTTTCTTCTTCTTTCTGCTACCACTCGAGTGAAAGAACTTGGAGTTAGAATCTCCTTCTTTCCACCATTTTATACAAGATTTTTGACGCCAGAAATTTTCTTCCACACAAATGGTATAAGCCAAAGTGAGATCTAGCTTGCTGTAACGCTGTCAAGTTGCCTTCTGAAGGATTGCTAATCATACTCCATTTCAAAAGCTGCTGCTCTCTCTTCCGCACTTCTAACTGCTTCGAAGATATCTCCAAATGCCTGCCTGGACCAATAGCGCAAAGCTTGCTTGACTTTTTTAAGTTTTGCAGCCAGCACGGTAAGTGGGGACCCAAGGCCATCATGACTGCCAGTTATTCCTAACAACATCCAGAAATTGAGCATGCGAAGTCCAGAAATTCAGAAACTTAAAAGGTCTTGGCTTCCCATCTAGCAAGAGTGCTCCCTTGGATAAGTAGGGGAGCATGATCTGAAGGAGCTCGAGCAAGATGATGGACAACAACAGCAAGATTTGATTCAGACACAAACTTATTTAGAAGCACCCTGTCCAATCTCTTCCAAACTCGTGCTTGACCTTGGCGATTATTACACCAAGTAAAAGGTGAACCAGAAAATCCAGCATCACAAGCACTCAACATCTTGAATGAACTCCATGAATTGAGCTGCCTCATTGAATCGAAAATGGCCTTCCTCCTCTTTTTTCCTCAGCAGAAATAATTGCGTTAAAATCACCTCCAATAATCCACGGAGAATTACCAACAATTTCTTGTTTCAAATCCTCCCAAAGCACTTGTCGGTCTACTTCCCCACATTTAGCATGAACAAAGGTAAATTTACAAGAATTTAACAACAGGGAACTATGAATATCCACTGAAAGATGTTGATCACTTTCGGCTAATCTTAGTAACTTTCATAGAATTTTTAAAGAAAAGCCAAACGGAACTAGTAAAATTAGCCATACATCCGTCCATGTTAAGCTTCATGCACAACTGAGATATTTTAGATACATCAATTTTTGGCTCTGATATCGCAACTATCTCCAACTTATACATCCGAATTAATTTCTTTAATCTCTTTAAATTAGGAGCTCTAGACACACCCCTTATATTCCAATATAAATGCACTAATCATTGGGATAAGACATTAAAGGAATTAATAGACGATTTAGACTGGGATCTCAAAGTTCTATCAGAAGCCATGAAACCTTACTCCTTTTTTACGTCGTGCAGAGATTTTCCAGTTTGTATCTTCATCATGATCAACATTTCGGTGGCTTGAATCACCATCCAAACTGCAGCATTCTCGTCGAGCATCATTTGGAAAAGGACAATGAGTCTCAGCATCATGACTTCCACGAGGAGAAAGACTTCCTGCAATATGTTCTAGCTGCCTGTATTAAAGTTCGAGGCATCACTTCCTCTTCCAAATCCTCAGCTATCAAGGCCGGTGTATCTCAGGTGGGTTTACACTAAGTAGAATCAGCAGTCGTTATACCCAGATGCTGTTGGCATTCAGCCATTCATGTCACCTCCAATCTGATCTACCACTATCTGTTAAAGCATTCTGGTCTTCTTTATCCTGAGATTCTTGATGTTGTTCTTGTATAGTATTTTCCAATATTTTCCCTTCCTCCACCTCATTTTTCTTCTCCTGTTCGTCATTTTTATCTGCTTGTATTTCACCAGTGTTTGCAGGCTGTTGCTTCATTTGATCCATGGGGTCTGTACTTGCTTGTTCACGCTGTAAAATCTTAAGCTTAGGAACGTATTGCATCTTTTCTTTTCTTGCATATGAGGACCCACTTCAGACACCTTTTCTTTCCCTTTCGTGTTGAGCAATCGGCATGTAGATTGAGCATGCCCTTGTTTACAGCAGTGATGGCAATAAAGTGGGAGATCTTCAAAATATATCTTCTGCCAGAAACCACCAGAGCCAACAGCAATCCATATCCGTCTAGGCAGCTCCTTTGAGATGTCAATATCTACACAAATGCGAGCCAGATGAGGTCTAGATAAAGTAGCTGTCGCAGTAATCAATTTTCAGAGGGCTACCAACAGCACTTCCAATGGAGAAAAGCGCATGCTTATCAAAGAAGTGAATGGGGAAGTCCTTCCAAACACATCCAGACAGGAGCATGTGTGGAGCTCAATCTCAGCCTTGAATTCTAGTCGACCACTTGAAGACACAGCAGTGGAAATTCATTAATCAGCCAAAGCCCCTTCAACCAACACCTACAAGTAATCATCTTCCAGAGTAAAATGTATCAGAATATGCCTTTGGTCAAGGAAGCCCTAATGAATAAGAACCAGAAAATCCAATGGAGGCGAAAGGCTTTCCTTACCAATTCCATGCTTCGGGCGTCCTATGGGAAAATTTCCCTATCAAAGCAAAGTGAAAAGAGTAGCTAGCTTTTCCACATCTGCATGAGAAAAATCACAGCAGGTTCACCATTTATGGATTGTTGGAATTCTTGAT
This sequence comes from Mitragyna speciosa, assembly GCA_024721245.1. Classification (NCBI taxonomy): domain Eukaryota; kingdom Viridiplantae; phylum Streptophyta; class Magnoliopsida; order Gentianales; family Rubiaceae; genus Mitragyna; species Mitragyna speciosa. Next base: position 11,254,505 of record CM045568.1, read on the forward strand.
CTTGAGCGGAGAAGCAGATTTGTTGAGCCAGACATCTGTGAATGATATGATTGGTTGCCCTTCAACCCTAGGTTTAAGGGCATCCATTAAACCCTAATTTTCAAAAGAAGGTAGGCGGGATAGAGAAAATGTAGAGAGAGAAAATTATGCTGGTCTCTCAATTGGGTTACTTTTTCTGAAGGTAGTGTTATTGTTTATACTTGTTGTGGTGAAAGTCACGAGTCTCTTGAGTGTCTCCATTCTACATAAGTACCTTACGATGGTATTTACACCCGTCCCCCACTTTATGACTACTATCCCGATACATACAACTCGGGGTATTGAGATTATTTATCTTTTGGATGGAAAGAACAAGGGAACCCACAAAAACCATACTTGGGAGTTAGCCCATCATAGAGTAGAAGAGCATAGGTTTGAATTTTACCCTCCCCCTGTAGAGTCTAATCCTGAGTTAGAATTGTCCCTCGTAAATTTCATGAAGGGGTCAAATGATAGGATGGATAAAATAGAGGCTGAAATTGAGAAAATGAGGGAACAACTTGTTGCTATCACCAAAGCTATTGAGAGTCTCATAGGATAAATTGCTAAAGCCATAAACACTAGGAATCCATATGACCTACCGAGTGACAATGAGTTTAATCCTAGTGGGCAAGTAGAAGTGATTCATAATGATTATGATGATCAATTAAGTGCATCTCCAATGGTGATTAGAAGGGAGGAATATAAGTGGGCTAAAGAAGAACAAGAGACTGAAGTAGAAGTTGTACGTGAGGAACAGTTACCTAGTGAACCATAAGAATTAGGAGAGTCCTTACTTCTAACTGCTATTTGCATTCCACAACAGGCACTCATGCACATAACTTTAAGCCTCTATATATACATCTTCTTTATGGTAATAATATTTTGCAGGTTCCTTCTTACTGTGGAGTTCTTGATGATGCCATGACATGTAAGAGGAAACTAGAGGTATATGAGAGCAAGGCCACAATGGGGGAATGTAGTTCTATCATGGTTGTGTCATTACTAGAGCTAAAAAGTGATGAGTTGCAAAGGGTTGAATATGATAAACATCCGATGATTGAGATCCGACGGCCAAAAAGGAAGAAGGAGTGGGCCAGAGACATCTTTCATCAAGGGGTTACGTGATACCACTTGATGGCGTCAAGCTAACGACATTAAACAAGCACTTGTTGATGTGATCCTAGGAGTGCTCACAATCTTGATGCTTGGACATTCTCATGGAACAACTTGTTTAGTTCAAGATGAGCTTGAATGGTGGTTGATCATGGTGGAAACATTCAAGCTTTGTTGCTGCTTAGGGGTAGTTCACTGACTTTGGGCTTGCTAATGGACTTGTTGATCAAGCTACTCAAGTGTATTCATTGGGTCAAGAATTTATGCACTGGTTATGGATTAAATCTACATTCAAAGAAGGTCCAATTGAAGTGTATAATTGGTCCATAACATATTTCCAAGGTGCTGGTTTGGTTGGACTTGTTGGAAGGCCTTTTTAAGTTGCAAGATGAAGGCCCAAGTGAGCTTAAAGAAGACGTCCAGCCCATAAGGAATTCTTACACGAATTTCTTATTTATTTTTATGGTTAAATTCGTTTTTAATAGTTTCCTAAATCTGTACAAGTTGTAACTTTAGTTAATTGCATAATTGTGATAGGTTACAACTAGTTTTAGTAGTTACTTACAATTCTAAGTTCTAGAATCATCTTTGTAAGCCTATAAAAGGCTATGCTACTATTCATACGATTTTGGATCAGATTTTATGAATATTATTATTGTGAGTTCTCAAATTGAGAGTTTCTTTAGTTCTTTGCTGATTAAGAACTATCCCCGATCTTGTCGAGTGATTCCAAGATCAAAACCCTAGCTTAGAGTTTCTTTCTTGTTTGATTAAGTCCTTTAGAGCAATTAGGTAGGCATATTGAACTCGCTCAAATTGGTCCTACTTGAGCACTTTGAAGGGTCGAAATCCTCCAAGGGAAAATTCGAAGCTTCACTTGGATCTTCAAGCAACTCCACGTTCCTCCGCGCGTATCAATTGGAACGTGGAGTTGCTTGAAGATCCAAGTGAAGCTTCGAATTTTCCCTTGGAGGATTTCGACCCTTCAAAGTGCTCAAGTAGGACCAATTTGAGCGAGTTCAATATGCCTACCTAATTGCTTTAAAGGACTTAATCAAACAAGAAAGAAACTCTAAGCTAGGGTTTTGATCTTAGAATCACTCGACAAGATCGGGGATAGTTCTTAATCAGCAAAGAATTAAAGAAACTCTCAATTTGAGAACTCACAATAATAATATTCATAAAATCTGATCCAAAAATCGTATGAATAGTAGCATAGCCTTTTATAGGCTTACAAAGATGATTCTAGAACTTAGAATTGTAAGTAACTACTAAAACTAGTTGTAACCTATCACAATTATGCAATTAACTAAAGTTATAACTTGTACAGATTTAGGAAACTATTAAAAACGAATTTAACCATAAAAATAAATAAGAAATTCGTGTAAGAATTCCTTATGGGCTGGACGTCTTCTTTAAGCTCACTTGGGCCTTCATCTTGCAACTTAAAAAGGCCTTCCAACAAGTCCAACCAAACCAGCACCTTGGAAATATGTTATGGACCAATTATACACTTCAATTGGACCTTCTTTGAATGTAGATTTAATCCATAACCAGTGCATAAATTCTTGACCCAATGAATACACTTGAGTAGCTTGATCAACAAGTCCATTAGCAAGCCCAAAGTCATGAACTACCCCTAAGCAGCAACAAAGCTTGAATGTTTCCACCATGATCAACCACCATTCAAGCTCATCTTGAACTAAACAAGTTGTTCCATGAGAATGTCCAAGCATCAAGATTGTGAGCACTCCTAGGATCACATCAATCCCTCCTCCCTCGAAAAGATTCGTCCTCGAATCTGCGAGGTCAAATAAACTAACATAAGTAACTAAAGGATTGATAGAAAAACATGCACCATTAGTAGACATACACGACACACGAAATAGATTATGTAGCTCAATGTAAGTAAAAACATAAGTAGAGATTAATTCCATGTCCTCAAAAATTAAAACAATATATAACTCAAAATTATAACTTAAAGATGCAAGAACAAATTCTAGCTTAAGAAGAATAAACATATCTAGATGAAAACTATCTTTAAAAACATGCAAAAGAATTAACAAATATGAATGATACACAAATAAATCACAATTTGAATAACCTAAATGACCATGAATGGACTTAAAATAACATGCATTAACAAGATAAAAATCATAATTAAATAAAGACATATGGATACTAGAATGATGCGGCAAAAGCACATGAATGTCATCACAAGCTATAACAATAGAACATTTTGCAAGAATGAACACATAGCAAAAATGACTTTTAGAAGTTAAACTCTTAAGATAAACAAACTGAAAACCATTAGTATAACTCCCTAAAAATCGTTTAGAAGGTCTAAAATAACACAAAACATAATGACAAATGCAAGAGTTACAAATATGATCATAAAACACAAGAAATCCTTTAAGACAGATTGACCTAGATGAAGTTAAACAAACTAGATGCAAGACATAATCACTTAGACCAATGGAATAAACATGCAAAACTAAATTAAGATGCAAATTAAAATAATTAGAACTAAAAGAACATAAAAACTTATGCCACAATCCAGTAGAATCCAGCAAGTTCTTCAGTTTAGTTGTGGCGTTTGGACTTTGTGAATCAATCCAATTGACACCATGCCACCAATCAAACATATATTTCATCAACCAGTTGGTATTGATTGAATGAGACCAGATTTTTGTCTTAAAACATCTCTTCTTCACCAAATCATGCTTTTGAATCACTTGCATCTCCTTGTTTGATGATGATAATGCTCCATCAATTTGCAACTTTACACCATTGAATGAACAACTTACTGATGGCATCTCTTTATCTTGAAATTGACTTCCAAGTTGCTGCAAAGGAGAAACAAAAACACTAGGAAAACAAGCGTCAGGAATGTTAGCAAAATAATCTATTTCTTTGTACATAGGTACAAGAAGTTTAGGCCTTTCAATCAAAGCACTCTTTTTCTCACTTTTGCTAGCTTTCACTTCCACTCTCTTATTTTCCTCTTCTTTTTCAGAATTGTTCCTCTCAATTTGTTCTCCCTCAAGACCTATGCTATCCTCATTCTTCTCTTGCACACACTCTTCTTTTGGATTATCCTCATTTTCTTCTTCGAGTGCATTCTTTAGTTTTGCTTCCAAGGGTGATGTTTCAACCTTTGTTGTTTCCAAGGATGCTTTACGATCAACTTCACATGGTGGAGTGGTAGCCTCACACATCTCCTTAGGCCATAAAGTTGATGGTTTATCCTTCTCTTCAAAAGCAACGTGATTCCTCCTTTGGATGTGAGGTGATGACCCTTGATCCTCAATTGATGGAGTAGAATCCTTCTCACCCACTTTTTCTTTTTGTGCAGCTACAAGTGCTTCATATTCTCTCATAACACTAGACTTAAACTCCTCCATATCCCAATTAAAAATATCATTGATGCGCTTCCTGAAATCCTCTTTCTTTGAAGTATGATAATTCTTGGACAGCCTTTTAGAGGATTTTGATGCCACATTGTGATCAAATTGATTTGTTCTTTTGGGAACAAAAGCTAACCATGACATGTTTAAACCTACACAAAAAAAATGTTAGAGCAAAAGAAAACAAAAATAAAGAGAACAACCTTACCACTCCCTTAGTATATACACTCAAGCCCTCGTGTATCACTCCAAGTATTTATGGCTTTTTCCCTCCAATGAGCTCACCCCTAAGCCTTTTTCCACTCTTGAGTAGCTTCTTTATATGTTCCTTGATGAAAGAACCAGCTCAACCTTTCTTGTAAAGCTCCAAGAAGTTAAACCACAAGAGTAAATGTAGAGGTCAAGAAAATAAGCTTAGAGTAATTGCTTGATCAAGAGAATTCAAGAAAAGATGGAATAAACAAGACTTGACTCAAGAAGAACACAAATTAGAAACCCTAATGTGTGGTATTCTTGTGTGAAAAATCTTGATTTTTAAGGTTCTCTTGAAAAATATGAATATTCTTATGCAAAAACAAAAACTCAAAGCAATCCTTGTTGGAGTAGGATTGTATACCCTTTCCAAAATGAATTCTTGAACAAATAATAAGAAAAATCAAACACAAATCACTTTTGGAAACAAGGAACACAACTGGACAACAAATTCCAGTCCTTAACCACCTCAAAAATACAGATTTAAGAGAAAAGGAAACAATAAATTCGCCACTTGCTTAAAGGGAAAAAAAGGAAACTCTTGTGCTTAAGGATTAGTTTCCAAATCCTCTTGTAACTAACTTTCCTTTTCCCAATTGGTTTCCCAATACAAACTAACTTCTATTTAAACCAAACTAACTCCTTTTAACACCTTTAAACATCAGAATATTTCTGGAGAAATAACCAGAAAATCGTACAGCAACACAATGCAAAAATTCCAGCAACTAAACTCAAGCAATTCAACCCCAAAACCCTATTTAATTGGAGATAGGTTTAAGGTGACTCAAAAGGGCTTGAAGAACTTCAAGAATTGATCAAGAAACTCAAGAAATCAATCAAGAAGCTCAAGAATTCAAGACAAAAAATTCCAGAAACTCTATACCTCAAGAAACTCAAGAACAACTTGGTGCAAGTTCAAGAAACTAGTCAAGTAAGTTCAAGATCTTCAAGAATTGTACCAAGAACACCAAGAAACTTCAAGAAACTTGAATAAAACTTTGTGCACGGTTTTTAACTTGTGTGCACTCCTTTTTATTCTTTGTTTTCTTTCTTTTCTTTGTGCTTTTTTTTTGGCTTTTTCTTTTATGCACGAATTTCTAGCCTTTTTTTTTTTGGACGAATTTTTTTTTTTAACTTCAAACTACCACAAAAAAAACAACTCAAACTTTCAAGAAAAAATTGATTTGTGAATGGTAAGTTCAAGAATCTCTTTTCTTGCAAGTTTTAACACAAGAATTTTCAAGAAAACAATAAAAACAGTCAAGATTATCAAGAAACCACACAATACCTAGAATTCTTGATTGAAGACAATCAAGAACAACTCTAAAACCTTAAAGAAAATTCAAGAAAAAATTATGCACGAATTTTTTTTTTTTTTGACAAGCACGTAGGCAACAAGAACAAAGAAAGGACACAAGTTGTTTAACTAGGCACGAAGCACTTGAAAAACAACAACACAAACACGATTCAAAGAAAAAATAAAGGGATATATCCAAATTTCTCCAAAGGAAAAATTGGATTAGAAAAACCTGGAATTTCAAGAACCTTCGCTCTGATACCAATTGATACGCGCGGAGGAACGTGGAGTTGCTTGAAGATCCAAGTGAAGCTTCGAATTTTCCCTTGGAGGATTTCGACCCTTCAAAGTGCTCAAGTAGGACCAATTTGAGCGAGTTCAATATGCCTACCTAATTGCTCTAAAGGACTTAATCAAACAAGAAAGAAACTCTAAGCTAGGGTTTTGATCTTGGAATCACTCGACAAGATCGGGGATAGTTCTTAATCAGCAAAGAACTAAAGAAACTCTCAATTTGAGAACTCACAATAATAATATTCATAAAATCTGATCCAAAATCGTATGAATAGTAGCATAGCCTTTTATAGGCTTACAAAGATGATTCTAGAACTTAGAATTGTAAGTAACTACTAAAACTAGTTGTAACCTATCACAATTATGCAATTAACTAAAGTTACAACTTGTACAGATTTAGGAAACTATTAAAAACGAATTTAACCATAAAAATAAATAAGAAATTCGTGTAAGAATTCCTTATGGGCTGGACGTCTTCTTTAAGCTCACTTGGGCCTTCATCTTGCAACTTAAAAAGGCCTTCCAACAAGTCCAACCAAACCAGCACCTTGGAAATATGTTATGGACCAATTATACACTTCAATTGGACCTTCTTTGAATGTAGATTTAATCCATAACCAGTGCATAAATTCTTGACCCAATGAATACACTTGAGTAGCTTGATCAACAAGTCCATTAGCAAGCCCAAAGTCATGAACTACCCCTAAGCAGCAACAAAGCTTGAATGTTTCCACCATGATCAACCACCATTCAAGCTCATCTTGAACTAAACAAGTTGTTCCATGAGAATGTCCAAGCATCAAGATTGTGAGCACTCCTAGGATCACATCACTTGTTAGGAGGCAACCCAATGTTTATTTCATTATCTTATCATTTTTAGTTATTTTTATGTTTAAGTAGGATATTTTTAGTTATTTTTCTTTTACTTTGGCATGTTCAAATAACTTGGATGATGTAATGTTTTTATGTTTTTGATGCAGCTATAGTAATTCCTTCATTTTTGGATCTCTTGCCTATAGTTGAATCGTACTTTTGAGTGGTTTCACTACGCAATGGGAGTATCAGTTCTTATTTTTCCATTTTAATTTTCCCTTCTTTTCCTTGCTTTTTCACACATTGGGGACAATATGTGGATTAAGTGTGGGGGGAGGTTAAATTGTATCGTGGTGGTGCTACTTGTTGGATAATATTTGGAAAAACTTCTTGTTGAATTGGTTGGTATTATTGAATTTTGTGTTAACAGGTGGCTTGGTCCTATTTTAGGGGAAACTCTATCAAAATTTTTTCAGAAATTGTCCAACTTATTTGAGTTGTTAATGTTTTATCTTAAGTTTTATGAATTGCTATTATATTCAAGTTGTTAGTTTTCATTTTTCCCTAACTTAGTAGAGTAATTATGTGCATTTTTTGAGAAGCTTCTTCTTAATTGACTTGGTGATGTGTTTATATGATTTTGAAGTTTTATTTTGAAGAAAGTATATTAGGTAAAGTAGATTGGATTATGCTAAAATTTTTTGTGAGTTTAGTGAAGTTTTTCTACTTTATTTGTTTTTTTTCATGAGTTAAGTAGTGAATGTAGTTTATGGGTATAGCTTGTGCCTATAATTGGTAATGCGTTATGGAAAAGGGACTAAACGAGCATATTTGAAAAAATATGAAGGAAAAAAAAAGAAAGATTGGTGTTTTGAAAGAGAAACTCTTTATAAAAAAAGAGTAATTAAGCTCAGTTCTACTCCACTAGTTTTAGTACTGAGTAACTGGGGTCTTCATCTGGTCAATGTCAACTTTCGCGTCAAAAGGTACTAGAATTATAACTATGCATAGCAGCTTGGACAAATGGAGTGCTAAGTAACCTGATGGTCTTCATCTGGCCAATGTCTATCTTTGCGTAAAAATGCAACTTTATGTCTCAAGGAAAGGCTAAGCTTAATATGTAAAAGTCCCAAGTTGTGAAAAGTGAATTAATCATGGGCATATAGTTGTACTTGTTACCTACAGAATCTACTTACTTGTGAATTTCGAATAATGCAGAAAAATGGAATTGGACTTGTTTGATGGACGTGTAACTCTTTCTCCTTTGCTTAATATGATGAGTATTTAAAAGAAGATGGATGATTGCATAATTGTGTTCCACAGTTGCTGAGAAGTTATTCTTGAAGATGTATGTTCTGCTTTTACCTTGGTTAAGTCATTGTTTTGAGTTTTGTAGGGTTCACTCCTTGAGGACAAGCAATGGCTTAAGTGTGGGGGAATTGATAAGTGCTAGAGTGTACTAGTTTTTAGTAGGTTTATAGGGTTTTCCACGAGTTTTCCTCTATTTACTTACTATTTCTTCTTATTTTTGAGTTTAATAGCTAAATCGTGTGTTTAAAGATAATTAGTTGCATTATTTTTGTATTTTCATAAGGTTTGCACATTGCGTCACCAATTTGGATCAATTTGGATGATAATTAGATGATATTTTGACTATATCTCAGGCTACAGAGCTTCAAATGACATAATTTTTGTTGTGTTGGAAATCTATCTTAAGGGGTTACAACATTTATGTTTTGAGGAAAAGCTAATTCTGCTATCTTTGAGGTCAAATTTGACATAGAAATAAAAATTGAGCTTTTGTCCGCATCCACGGCAGACGCAGCCGCGGGCTAGAAAATCACTAGCACTCTAGCCGCGGACGATGCCATGCCGCGGATGGCACAGCGGCTCTGTTACAAAAATCTACGATTTTCTTTGTTTTGGGTGAATCTTTTAAAGGGAGAATCCTACCTCTTCGGGGGGCATTACACACACACGAAAGATATCAAAAACACACTTTTGCACACATCTAGAGGGATGTAGAGAGGAAAAAGCAAGAGTAGAGAGGGACAACTCAAGGGCTTCAATGGTACAAAGTAAGAAGATTTTATCAAGATGCAAGGGAGGATTCAAGAGGGCTGAATGAGAATCAGCTTTCTCTTATTTCTTGTCTTTTGTTAATTAATTCTTATAATTATGAATTGAGTTGTTTATGATTTAGATAGGATGAACCCTAGATTCTTATGTCTATAATATAATTTTATTAATAAAAGACCCACTTTGTTTTTAGATTTATTCATGAGTTTATTTGTGTTTTGGATTGGGATTTGCCCGCATCCTTTAATTCAAGTATTGATTTTGTATGGGTATATCGAGAGATTGCAAAGCTTGACTACAAATAGAATCCATTGATTAGAAATTGCATCTTTTTAGGGTTTTAATTGAGAAGAGATTCCAATTAATTAATCGAGAAGGTAGGAATTTTATTACTCGAGAAAGAATATAATTCACATAAGGGATTCTAGGGTCTAAGCAATTGGGTTAATCATTAATCAAGTTAGAGTCACAACATATTTGGTTTAGGGGATCGGACATCTTGATTCCCCTCTACTATTGTTAATTCTCTTTGTTGACTTCTTGATGGTCATATAGTTAGGAAGTGGATTTTATTAGTTTGCATTCTCCTTTGAGTTCATCATTCGCTTTGGTAGGTTAGATAATAAAATGAAAGCTAGTACTAGTACTTCACATAGTTCTTGTGGGATCGACACTCGGTACTCCTATACACTGTATTACGGGAACGATAGGTGCACTTGCCTAAAGTATCCATAGTGTAGTAAAAGGGATACCATTTATCATGAGAATAGTTAAACTATAGTTAATTTGTTGTGAGAACAAATTTTGATTTCATATGAAATTGCAATAGTAAGCAACACAAGATTAATATAACAAGGAGGTAATTCATTCAATTATATTAGTTACAATTAGTGGAATTTAACCCTATTACTTGTATTTGTACATTTCTTCCATTTGTTTAACTTCAAGTTGATGAACTTTCTTGCCTTTCATACCACCCGTTTGTTGTTTTGTCTAGATAATAGAGCAAGTTAGTAGCATTGGTACTTGCTAATTCTTGTTTCCTCGTGAGATCGATCCTAATACTTCCCCTACTATATTTGCTCCGTGCACTTGTGGAAAGGATATTAAGTTATAAATTTTATTACTTGTTTGTATGAATTTTACCTAATTTTGATAGTACCTAAACCTCACAGCTAATAATATGTTACTTGCTCAGGAGGTTATCTCAAATATGGGGAAGAAGTCAAGAGGAGGCAATATTGCTATCAAACTAGATATGGCAAAAGCATATGACCACTTTTCCTAGCCATTTCTTTTGAAAGTTATTCAAGCTTTTGGCTTTGGTGAGCGGTTTATCGACATGATTTGGAGATTGGTCTTGAATTCTTGGTTCTCTATCATTATTAATGGATCTTCTTATGGATTTTTTAAATTGACGAGGGGTCCTTCATCAGGGGAACCTTATTTCATCGGCCCTGTTTGTGATTGAAGCTAAAGTGTTGTCAAGGAGTTTAAATGCTTTGGTTGTGGAACACTCTTATACTTGGTTTTCTCTTTTGAGGGGGTGTCTGCTAGTTTCACGTCTAGCTAGGCTGATGACGTTCTTATTTTGCTTCCAACTCTTTGAAACATTTGATATCAATCGTAGATGATTATCAGATGGTCTTTAGACAAATGATAAATGTTCAAAAGAATTGTTTTTTGGCTCATCATAAATTGACTACACAAAAAAAGGCAAGGATTAGACAGATTACTAGTTTTTTTTTTATAATCTTTTCCAATGGAGTACTTGGGTTCCCTATTGTATTATATAAGATGCAAGCCTCAATATTTTGGTGAATTACGTCAATCTATTATGGATAGGGTGCTAGCATGGTAGAACAAAATTTTATCTAATAGAGGGAGATTGATCTTAATAATACATGTTTTATCATAAATTCCAATCCATCTCTTGGATTCATCCAGCCCACCGAAAGGTGTTTTTTAAAGGATTGAAAAAATAATGGCTGATTTTTTATGGGGTTTGATCGACTGAAAATCCAAGTATCATTGGATTAAGTGGTCAGATTTGTATTTTCCTCTAGCTGAAAGGGGAGTTGGAATTAGATCTCTGGGGATATTTACTCAAAATTTTCAATAAAAATGTGGTGGAAAGTGAGAACAAGATAGTCTTTGTGGGCCAAATACATGCAAGCTAAATATTGTAGAACTTCTCATCCTTTTTTGGTAGCAGCTCATCCAGTCTTCTTCTCCAACATGGAAACATTTGGTGGGTATTTATAGCCGAAAGTCATATTCAGTGGAAGTTAAATGAGGACAGATTGAGTTTTTTCTTTGATCATGGGAGTAAAAATGGATTTTTATCTAATTTAGCTGGTATAATACAAGCAAAGTAAAAGATTTCAGTGGTAAATGACACGATCCGGGGTTGGTCTCCCTTTTCAAGTGTCACAGGAACATCCCCAAAGGACCAACTTGAAGATCAGGTGATAACCCAATCCAATACCTCCTACAGAATTGGATCAAATTATCAAAATACACGAACTCCTTGTTGAACAGTTTGACCCCAAACCAACCCATGGATTGAAACCAATCTAATTGAACAAGAACAAAACCCAAACCCTAATCAAACATGTTGATTAGAACTTAAGTACAAGAATAAACCCTCACAAGAATCACTCTTGAAAAGGCAAAGATAGTTCTCATCACAAGAACTAACAAACTCTCATAGAGAGAAAACTCAATCTTATTGATTTTCAAATCATCATAAAACATCATCACTTAATAATAAACGACAACAATTGGCCTTATATAGGCGTACAAACCCTAAGAGACGTAAATGAAAGGTCTAAATTAATTACAACTAAAAAACTAACTTAAAAACTAATGAAAAATAATAAAATCGTAAAGTCTGTCCAAAGCCAAGGCATGTAACCGCAGTGCGGGTTCACGGCGTGGGTTTGGTCAGAAACTTTTTCCCTTCACACGCAACTCTCTAATGGTAGCAGCGAGGATATCCACGACGCGGCTTCATACCAAGGGTTTGGTCAGAACCCCTTTTCCCAACTTTTCCAGTAGCTTTCGAAGCCGTGAAATCACCCTGTAAACTTGGCAACATGATCCACTCTGAGGATGTTTTAGGAACACGCCAAAGTCCTCCTTGCCAAACCCTTCCTCGGACTTTGGATCTAAACCTTGAGCACTAGCCTTTACAACTGTCAAGTGGATGCTAAATGATGAACCTCTAATGGCATGCTATGAGCACCTTGAGACCTCGAAATTGCTTAAGTTGATGAAATCCGTTGGCGAGATTTCTAAGAATGAAATGGGCGTCACCACACACGTATCAAACTCTCCTTCTTTGAAACGATTCGTCCTCGAATTGTTGCCCATAGTAGATGAAAAATGTGGCACAATCTGAAGAGCCAATTCGACACTCGGTGGACTTTCCAATGATTCCTCAAATGGTGCTTCGTGTTCAATCTCCATATGTGCCTCCATTGGCTGTGGATGTTCTCCAGCTTCAAGTTCCACAATTGATTGATGCTCTCCCTCATGCATTTCTTGAATTGGCTTTTCCTTTGGAGCAACAATAAATGATTCAAGCTTGCCCACAAATTTCTTCACACCTTCCTCTATGATTGCTTCATATCGATCCTTCACCTCTTCCCATGCAAAATCAAAATGATGTCTCCTAAAGGATTTGGATTTCAAAGATCTCTCCTTCCTCCTTGAAGCAATGCTCTCATAGCCGTATTCATCGTTGATAGCTTTCGTAGAGGATTTGGAATGGCTCTTGTTGTCACTCGAACTTTTGGCATCCCAACTATCTCTGTTTGCCTTGAGGACTCTTTGAAGTTCTCGAACTAATAGATTAAGATCTTCGTTATTCATCCTAAAAGCCTGCAAAAATACAAAATACTCTCCTAATTCTTGGCTTTTATGAAGATCTCACTTTTTTTTGCCTTTTCTACTCAAGAAATTTTTACACTCTTTCTTTTTTTTTTTCAACAACACTTACAACTCACAATTAACAAAACTCAACTCAAAAAAAAAAACAAAAAAAAAATGGAAAATTTAGGATGAACAGTACCCCCTTGAACAATAATTTCAGTGATGAACAGTAACTTCGCGCGTGAACAGTGTTTGATGAATAGTACCTATAGTGAAGAATTTTTTTTTTCAATCGACAACAAAAGATCACAACTTTAATTAAGAAAAATCAGATCTTAAACCAAAAATAACAAAAAATTAATTAAAACATATATCTAAGTAGATTGAAAACAAAAGTGATTTACCCAAGTGATACGAATCCTGTGGCCATGATTCCTATCATTCAAGCTTCACCAACGGATTTTATCATTCTGTGCAAATTGGAGGTTTTAAAGTGTTCAAGGCATGACAACGGAGCAAGGGAGATGGCTGATTTAGCATCCACTCAAGGGGCCAAAGGCTGGTGGTCGCGTCTAAGGTCAAAAGTACGAGGTAGAATTTTCAAAGGACAAGACCAGAAGCCAGTTGCTGATGTTCTGATGGAGGCCGCACCCCAGGCCGGCCCGCGGCCTTCCCCACGGCCTGGATCAGAATCCGTGCCAAGGCCAGAATTGCTTCTGACCAAGGCCGCGCCTAAGGCCGCCCCGCGGCCTTGCCCACGGCCTTTGTCCGCAGCTTGGAATTTTAATTGTTTTAATTAGTTTTAGTTTAATTTTTTAGGTTTTATTTAATTAAAATTTTCCATATTTAGTTTTAGGGTTTGTACGCCTATATAAGGCTAACTATCGTCGTTTATTATTTTTAAGTTAATGTTGAATTATGATTTGATCAATGGAAATTGATTTTCTCCCTTTGAGGGATTTCGTTAGTTCTTGAGATGAGAACTATCTTTGCCTTTTCAAGAGCGATTCTTGTGAGGTTTACTTTATACCTTACGTTCTAGTCAACAGGTTTGGGTAGGGGTTTAGGGTTTCCCTCTTGTTAGATTCAAACGGTTTCATTCCACGGGGTTGGATTGGGGTCGAGTGATTCAATGAGAGTTTGTATTATTTGATAATTTGATTCAGATTCTGCGGGAGGGATTTGAGTTAGATTATCACCCTGATCTTCAAGACGGTCCTTTGAGGATGTTCCTGTGACACACGAAAAGGGAGACCAACCCGGATCGCTGTCAAGTGGTATCAGAGCTATTGGATCTTGAAAGAAAATCAGGTTTATTCGTTGTGTTTAACCCACTTGGGTATATCTCTTCGTTATCAATCCGTTTGGATATATCTTTTCTATTTGGATTTTTGTGTTGAGTTGTTTATTGTTGTTTTGGGTTCAAGATCTAACTTTTCTTGAATCAAAGTTGTGATCTTTGGGTTGTTGATTTAAAAAAAAAAAAAAAAAAGTCGCGTCACTGTTCGTGCACTGTAGCGTCACTGTTCATCGGTACTGTTCACGCCGGGAACACTGTTCACGCTGTACTGTTCACGTCGCACTGTTCATCAGATTTTTCCAGAATTTATTTTTTTCAGTTTTTTGTTTTGTTTGTTTTTTGAGAGTTGATCTTTTGTATTGTGTGAGTTGTTTTGTGTTTAAAAAACAAAAAAAAAAACAAAAAGAGGGTTGTAAGATTGAAAAATTCTTGAGTGGAAAAAGGCATAAAAGTGAGATATTCGTAAAAGCCAAAAATTGGAAGAGTATTTATTTATTGTTTACAGGCTATTCATGTTGAACTTTGAAGATCCTAGTCTATATTTTCGTGAACCCCAAAGAGGCTTTCTATAAAAGCAAAGATAGTTTGGATATCAGAAGATCGACTGATAAGAAAAGCCACTCCAAATCCTCTACAAAGGCGGTTAATAATGAATATGGCTATGAGGGCAGTGCTACAAAGGCGAAGGAGCGGTCTTCGAAGTCCAAATCCTCTAGGAAGCATCATTTTGATTCTTCAATATGGAATGAGATGAAGGGTCGATGTGCTACTTTCATAGAAGAGATGCAGAAGGCGGTGGACAAATTGGAATCACACGTCGTTGCTTCAAGGAAAGCAAAATCAAGTAGTCAATGAGGAGAAGCAACAATTAACTGTGAAACTTGAAGTTGAAGAATGTCCACAACAAATGGAGGTGCATATTGAGGAAAAGATTGAAGCCGAGGCATCACTTTTGGAGCCAAATGAATCTGCAACACCATCTTTGAAGGAGCAAAGCCTAGCTGAGCAACCAATGGAGGAACGTGTTGAGGGTTGAAGACGAAGCACCATTGGAGGAGCCATTAGAAGAGCCACCAAGTGTTGAACAATCCCATTGTGATCGTACCTGGTTGCTTATCTACTATGGACAACGATTCGAGGACGAATCGTTTTGAAGAGGGGGAGTTTGATACGAATCCTGTGGCCATGATTCCTATCATTCAAGCTTCACCAACGGATTTTATCATTCTGTGCAAATTGGAGGTTTTAAAGTGTTCAAGGCATGACAACGGAGCAAGGGAGATGGCTGATTTAGCATCCACTCAAGGGGCCAAAGGCTGGTGGTCGCGTCTAAGGTCGAAAGTACGAGGTAGAATTTTCAAAGGACAAGACCAGAAGCCAGTTGCTGACGTTCTGATGGAGGCCGCACCCCAGGCCGGCCCGCGGCCTTCCCCACGGCCTGGATCAGAATGCGTGCCAAGGCCAGAATTGCTTCTGACCAAGGCCGCGCCGCGGCCTTGCCCGCGGCCTTCGTCCGCAGCTTGGAATTTTAATTGTTTTAATTAGTTTTAGTTTAATTTTTTAGGTTTTATTTAATTAAAATTTTCCATATTTAGTTTTAGGGTTTGTACGCCTATATAAGGCTAACTATCGTCGTTTATTATTTTATAAGTTAATGTTGAATTATGATTTGATCAATGGAAATTGATTTTCTCCCTTTGAGGGATTTCGTTAGTTCTTGAGATGAGAACTATCTTTGCCTTTTCAAGAGCGATTCTTGTGAGGTTTACTTTATACCTTACGTTCTATCCAATAGGTTTGGGTGGGGTTTAGGGTTTCCCTCTTGTTAGATTCAAACGGTTTCATTCCACGGGGTTGGATTGGGGTCGAGTGATTCAATGAGAGTTTGTATTATTTGATAATTTGAGTCAGATTATGCGGGAAGGGATTGGAGTTAGTATTATCACCCTGATCTTCAAGACGGTCCTTTGGGGATGTTCCTGTGACACACGAAAAGGGAGACCAACCCGGATCGTGTCACCAAGTGGGATAAACACAACGAAAACCTGATTTTTCAAGATCCAATAGCTCTAATACAACTTGACACAATCCGGGGGTTGGTCTCCCTTTTCGTGTGTCACAAGAACATCCCAAAATGATCATCTCAAAGATCAGGTGACAATTTAACCCAAAACCTCCCACAAATTTGGATTAAATTATCACGAACACGAACTCTTGTCGAATCATGAGATCCCAATCCAACCCGTGGAATGAAATCGATTGAATCTCACAAGAAAATCCAAACTCTAATCAATCTATTGACTAGAACTTAAGGTATAAGAAACAACTCTAAAAAATATCCCTTGAAGAGTCAAAGAAAGTTCCCATCACTATGAACTCGCGAAAAATCTCTCAAAGGGAGAAAAACCAATTTCCATTGATTAATTCGTCATTCAAAATAATGCTAATAATAAACAACAATAGCTAGCCTTATATAGGCGTACAAACCCTACAAAATAAATATGGAAAGTCTGAATTAAATACAACTAAAAAACTAACAAAAAACTAATGAAAAAAATAAAATCGTAAAGTCTGTCTGAAGCCATGGCACGTAACCGTCGCGTGGGTTCATGGGGCGGGTTCGATCAGAAACTTTTGCCCTGAATGCCTAATTCTCTGTTTGTAGTCATGAGGGTAACTGTAGCACGGCTTCACGGCGTTGGTTCGATCAGAACAACTTTTTTGAACTTTTCCAATAGCTTTTGAAGCCTTCAAATCACCCTCTAAACTTGGCAATATGATCCACTCTGAGGACGCTTTAAGAACATGCCAAACTTCTAGCCAAACCCTTCCTCGAACTTTGGATCTAAACTTTGAGCACTAGCCTTTCAACTCTCAAGGGGATGCAAAATAATGAACATCCAATGCCCTAATTGACATTAGGGCATTGATCACCTTGAGACCTCCAAATTGCTTAAGTTGATGAAATCCGTCAGCGAGGCTTCTAAGAATGAGATGGGCGTCACCACGCACGTATCAAACTCTCCTTCTTTGAAATGATTTGTCCTCGAATTGTTGCCCCTAGTAGATGAAAAATGTGGCACGAATCTGAAGAGGCCAATTCAACACTCGGTGGATTTTCTAATGATTCCTCAAATGGTGCTTCGTGTTCAATCTCCATATGTGCCTCCATTGGCTATGGACGTTCTCTAGCTTCAAGTTCCACAATTGATTGATGCTCTTCCTCATGCATTTCTTGAATTGGCTTTTCCTTTGGAGCAACAATAAATGATTCAAGCTTGCCCACAAATTTCTTCACACCCTTCTCTATGATTGCTTCATATCGATCCTTCACCTCTTCCTATGCAAAATCAAAATGATGTCTCCTAGAGGATTTGGATTTCAAAGATCTCTCCTTCCTCCTTGAAGCAATGCTCTCATAGCCAGTATTCATCGTTGATAGCTTTCGTAGAGGATTTGGAATGGCTCTTGTTGTCACTCGAACTCTTGGCATCCCAACTATCTCTGTTTGCCTTGAGGACTCTTTGAAGTTCTCGAAACTAATAGATTAAGATCTTCGTTATTCATCCTAAAAGCCTGCAAAAATACAAAATACTCTCCTAATTCTTGGCTTTTATGAAGATCTCACCTTTTTTTTTTGCCTTTTTTTCACTCAAGAAATTTTCAACAATCTTTCTCTTTTTCTTTTTTCAACAACAAAAACAACTCACAAATCACAAAGTACCTGCTGTGAACAGTACTCGCGCGGCGTGAATAGTGATGATAAACAGTACATTTTTTTTTTGACAATCAATCACAAAATATCACAATTTTGATTCAAGAAAAGTCATATCTTGATTCAAGACCAACACAACAAAAATTAAAAACATATATCCAAGTGAATTGACAACACAAAAGATATACCCAAGTGGGTTAAACACAAAAAACCTGATTTTTCAAGATCCAATAGCTTTGATATCGCTTGACACGATCTGGGGTTGGTCCCCCTTTTCATGTGTTATAGGAACATCTACAAAGGACCATCTTAAAGATCAAGGCGATAACCCAATTCGATACCTCTCGCATGATTGGATCAAATTATCAAAATACATGAACTCCTTGTTGAACATTTGACACCAAACCAACCCGTGGATTGAAACCAATCTAATTGAACAAGAACAAAACCCAAACCTAATCAAACATCTCGATTAGAACTTAAAGTACAAGAATAAACACTCACAAGAATCACTCTTGAAAAGGCAAAGATAGTTCTCATCCCAAGAACTAATAAACTCTCATAGAGAGAAAACTCAATCTTGTTGATTGTCAAATCATCGCAAAACATCATCACTTAATAATAAACGACAACAGTTAGGCTTATATAGGCTTACAAACCCTAAGAGACATAAATGGAAAGTCTAAATTAATTATAACTCAAAAACTAACTAAAAACTAATGAAAAACAATAAAATCATAAAGTTTGTCCAAAGCCATGGTATGTAACTGCAGTGCAGGTTCGATCAGAAACTTTTTCGCTGCATGCACAACTCTCTGATGGTAGTCGCGAGGGTATCCACGGCACGACTTCATGCCACAGGTTCAGTCAAAACACCTTTTCCCAACATTTCCAGTATCTTTCGAAGCCTTGAATCACCCTCTAAGTTTGGCAAAATGATCCACTCTGAGGACGCTTTAAGAACAAGCCTAACTCCTCCTTGCCAAACCCTTCTTCAGACTTTGGATCTAAATCTTGAGAACCAACCTTTCAACTCACGAGTGGATGCTAAATGATGAACCTCTAATGCTCTAATGGCATGCTTTGAGCACCTTGAGACCTTCAAATTGCTTAAGTTGATGAAATCCATCGGTGAGGCTTCTAAGAATAAGATGGGCGTCACCACGCACATATCAGTAAGTGGACAATGGAATGACCAGCTATTGTAGCAATTTGTACATTCTCCGGCTGTTAGGTTGCTAAGGGATATGCCAGTTTCTCTGTCGGACCAGCCAGACCAAGCTATTTGGAGCTTAACTTCTTTGGGGGAGTTCTCAACTTTGTCTGCCTTTGAGATGGTATGGAGAACAGGTAACATTGCTTTTATGTTCAAGAATATTTGGCAGAAATCTATTCCAATTAAAATCTCATTCTTCATGCTCAGGTCACTCCTTGGAAAGTTATCGATGGATATTGTTTTGCACGGGAGAGGAATTCAAGGACCTTCTAAATGTAATTGCTGTAGCTATGCTCAAGAGGAGACTATTGATCATGTTTTCTGCAAAAGTGATTTAGCTCTAAAAACATGGAGTTATTTTGCAAATGCATGTGATGTGTCTTGTGCATTTCCTACTGTTCATCCTATACTAGTTGCTTGGTGATTTAAGGGGTCATGAAATATGCATGTTTCATTTATTTTTCAGGTATTTGGTTTGCTGGCATCTATGGAAATGGCAAAATCTAGCAAGGTTTGAAGGCAGAATCCAACAGTTTGAACCTTTTGTGGCAGCTATCTTTGAGGAGGTTCGATTGATTTTTAAGCATAATTTTAAGATATCCAAGTTGATGGGGTGGAATTGGTCTTCATTCTTTCATTCCATATTGCAGAGTCATAGAGGGTATTACATTCAGTTCATTAAATGGCTCTCCCCTCCTCATGGTATGGTAAAGATGAATACCAATGGATGCTTGAAAGGAAACTTGGGGCTAAGTGGGGGTGGTGATAGAGTTCGGGATTCCAAAGGTGATCTTCTTTTCACATACTCATGTTTCTTTGGGGTTTGTTCTAGCTTGGAAGCTGAAGTAAAGGCGCTTGTATTTGGGGTTTGTAAGATTCTTCAATTTGGCATTTCTTCGGTTCATGTTGAATGTGACTCCCAGTTATTGGTTTTCATCATCCAAGGAAAGATTAGATGTCCGTGGGTAATTAATAGTTTGGTTGAAGGGATCAAAAAACATTCTTCTATTCTTGTGTCATTTTCCTTTTGTTTTCACCAAGGTAAAAAGGTGGTTGATGCTTTAGCTAATGTCTGTTGCGCTGATCAGAAGGACGATATTTATATTTCACAACATCAACTTCCTAGGTTTGCTACAGGTGAATTTAGGATTGTCAAGTTAGATTTTCCTTCCATTCATAAATGTAAAGTTTTTTAGTTGCTTTTATTATTTCAAGGTTTTTTGACTTATGTACTAATTGAGATAAGGTTTGGTCCCCCTCACTTTTTATTATTAATAAAATTTGGAAGTGGCATCCCTTCTGCCCCCCTCCCCATGTACGGTGTTAGCCTATTAAAAAAAGAAAAAAAAAAGAAAAAAGGTATATTTACAACATCAAAGTAATTCTAGAGTAATCATAGCAAAGCACGTTACTCACCACTTTTCTTAGGTTTTCTCAATAAGAGAAGATTGACTTGATTAGTAAAATTTCCTCCAAGAATTGGTAAATAAGAAAAGGCAAATAAAGAGAAGAATGTATGAACAACTAAATAACAAGTACAATTATGTATGAACAAATAAACAACGCATATTGTCTTACAAAGTTTATGAAAGGAATGTCTTAGTGAATGTCATTTTTGATATTTTAATGTTTCGGATGTACTCTACTTTTTAGAGTATACAAAAGATATAAAAGAAAAAGGAGAGTAACATGTGAGATTTCTATATAAAATAAATTTAGATTTTACTGGAACTTTTTGTGATGCCTCTAATAAAATTATCACAAAAAAATTATAATTATATTATTTAATATCAAATTTTTTTTGACGATATCAAAACTGTAACAAAAAAAAAATTCTGATGGAATAAAAGTGTCATAAATGTTTGAATTTTTCGTGATGAATAACGTAGATGCCATAAATAATAATTTTTGTTATACTTTTATACACGTCACAAAATATGTCATCACAAAAGAAATATTTTTTGTGATGAATAGAGTAAATATCATAAATAATATTTTTTATTATACTTTTACACTCGTCATAAATTATATTGGCACGAAAGGTATCTTTTCTTGTAGTTTACCATCTTTATTAGCTTACACTACACAAAGTAGTTTGTTTCTACGTTGTTGAATACTTGTCTAAGATACAACATGAGAGTGTTTTGATAGCAAAATCAAAGAACTCTCCCAAATAATTGATCAAATGTTGTTAAGTTAGTTTGATTCTTTAGAGACTTGTTTATTTATAGCCATGGTGGTGTTTCGTACTTTCATTTTCATACAGACACAGCCACCATACCTTCTACCACCAAAATGTGATAAATTTGATTCAAAAGTTGCTAAAAATGTTCCAAAAAATATTGAACATAGTGACTAGCCATGGCTGAATCGCAGACCTAGTGTATATGTTTGATTCTACAACTACTCTTTGAAAATGCAACCAGAGCGTTGCCGCAGACTCTGAATATGCTTTCTAGAAATTCTTCTAGAGAGTTACCGAGATGGCTACCTTCACGATTACTGATAAGTGCTTAGGTAGAGCAATATTTTAGAGTAGTAAAGTAGTGCTTTAGTTGTGATTTTAGGTAAAGTAGGTTAGGTTAGAGTGCCTTTTTATTTACTTTTGAGTTGTTATTAATTGCGTTGATATTTATGCTATTCGTGTGCTTTTGTAGGTTTTGAGCATTTCGTCATCAAATGGAGGTCAACCATGAAGTTTATGGGTGAAGACATGCTATTGATCCGATGATTATGGAGGCTAGACAAGGAAAGGAGTAAAGAAAAGTTATAAAGTTCGCAAAAACAGAAGAAAAAGCATATCTGCGAGTGTTCCCGTTTGCGGATACCAACCACAGATATGTGCACGAACACGAGCCTTACCAACTGCAGGAAGGGGAGTAACTGCGACAATAACCATCTATAGGTATGGTAGTAGGAAGCGAAATTCTTCTATTTTTCTACAGACGAGAGAAGATCTTTTAGTAGGAATAAAACTCTTGGCTTGGGGTGTTGCTTGTGTTTGACCTCCTTCCTTCTTTATTGTCTAAGAGAGGTCAATTACTCTCTCGTAACTAGCATAGTTAGGGTTTTCCTTATTCTTACGTGCGGTAGAGAGTAGAATAGCATAGTTTTTGAAGAAACTCATGTAACGACTCAAGGAGAAGGGAAAAATGCAATTTTTTGGAAGATTATTCACCATCAATACGAATAAGATTTCTTTTACTTCTTTTTGTCTTATTATTCTTGTGTTGTTATGGAGTTTCTGTGCAAAGATTTGATTTTTTATTGTTTGCCTTGCCATGGGTAACTAATATACTTGCCTAGAATGTAGAGGAAACTAGTGATTAAGACACTATGTGTTAATTGCCTAAAGATTCATGCTTTGCCTTGTTCTTGTTTATTCACTATTTTGTATCTCATGATTTATGATTGACTGGCCATCAATTGTAGAGTCTAAATCATTGTTATAGCAATGAAAGTTGATAATAATGGTGAAATTGGAATAGATGAAGTCTGGGTTACATGTCACATGAGAGTAGTGGTGCTCTTAGGTGGGTCAATTAGGCAATTCATGGGGTGAACGAAACAATCCTAGTATTTTTACCATGAAAGTAGGAAAGAACTAGCAGGGAGGTAATCATTAACTTGTGTCGAAAGTAAAAGTTAAGTACACTTAGGATTGAACCGTAAATGAGACAAGACTTAAGGCATGAATTGGATCGATTTGCATTATCCTAACATCACTAGTGGAATCTATATCCTAAATACTTTGCATATATTGTTTCTTCAACCTTGCTATTTTGTGTTATAATTTATTTGCTTTCTTGAGTTATATTAGTTTTAGTTTAGCTCAACTTGTGCCTATTGGATTGTCTAAATAATAGAGTATACTCAGTAGTCCTAGTACTTTAAGATCGTTTTCTATGGGTTTGACCTTGTTACCCTATACTACTACATGATCTATGCGTTTGTAGACAATAGGGTAATTAAGTTATTTAACTTGATAATTGTGTGATTTTGATTGAACTTGATTGCTTTATTTTTAGCCTAACCCCTATCAAGTTTTGGCGCCATTGTCGGAGAACGGTGTCTTGAATATTAGGACTGAATAAGCTCTATTAATTTAGACATTATTTTTTTTTGTTTTTAATTTTTTTAGTTATTATTTACTTGGTAGGGAATGCACATGTCTCTTCACCCTGTTGTTCTTTTTGTTTAGGAGATCGAGAGGACTGTAAGGAGATTAAGACAGCAAAGGAAAGAGTAAGAGCAAGTGGAAGATAGCATAGGGTAGAATTTGGAGAAGATGATTCCAATAGCAACTGACATACTCCTGATTGGGCTATGAAAATACTTAAAATGCAATTGATCCTATCAAATTAAAACTGCCTAATTACCCTATATTTGCAAGAGAAAAGATTGCACAATAGTACAGAGAATTAGGATCGAATCCACAGGGAAGGGTACTATAAGTACTAGAGGTCTATGAATGGCTCTATTATTTAAGCAATCATGAAGAATAATTAAACCTAAAAGATTAACTAATGACTTAAACTAAGACAAAATAACAACACTTAGGATAAACTCTATGAGTGAAGACCTAGGATTTAGAATCCTTCTATGACCTAGGGTTATTATTAATTGACTTTCTTTTATGCCTTTTATCTACCTTGTCTATGGGCCAATCCTATTGTATCTAGCCTTGACTCTCGTAACAAACTAGTAATTACCAACCTATTAGCCCTTGCCTACTCTCGTGGTAAAGCGACTAATATTGGTTCATTTTACCCTTTGGATTGCTTTTGACTCAATTAAGAGTACCACTACTCTCATATGAAATACTACCTAGATTTCGATTTTCCCCTTTCCACTACTACTATCAACTCTCGTTGCATAATAGTAATTTAAAAAATATAATTGATGTCCAGTCAATTACAATTCAAATCGATCCAAGAAATCAAACGAAAAGGAAAATAAATAGCATAGAACTTGTCAATCAATTTATAAACCCATCAATCATAAAATTCATCTAAACCCTAGAAAAAAGGAATTGAGTACTCATGATGAAAGTAGTAAACACTAAATCCTTGCAATCAATTGACATAAACAACAAAGAAGAAAAATTAAATAGAAAACTTATTAATTTTATTTGCAAGTAGAATCCACAAGAAAATTGCAACTCTCCTCTTTGGGTTGTACAATTGACCTCCAAAGTGTATGCTCCTAAGCTATGCTCTTTTTATGTTTTTCTACGCTAAAAACTATTTCTACCCTCTAAGTTATAGAGTTCTCAAGCCCCAAAATGTTTCTAAGGAAAGTAGTTGCAGTAGAAGACTCCCAAAAGATAGAATATCCTGCTCAATTCTCGCTCCTATTTGTAACAAACCAAAAGATTTTGTATTCCTATGACCATATCTGCAGACAGATACGTCCCTAGTTACTCCTTTTCCTATGGCAGTTAAGGGTCGCATGCACGTCTATTTTTGCGAACAGGAAGACCCGTAAATATCCCTTTTCTCAATGTTTTGCAAATTTCTCCTGGCCTTCTTCCTCCCTTTGAGTCTACACCTCACCATCCTCCAATTACTTTACAATTCTTCACCTTCTACTCTTGGCACTTGAACTCCTTTGGTGATATAGTGCTTAAAAACTTGTAATAACACAGAAAAAGTGACATAAACATGAGCATCAATTCATAATTCAAGGATAGGAAAAACTACAATAAAAACTAACCTACCGTACTTTAAATTGACACCTAATAGACTAAACTATCACCTAAATATTACTCTAATTCCGCACTTATCAAATTCCCCCACACTTAAGTCATTGCTTGTCCTCAAGCAATAAGCTCTCAAAACAATAATTTAACCTTGTTAAAACAAATAAGCATTTCAATATCCAGTACACCCAAGTAACAACATTGGCCAATCAACATCAAATACTCACAAACCAAGTAAAGAAAAAGCAATTATACCAAAATTATGCTCCAATAATTTTATTCATCATCTCCACTTGACTCTACAAAGATGTAAAACAACAAGTCAATAAATGTGTTCAACTTTTAGAACTTAGGCTTCCATTTTACTATCAACTACCAAAAAGATTTGGCCATTCCCCAATATGATGAAGTTGCCTTTTTACGCAAGTGTTCATATTTGTTAATGCAAACTCCTGGTTACTCAGCATCTCATATTCTTGGGTTGCTATACATACTCACAACTTTGATACCTTTTTACACGAAAGTTAACATTGGTTATTGTCAACCCCTTGTTACTCAGTATCAAAACTAGAGGAGTAACCTCGAGTCTTCTTGTTCTACTTCCTTCTTCTTTTTTTTCCTGTTTGTTTTTTTTTTAAACAGAAAACTTATCCCTCATTCTTAAATCTACTAACTATAGACAGGCAACATTACTTACCAACTATGCTAAACTTACTCATAGAATCTCGTAGAGATGACAAATATTACAAATATTGCTCTACTTACACAATTTAGACATAATTACCTTACTCTGCTCAATATCGCTTTCTCTAAAGTCAACCTCCTAATTTATCACCAAATATACTAAGTATTAAAGAGTAACTTTCCTCAACAACTATAAAGGAATTCACTCACTCACACTTACTAAGCTAAGATATCATTGCTTTACACACTCATCAGTTAGCCATTCCCTATTTAAGAAAAGTCCACCCCCTAACACTTGAGAAAGTCATTGCTCCTAATGTGCAAGAGAATAAAAGATTAAATGAAATAAAGAATAAAAGAAATAAAAATGATACTTCCTTGACAAATAAATAGTGGCCTAACTCAGCAAAGCATGCATCCAGGTAGCTTCATTAACAACCAACAAAATCAGATTAAATGTTAAGTACAGAACCAAAATAAGCACAAAAACAAAAGACAATAAAATTAAAAATAAAAAACAATATACACTACTATCCAACAAGAAAATGTAAAAAAGACAAGAACTAAATAAAAAGAAATCAGGAATAATGATCAAGAAGTCGGTGGAACATCGCCCCCCGAACCACCACCAGGTCCAACTCCATGTCCACTAGGCCCAGATCCATCTCTACTTGGACGCATCCATTCCATAATTTGCTACACAGATGCAAAGATTTCCATCATATGGGTATCCATACCTTGCATCCAAGTCTGGACACCCTACATCTATGAATCCATCAACTGCATCCAGGTGTGGACCATTTGAAAGTTACTCTGCATCTCCAATCGCCATGTTGCCACATCTACTCTCAATGCATCTATATCTACTATCTGTGGCTGCCCGGCTATAGAGGATGACGACTCTTCCCCACCCTTAGGTTGTTGATAATCCTCAAAAGTGTAGGGCTCCTCCATTTGGTGAGACTGTATATAATCTATGACCGCATATCCATCTTGATAGTCTTCAACACATGTAGCGTAATCATGTCAATGTGGTCTATACTCATTCTATATGCTCCAACTATAGGGATACCCACACTCTCAAATATTCACGAGAGAAGCCGTGGAAACCTAAAACAAGTGTTAGTAGCCTAGGACCGTGCCACCATTCCCACATAGGTGATAATGATGCTCGGTAGCCAAGTTGTGACAGATACGTCACGAAAGACCATCTCTTTTAAAAATAGATGTCACTATTGTGCAATCATTCTTGCTGTTCATCTTGGGTCTTGCATTATTGGCCAAGATATAGGAGATAACATGCAATTGAGGTCTCCCATCAAATCTAGAATGCTCCCCTATTGCTCCAATCCTTTTGGATGCTACATCAAGAACCCAATTTGAGGGAGGAGGTGAAATTTTGACCTGACTCTTGGTCCAATCCATTGTCTGCACACCCCAATAATTCAGTCAAATTGTCCCTCATGATTTTGACTACTTGGCCCTCGGACTGTTGACATGATGAATCAGCCACAATGCCTATTCTGGTCCCTCACATTGGTGTAGAACTCACAAACTAAGTGTGGGTAGAAGCAGTTGGCAAGCCAAAGAATCAGATCCCAACCCAATTGGGCAAACATATCAGTGATGTGGAAGTAGTCACCCACATCTTGTAAGACCGACTTCTCCTTTACAAAGTCCTTGTGCTACCAAGCCTCATACCACCGTTGATTCTCAATTGATGCAAATCTTGTCCCATCCAACTAAGGGACATCCTCACTTTGGGGCCTTTAGGAAATAGATTCTCGAGCCCTCTTAGCCAGAGCATGTGATGAAGAAACCATAAACTACAATAAAAAAGCTAAACAACCAAGTAAATACATAATACAGTATATAACCAAAGGAGATGAACACAATAGGACATAACCATTCCAAACAAAAAGCCAAGTAGGTCAATTAATCCACAAAATACATTCCCTATGACCAAATTCAAAGGAAAAGCAACTAGACCTATAATTGATAGTGAATATCCTCAATGAAGAATTAAACCCATTGAAAGGGGCTAGTTACCAACAAGCACATTAAATTGTACAAACCATTGCACCTAATCCTCAATTGATCATTCATTAAGCATCAAAAGTTCACGACCCCTCAATTTAGCATGAATGATTGATTCAATAAAGCAATACAAACCAAAGGAAAACATGAATTTGGCAAGTCCTCAATAACCTATAACCATGCTCTTCTCATTAAGTCGAGCCAAGCTATAAGCAACAAAAAACTCATCTGACCTAAATTCATTCAAACTTCATGCCACATTATAATCTCACAAGTTCACATTCTTCAACAAAAACACATATAGAATAAGAGAAAGAAACTAAATTCACATAAATTCAAACCTTAAAAATCAACTACATAAATAAGATACATAGACAAAACTAAGAAAACTGTCATCCAACACATAAAATCAACCTTAAAAGCCACAATTTTAGGAATAAAACAAAAAGAACAAGAAATACTTACTTTGAGAAGGTGTGTAAGAGACAACCAAAAACCGTAAGAAAAATACACCAAAAATTGGAGAATGCAAAGGAAAGCACCTTGGGTATGTGTAAATTAGGAAGATTAGAGGGAAATTGGGGGGAGGGGGGTAAAGCAATGGGAAGTGAAAGGGAAGGAATTTAGGTTCATGAGATTAGAGAAGATTTGGGAAAAATTGGAGAAAAAGAGAAGAAGAGTCGTTTTAATCTTGTGTATCTCGACCGTTCCCATAGACGGATACCATCACTAGTATGGTCATGGATATGCAAATGTTCTATCTATTTTCTTAAGGTACCAGCGACAGGTAATCACGGATGATTACTATCATAGGAACATTACCTTGAGCCTAACTACGACAAGCCATCCAAGTCGCGATTACCAAAAACTATCTAGAATTATCCGCAATAGGTTCCTGCAAAGGGGAACTGTCATGAGAACATTGCTTGAGGATAATCCACGACAACACTTAAGTCACATTTAGCAAATTGTTTCTGAAGCAACTTGCGACATGCTCCCGCAAATGGGTACTATCGCAGGAATTCTTCTGCATTACTTTCCGTGACTAGTTTCTCTCATCGTGGTTAGCCAAAGTTCTCTGGAACGTACCTACAAGAGGTAACTGTGGATGGGTACTGTCATAAGAACTAAAAACTTTCTACCTTCCCCGTTTTTTCCACTTAAAAAAAAAATTCTCAACTCAACCCCAAAACTATACAACCACAAAAACACATAAGAGTAATTGCCTACTTTATTCTAATACCTCTCTTAAGTTCTTGCACTTCACAAAACCAATAAAAAACATGAAACAAGTAAATCAACTAAAATAAAAATCATTAAACCTACTAACACAAAATGAAAAATAAAGCAACTAAAATCGGTTGGGTTGCCTCCCAACTAGCACTTTATTTAAAGTCTAAAGCTAGACTTCTATTTGTGCTCAAGTAATGGTAGAACTGTCGAAAGGAGATGCACCTCTTTTAGGATCCTTATTTGCACAATGAGAAGGCTTGAGTCTCCATACCATCACTTTCTACAAGACCTTGTTTACTATGTCAATGGCTCTTAGCCAACTTCTTTTATTCTTGTTTGCTCCATGTAGGCCCTATATGCAACCTAAGAGGGGGGTGAATTAGGTTCCTTTGAAACTTAATTTGGTTATAACAAAATTTTCTCAAATTTGAACTTTATTAAGTTTTCTAAGTGGTCAAATAAGTTGATAGTGCAATAAATAATGTAACATGGATCACAATAAACTAAAATTTAAATAAGATAGATGACGTGGTATAGATTAGGTTTAACAATTATGAACAAAAACACACCAATCAAGTAATAAAAACCTAATCTCCCAACTTAATCCACAAGTGCACGGGTCGGTTGTAGTATTTGGAGTATTAGGTGTCGAATCCCACAGGAAATCAAATATGTGCAATTATTAAAGCTTTTTCATTAACTTCTATTATCTAAACACAATTTAAAGCATGATGGATATGGGGTCCCTTCGATAGAGTAGGTATATGATTGAGAACTTTTGTAAAATTTAATTCAAAGAAGCCTAGAACATAGAATTCACTAATGAAACATGCATGAATGACTCACTAAGTGTTATCTTGCTTTATTTAGAATCCAATTCCTTAAATGTCATAACTAGATTTCTCTATGAAATGATAAGATTTCAACTATTCTCATGATGAAATCTTATTAAAACATAAATTGTATTGATTCACTTAAGCCTTCATTATTTTCTACTTATACATTACTTGTTCATTTTCCATTGTTACATGCGTCTCTCAATGTCAAGTAGCAACTAAATAACTTGTTTAAGTTGGCCAAGCAAAAACAAGTGTTAAAACTTGAACAAGCAAACAAACAAATGCAAGCTTAGTGGGTGCAATGAAGTTAAGTCATGCTTGTTGATTCATTAGCTTCATCTATGGTCTAGATGAAGCTTTTAGTTCAACATGGTCAGTGAAACAACTAAAAGTTCAACTTCAAAGATAGAATTCATGGTAACTATTGAAAGTAAAAGAGATAGGGTTTGAGAATTGCTCAACCAATATGAGAATTAGTCCTCTTCTTTATTCACCTTCAAAAGTTGCACTACAAAAATCTCTTACAATAATCCTCACCACTCTATTGAAGGATTAAGAGAATTCTATTAATTCTCTACCAAGCTAAGTATAAAACTAGAGACTATAACTACTTTTTACTACTAAAACTTTTTCTTTTCCTCCAAAACTCTCTTTTTTGCTTTACAAATGACTTCTATTTATAGACAAAATTTCCTTAGGTCATTTTCCAACTTGCATGAATCATTAATGCATGGAAATGATGAAGATTTGCCTGGGGATTCCATATGGGCACAAAAAGTCTTCATTTATGCTTCCAATGTATTCTCCCAGTTGCAAATCCCTATCCTTATCTAAAAATGTTTGCAAAAACCAGCTGGAAGAGGATGCAAGTTGATGCCCTAGAAATTCTAGCCGACTCACAATCCGCAAATGGCAATACGCAGATGACAACCCGCAAATCTCCATCCGCGAATCACACCTTGTGGCCCCCACTTGATTTTTGATTTTTGCTAAGCTAGAACTCATGTGTGCAAGCATTTTCCACGTATTTCCAAGCATTGTGATGAAGAATTGAATTTTCCCATTTATTTTTGGACAATTATTCCTTTAAGCTGTTCATCCAACCCTAGCTCTTTGAATCACCGTTGACTTTGATTTTTCTTTACTTCAATTTATCCAAAATGAGTTTAAGTGTGATGAACCTGCAATTATACACAAGAATTGTGCATTAATTTGCTCAAGTAAAGATTTTACCTAAAAAACCCTAATTTTTAGCATTTGTTGGAAAATGAGTCATTTGTAGACAAAAGTACTATAATTATTCTAAAGTAATATTTAAAGCATATTATAGTATATATCATAATATTGGTAAATTTATTACTTATCAATAGAAGGTAGAATGATCAAACTCAAATTGCTTTCAAGTTCACAAACTTGAAGCTTTGAGGCACTTAAATTCCTCATCTTGTTTTGTGGTTCAAGGCCAACCTGTACAAAGAAATGGCTCACTTCTCACTCACTCTAGACACTCTCTAGTTGAGCTAAGAAGTTTCACAGCTCTCAAGCTAACCTTTCAACTATACAATAGAATTGAACATTCACAAAAAGGAATACACACTTTAATATACAAAGTTCACTTAGGAGAGTATTTTTCACTCAAAAATCACTCTAAACTCACAATAATATCAATAGCCAAAAGTTCCAAAACACTCTACACTATTTTGCTTTTATAGGGGATGAAAAAATAGCTTGATTTGAGTTCTAATGGACAATTTAAAAACTAACCGTTAGACACAATTCTGCTCGGTCTGAACGTCTACAAGTGGAGGTCCGAACGTTCGGGTTTGCATCTGCATCATCATCTAGATTGCCTTTCGGATGAATTTCTCTTGGTTCGGATGTCCGCAACTTACGTCCAGAGCTTCATCCACATGCTCCCTAGCTTGATATTTCTTGACCCTTTATGATAGGCCAGACATTAGCTTGTGCATGCAGACATGTGTCTGCATACCTTCTGTTTGCCTTCGTTTTGACCTTTTTTTGCTATTCGGATGTCCGCTTGTGCATTTGGATGGTGCATCCACATACCTTCTACCTGTCTTCATTTTAAGCAAATCCACTAATCCTGATGTTTGCCTGTGCGTCCGGATAGTTGTCCGAATGACCATTTTGCCTTCTTTTTTGACCTATTTTCTTCGAACTACAAAGAACACTTATTGAACACATTTATACACTTCATCATATATTTTATAATCATCAAAATCAAGATGATTTAGGTCACAAGGTCTTCAATCTCCCCTTTTTTTGATGATGACAAACTTATGATGAAATGGAGTATAATAACGCTTTCAACTTATGCTCCCCCTCAACATATGCATTATCATTTCACTTGCTCCCCCTCAACAAATGCATTGTCACTTTTTCTAATAACACTCCCTTTCAACATATGCTCATATGCATTATCACTTCACTTGCTCCCCCTCAACATATGCATTGTCACTTTTTCTAATAACACTCCCTTTCAACATATGCTCCCCCTCAACATTTGCATTATCACTTCACTTGCTCCCCCTCAACATATGCATTGTCACTTTTTCTAATAACACTCTCTTTCAACATATGCTCCCCCTCAACATATGCATTATCACTTCACTTGCTCCCCTTTAACATATGCATTGTTACTTTTTCTCCCCCTTTTGGCATCATCAAACCATAAATTCATGAAGAACATAACCTCATAAACCAAAGCGAATTACTTTAGATAATAAACATAATTTCATAATGTCAAACCATAAAGCAAACAAGTCCACGAACAAGGAAATTCTACCATAAAACCAAAGAGACATAGTAAACACTTGAAAATCCTACCATTCTAAACATATAAAACAAAAGATTTCCTAGACTAAAAATCTTATCGGAAGCTTCTTCATTAGTGAATGATGAGGTGGACAAGGTGTCATGTCTTGCTTTCCTTCTATGCTCTTACTCTTGTTGGCTCATTCTAATGTAAATAGAAAATTTTGCACGATCTTCTGGGTTCCAACCGAACACTTGAGCTAACTCAATATGCTCAAGTCTACGGTGAATACCACGCACATCTTTGTGAAATTCCCTTTGCATCTCAGTCATTTAGATATGCAAGCCGGCAAAATCATTCCTCATTTGACTCATTTGTATGGAAAGACCATTAATGGCATCAAAGAGCCGAATCTCCCAAGAGGGTGGAGGTGCATGAGACGATGATTGAATACTAGGATGAATGGAGTGTAATGGGGGCTTATGAAGAAGTACATCTTCTTCTACGGCTTGTGGACCAGCATTTCATTTGTTGACCTATTTCTCGTATCATCAAAAATAAAATCATCCATGTAGGCACTGGTAGCAAAGACAATTGGTAACTTGCTTCTTTTAAATAGCCATCTTTTATCAAAAAAGCACAAATGCAATCTCTTAAAGCACTCATAATCAATCCTATCCCCTTCACTTGGCCTGTTACCAACTATTCCATCAAATGAAACTCCATTATTCCTCGAAAGGGTTGTTAAAATCTTTTCATATGCTAATCTCTTATTTGAGTCTCTCTTGCACAAAAACATATATTCAACCATAAAAGCACCCAAGTTAATAAGAATATATCTCATTATCCTATAAAAGAAGTGTGAACCCATGCGAGTGACATCCTTCTTGTGTCAACTAGTGGGTGCTAGAATGTTCACTATGATGTGATATAATATCTTATTTGAAGAAGTGAACCAATTTGTCTTGAGGTTTGTCAAACTAGTTCTAATGGAGTTTCAAAAAAAGGATCTTCTAAAGTCATCATAATCAATGATTAGAGAAGGCTCTTTCGGGACACAAAAGTCACTACTCGTATTGCGCATACCAAACAACTCATTCAATTCTCGAACATCAAAGATAAAATGAGTATTGTTGACTATGGACTCAATATTATCATCTACCTTTCTCAAGTTAGCATAGAATTGCTTTACCGAATCAATATAGACCATTTCCTTAACTTCACACACTCTATCCCAACTAATGGCTCTTAACATAATGGGAATATCCTCCAATCCACTATCAAAGTTCTCAAATTCACAATATTTTAACCCAATTACATTCTTATTATCCAAACTATTATATAACTCAAGAGATTGGGCTTCAAAAAAAGTCTTACCATGAAATTGTATAAATCCTTCTTCATTGACATTGTAGGAGACACTTCCACAACCTCTTCCATGCCCACTACGACCTCCCCTATGACCTTCTTGTGAAGAACTATCCATGGATGGTTGGAATTGATGCGAATCCGAGCGATGAGGACATAGTGATCACTCATGACAATCGATTGCACGCTCATTCAAGAGGAACAAGGTTGTCAAAATACAAGTGTTGAAGGAATGAGAGAAACCGCGGCACAAACCGCGGATGATGCCTCCCACGGTTTGTCATCGCGGTTCACGTCCAGAAGTGTTGATCAAGTCACGAGAGAAACCGCGTCATAAACCGCGGATACTCCATCGCGCGGTTTCTCCCGCGGTTCGTGTCCAGAAACTCTCTTCAACACAACCGCGGAAGAACCCGCGGATCATCCTCCCACGGTTTGTCGCGCGGTTCACTTCCGGAATAATACGGGCTTTTACGAGGTTTTATGTTTTTTTCCTGTTTTTCAAGTTGTAATAGCCTAGGACCTAATGTAAGGGCTTTAAGGCAATTAAGTCCTTGTTTCTTTTTAGCTATTAATAGACACTCTATTGTAAGAGAAAGGAGAATTAGACATCACGTTAAAAATTAAGGGTTTTCCCTCTTGGCTTCTTGAAAGCTTTTCTTTGAATACCTTAGGAATTCTCTGGGTGTTCTAGGCTTATCAATCCAAGTAATCACCTTGGCTTGTGGCGCCATCTACCTTCAAACTTGGTTCGCTAACTCGTTGGATCGTGGGTCGAGATCGTATCAAGGTTCGCCATCCCGAGGGTTAGAGGGGTCGAGTCTTTCATTATCCAAACTTGGGTATTGGCTAGATCGCCGTCTCGTATCATTTGGTATCAGAGCTAGTGCCTTTACCCAGGTTATATCCTTTTAATCTTGTGTTTTTCTTGTTTCTTTGAGTTCTTGGAAAAGTTCCTATCAGGGTTTTCTTTTTTGTTCTTGCTTTCTTTGTTCTCTTTAGTCCAAAAAATCCAAAAAGATTGAGTCTTAGCGATTCTTTTGTGTTGGGCTTGTTTCTTTGAGTCTAAATTATCAAAAAGTTGCAGCCTTAGTCCATCTCTTGTGAGTTTATTGAAGTTTTCTTCATGGATCCTCAAAAACCCTAATTTTAACAAGTTTAGGGTTTCCTCCTAATTTTGCATTGTTTTGCTATTTGGTTTCAAAAAGTTTTACCTTCTTGAGGGTTATTGAAGATTGGTTGTTTGGGATGAAAGAAATGGTTGAAGAAAAGTTAAAAAAAAAAAAAAGTGCAGAAAAGAAAGTTTCAAAAAAAAAAAAAAAATCGTCACTGTTCATTGCTACTGTAGCTACTGTTCATCGACACTGTTCATGCCGAAGTACTGTTCATTCGGGGTTACTGTTCATCCGAGTGAATTTGTTCTAGTTTTGTTTGTGTTTGGTTGATCTTTGTGTTGATTTTTGCTGTAAAAAAAAAAAAAAAAAAAAGAGAAGAGAAGAGAAGAAGAAACACTGAAGTGGAAAAAGCAAAAGGAAAATCATTGGTTGTTGATTCTTGAGGAGGAAGAAAGTGGATTGTAATCCTTTGTCCCAGCAAAATTTCATTCAAATATCATCATATTGGGGGTTAGAGTCTTAATCAATCCTTTCTTGAGTCAAATTCTTGTGTTTTCTTAATGCTCTCTTTGTGTTTGATAAAATTCCAGCTTGTCCTTTTTTTATTCTTTTGCTTCTATTTGAACTTCCCAATTGAGTCTAGCTTCTTTGTATTATATTCCAACCTCTTGTCCGCACTTGGGTGATTCTAAATTGGTGAGTTATTGAATACTTTTGGAGGAAATTTCTAATTTCTTCAAGGGAAGCAATCAAAGGCCATTGAGGAGTGGTGAGCGCAATAGAGCGGAATTGAGTGATACACGAGAGTGAGAGTTCATCTTGGTAAGGAAGAGTGGGTGAGAAAAATTTTATTACTAACATTTTTCTTGCAGGTTAATCTCTTTGTCCAACATGACCATAAGAAGTAGGCGAAGTGAAACCCCAAGTCATGAGCCAAAAGAGTGCCATTATGATGAAGGTGAATTGGAAATGAGATCAAGGCATGGGAAGCTTGATAGGGAGCGAAGGGATGATACCATCAAAGAGGCCATGATGAGAATTCCTACCTTCCAAGGCAAGGCAGATCCCGACGCATACCTTGGATGGGAGAGGAAAATTGAGAAGATCTTTGATTGCCATTCATACTCCGAGGAGCAAAAGGTAAAACTAGCTGCTAGTGGATTTATTGGCCATGCTATGTATTGGTGGGATAAATTGACTAAGAGTAGGAAAAGGTATGGAGAGCCACTTATTTGCACTTGGGATGAATTGAGGTCTACCATGAGGAAGCGTCATGTGCCAATCCACTATCATAGGGAGATGGAAAGTAGAGTTTTGGGAGAAAGGCCATCCAAGGTGAGGACATCTAGTGATAGCTCAACTTCCTCAAGTCCAATCAAGTGGAGGAGTAATCAAGCCTATGATTGGAGGAATCCAAAGGCTAGTCCCAATCCCTCAAGTTTCACAAATTGGAGAAAAGAACGAGTTCATGAATGGAGAGATGATCGAGCTAGTGCAACTTCATCAAGTTCAACCAATTTGAGGAATTCAAACTTTTCAAGTCCTATCAAATGGAGGAACAATCAAGCTTTTGATTGGAAGAAGGAACGTACGAATCAAAGGCCTAAGAAGTCCATAAAGGCTGATAAGGGTAAAGTGGCCACACCAAAGTTGCAAAAGAAGAATCAACGAGAGACACCATCAAAGGATCACCACATCAAGTGCTTTAAGTGCATGGAATTTGGACACATTGCTTTTCAATGTCCAAACAAAAGGGCAATGGTCATGAAAGACAATGGTGACATGGAGAGCATCTCATCAAGTGAAGAGGAACCATTAGGGAGTAGTAGTGAAGTCGAGATGGGCAATAGGGAAGTAAAGAGTGTTTCATCAAATGATGTAGAGATCCAATCCTCACAAGGTGGTAATGAAGATGTCATTGAGAAACCTGTTCATAACGAGTTGAAAGTTCTTAAGCAAGCTCTTGGTGCACATCTTAAGGAGGAAGGAGATGGAGTGCAATGGAAAAACATTGTCTACACTAGATGCCGTGTCAAGGACAAGGTATGTGGCATGGTCATTGACAAAAGAAATTATATTAATGTGGCTAGTGCTCTACTTGTTGAGAAGCTAGGATTGCCCACCTTGAGACATCCACGACCTTACAAATTGCCATTATTCCTTGATAATAAAGATTGGAGGGTCACTAATCAAGTGGAAGTGGAGTTTTCCATAGGCAAATATCATGACAAGGTTCTTTGTGATGTGGTGCCAATGGAAACTTGCCATATAGTTTTGGGCCGTCCATGGCGGTGTGAAAGGAAGGCCACATATGATGAGCACAAGGATAGATACTTCTTCATGTGGAGTAGTCACAAGATTGTGTTAGCACCATTAACACCTCGTGAGGCATATGAAGATCAAGTGAGGATAATGAGCTCACAAGCAAAAGAAAAGAGTGAACAAGAGAATGGGAGAAAAAGAAGAGAGCAAGAGGTGAGGGATACAGAGGCCGAGGAAAATGAGAGGAAAAAGGCAATAGATAATTCGGCCTTAGAGGTAGAACAAGAGAAAAAACTAGTGTGTGCAAAAGCCAAAGATTTGGAGAGAGGACTTTATGCTTATCAACCTCTATTTGTTCCTTCCTACAAAGAGGCCTTATGTTCCACTAATTCTCCTAAACTTTGCTCTCCTAGTATTGTCATCTCTTTTGTGCAGAGAATTGAAGGTTTCACTCAACAAGGCTTGCCTCATAAACCATTTCTTCTCAAAGTTGTGGAGTGCCAAGCAAAACCTAAGGGGCCTAATGAATCCCGAGGACATGAAGTGGTCGAAAAATGTGCCATCAAAGTGAATCCTCAACTTTACTTCTTCGAGTTAATTTGGAAGATTTGGCAAACATGGGTGAATAGACGTGCTATACATAGAACCCTTACAGAGTATGGTCCTTCTATCCCCAAACTTGATGGTATACTTAGTTGGAGGTACAACTTGTCTCATCTTCCTAGTGTTGATTCCATATTTGTTTTATGGCTTAGTCAAGATTTGCATGTTCATTATTGTTTAGTCATTAGGAGTAGTTGGAATAAGTATGATAGTGGCATTAAGTTTCTTGAGTTTCTCAAAGTTAGCATGAGTGTTCAAGAGTCCAATGTTTTAAGCTATGTCTTTTGTAATGATTTTTCATATGGTAGTGATAGCTACTTTATCTTTTCTTGTTTTGAAAATGTGTTTGCATCTAGTTCTTTAGATTACATGTCCAATTGTCTTACTTTCCATTCCACTAAAGAGTCCCATTACGAGTACCATGCTAGTGGAATAAGTAGATTGTGTGATATTATGAGTTCTCATGAAATCCAATGTCTAAATTCTTTGATGGATGGTATTTTGACAAGTTGTTGCTTATACTTGACTAAAGTCTTTAAGGATCATGTGCATGTAAAAGCCTTCTATGCGTTGAATGTCCAATGGGTTAATACACTCTTACCCTATCCCAGTTGCTATAATGACATTATTCTTAAATGCTGTCATATACTTGGGTTTGAATTAATCGATGATGACTTGTACAGTCCTAAATATCTTAAGGGGCGGATATGTGTACCCGAAGGAAGGATTCCTTCTCAAAGAAATTTTGAATGGGATGGAATGCACATGGTTGAAGCCTACAAGTCAAAATCGCTAGGTAAATATGGCTTCTTGGAGTTTGCTTTAATTGTCACTAATTTACTCTTTTGTGGTG
Organism: Mitragyna speciosa; assembly: GCA_024721245.1. Classification (NCBI taxonomy): domain Eukaryota; kingdom Viridiplantae; phylum Streptophyta; class Magnoliopsida; order Gentianales; family Rubiaceae; genus Mitragyna; species Mitragyna speciosa. The sequence goes on from CM045568.1 coordinate 11,293,359, forward strand.
TAGGGAATTTAAAGGCAAATCCTTTTCAAGAGGAGGGGAGCAATGTGCTGGATTTGAGGACAAATCCCTTTCAAGAGGAGGGGAATGATGCGAATCCGAGCGATGAGGACATAGTGATCACTCATGACAATCGATTGCACGCTCATTCAAGAGGAACAAGGTTGTCAAAATACAAGTGTTGAAGGAATGAGAGAAACCGCGGCACAAACCGCGGATGATGCCTCCCACGGTTTGTCATCGCGGTTCGTGTCCAGAAGTGTTGATCAAGTCACGAGAGAAACCGCGTCATAAACCGCGGATACTCCATCGCGCGGTTTCTCCCGCGGTTCGTGTCCAGAAACTCTCTTCAACACAACCGCGGAAGAACCCGCGGATCATCCTCCCACGGTTTGTCGCGCGGTTCACTTCCGGAATAATACGGGCTTTTACGAGGTTTTATGTTTTTTTCCTGTTTTTCAAGTTGTAATAGCCTAGGACCTAATGTAAGGGCTTTAAGGCAATTAAGCCTTGTTTCTTTTAGCTATTAATAGACACTCTATTGTAAGAGAGGAGGAATTAGACATCACGTTAAGAAAATTAAGGGTTTTCCCTCTTGGCTTCTTGAAAGCTTTTCTTTGAATACCTTAGGAATTCTCTGGGTGTTCTAGGCTTATCAATCCAAGTAATCACCTTGGCTTGTGGCGCCATCTACCTTCAAACTTGGTTCGCTAACTCGTTGGATCGTGGGTCGAGATCGTATCAAGGTTCGCCATCCCGAGGGTTAGAGGGGTCGAGTCTTTCATTATCCAAACTTGGGTATTGGCTAGATCGCCATCTCGTATTAGGAATTTTTGGAAAAATTAGAAAGAAAAGGAAGAAGGGAAGAAACCCCAAAAACTAAAACCCTAGAGGAGAAAGAAAGATGAATTGGGTTGATAATTGATGGGAAAAGAGATTCCTAGTGAAATTGATGAAAGAAAATGATAAAAGAGAGGATTTTCAAGAGAAAAATTTGGTTTGAAGAGACTTAGAAATTGTTTTGGGAAGAATAGAAAAGAAATGGCGCGATTAAAAATAACGAACAATCCAAGATTTAAATCTGTTTGATCCAGACATCTGGTGTAGACATCAAATTTTGACACATCATTCGCTTGTCAAACATTAGGGAGGTGTTTATATTTCTAGGGTCAAATTTTAATTTTTTCAATAATCTTGGGGGCAAAATAGTAATTTTTATTCGTAAATACTTTTTCATTAGTTTTGGGGGGTTTACATTCACATTTTTACTTTCATACATATTTTTTTAATTTTTTATGATTTTTCTAGATTTAATTGTTATTCTTTTATATTTTACCAACACAAGGGTAAAATGGTAATTTCACCTCGCAAACACCATTTTAGCTCATCTTTAGTTCCAAATTCATTTTTCTAATTCTCTAAGCATGTTTCTAAATTTTCTTGATTTTTTTAGAAAGAATACCTATTTTTCTATAAATTTTCACTGTCCAAGGGTAAAATCGTCATTTTACAAATTAAATTTATTTTTCATCAATTTTTGAGTCATAAATGTACTTTCCAGTGTTTTAAGATTATTTTTAATTTTTGGTAATTTTTTGAGGTCAATAGCTATTTTTCTGTAAATTTTCATTGTCCAAGGGCAAAATCATTATTTTACAAATTAAATTCATTTTTCATCAATTTTTGAGTCATAAATTCATTTTCCAGTGTTTTAATCTTATTTTTAATTTTTGATAATTTTTTCAGGTAAATAGCTATTTTTTGCAAATTTTCATTGTCTAAGGGCAAAATTGTCATTTTACAGTTTAAATTTATTTTTTGTCAAATTTTGAGTCAAAAAGGCATTTTATAATGTTTTAAGCTTATTTTTAATTTTTGATAATTTTTTTAGCCTAATATCTATTTTCTGTGTATTTTCGTTGTCCAAGGGCAAAATCGTCATTTCACATCCCGAGCGCATTTTTATCAACTTTAAGCTCTAGCTTTTATTTTTTTAAATCTACTTTGAATTCTTTTTGAAAATTTTAGATATTTCTGTCATTTCTTTTTATTAATTTTTAATTTTTGAGGTTAAAAAATATTTTTTTAATAAAATTAATATTTTTATTACCGGTGGCATTTTTGTTATTTTATAGCATTCTTGGCCAACAAGACAAGTAGCCTATAAATACCCCTTTAATCAGCCAAAAAACCAAGAGGAGAGAAATCAAAAAACCCTAAAAACACATTCAATCTTATCCAAAAAGATCAAAAACACACAATACACACCTAAAAACACACACAACACCGTCATTTTTTTTATTCTCTATTACTGTTCATCTGGTCTTCAAGCAAGCTTGAAATCACTGTTCATCCTCAAATTCATTACAAGGTTCAAAGTTAGTACCTTAATTTGTTTTCTTTTCTTTTGTTCTTGATTCATTTTATTTTGTTTCATTTTATTATAAAATTTGATTGAATGATTGGTTAGACTTTAGATTTTTATCTGTTTTTTTTTCTTTTTTTCTTTCTTTCTTACCGTTTTTGTTTTTTTCTAGGTTGATTTTCCTATTTCTCCTTTCATTTCCACCGCCTCACCACCATCTCTCCTCCCTTTTCCACCGCCTCACCACCATCTCTTCTCCCCTCTCCACCACCTAAACCATCATCTTGTAGCCCACAAAACCAGTCCTCAGCCCTCTTCCACCTTACAAAGTCACCGGAAATAACCAGCAATCCCTCATCCATTAGACCACCCACAGCAATGTTTCCCACCTGCAGAAGCAGCACAAAACAACGCAAACAACCCTAAATAGACCCAATTCCGGTTCAACAGACACATCTCAATTCACCACCAGCCTCCAATCTTGTCCAGAATCAATAGAAAAGAACATTACAAAGACCGTTCAAATAGCCCCAATCTCACCACCATTCACTACCTTTCCCAACCTGGAAAACAACCGAAATCAGCCCCTATTCTCCAACCAAGCCCTGAAACCCAATCACAGTCATAAGCCCAGTCAATTCGTGACCTACCTAGAACAGCCCCAAACGGAAAAATCCATGCCCACAATACGCTTGCTTAGCTCACGATTAACACAGTCTCCCTTCCTCCCCTTTGTTAATGCCAATAACACTGAACCACTACCACCCATAAACTTGTAGGAACAGACATTCACCACCATCATCACAACCCTCTCCATCATCACCACCCTCTCCTCCAGTACACTTCCCCTGCCCAACACATATAACCAATCAAAGGCCACCAAAAACACATCCACAGTCAAATATCTACAACAATGGGCAACCCCACACAAGCTCCAAAGAGCCTCTGCGAATCCTCTAGGCGAGAAATTAAAAAACAACTAAATTCCCAACCAAAATTATCTATCAATCGCACCCGAGGCAACAACTACCACCACCAATCAACTCCTTCACCACCGCCATACCTCCACCCATAGCCAGTCAACAATCCCTTTGAAAGTCCACCCTACTACCTTCATTGCCATAAACAACCCCTACCAATCACCGTTCATGGCCATATGAACAACCACAAGCCCAATTCAAACCCCACAGCACCACAAAACCACCGAAAGCATAAGTGACTCACCAACAATCACACTTCCTGTGCTTCCCATATCACCACCTATTGTTCCACTGGCACCCTCCCCAATCCAAATTACTCACCACAGCCAAGAAACAAGCCCCCTTCATTGCCAAATCTAACTTCACCATTACACTTCCACCTCCGCCGTTCAATAGAGAAGCTGATTTGGGGCATTGGTTCAGTGAGAGAAATAGAGGAAACAAAGACAAGAACAAAAAGAGCTAGAGAGGGTAGAAACAGAGAGAGATTAATAGAGAGAGAGATAGTAGAAAGAGAGACGAGAGAGCTAGAGAGACTGAAATATGGAAGGAGTAATTAGGGGAAAACAGTAGGAAAAACAGATAAAGAAAAGCAAGGGGAGATGAGATAATCGAGAGAGAGAGGGAGAGAATAGAGAGAGGGAGAGAATAGAGAGACGGTTGAGAAGGGAAAGAATGATACGAGACGGCGATCTAGCCAATACCCAAGTTTGGATAATGAAAGACTCGACCCCTCTAACCCTCGGGATGGCGAACCTTGATACGATCTCGACCCACGATCCAACGAGTTAGCGAACCAAGTTTGAAGGTAGATGGCGCCACAAGCCAAGGTGATTACTTGGATTGATAAGCCTAGAACACCCAGAGAATTCCTAAGGTATTCAAAGAAAAGCTTTCAAGAAGCCAAGAGGGAAAACCCTTAATTTTTTAACGTGATGTCTAATTCCCCTCTCTTACAATAGAGTGTCTATTAATAGCTAAAAGAAACAAGGCTTAATTGCCTTAAAGCCCTTACATTAGGTCCTAGGCTATTACAACTTGAAAAACAGGAAAAAAACATAAAACCTCGTAAAAGCCCGTATTATTCCGGAAGTGAACCGCGCGACAAACCGTGGGAGGATGATCCGCGGGTTCTTCCGCGGTTGTGTTGAAGAGAGTTTCTGGACACGAACCGCGGGAGAAACCGCGCGATGGAGTATCCGCGGTTTATGACGCGGTTTCTCTCGTGACTTGATCAACACTTCTGGACACGAACCGCGAGAGAAACCGCGCGATGGAGTATCCGCGGTTTATGACGCGGTTTCTCTCGTGAATTGATCAACGCTTCTGGACGTGAACCGCGTGTGGACCCGCGGGAAGGTCATCCGCGGTTGGATCCGCGGTTTCTCTCCTGTCACCTACACTTGTATTTTGGTTGCCTCGTTCCACTTGAATGAATGTGCATCCCTTTGTTCCTTCCTTGGACACTTCGTCAATGGTCTTTGAGGCACCCACTTGTTCTTGGATTGCACGAATGAATACTTGTAGCGCGTTCTGGAATTCCTTAGCCCGTGCTCTTGTCACTGGTCCACTAGGCACCCTAACTCCGCCATTTTGATCGTCATGAGTGATCAACATGTCCTCATCATTCCCCTCTTCTTGAGAAGGATTTGTCCTCAAATCAAGCTCATCACCTACAGGGAAAGGACTTAGATCAGACACATTAAATGTGGCACTAACTCCATACTCACCGGGCAGTTCAAGTTTGTATGCATTGTCGTTGATACGCTCCACAACTTGAAACGGTCCATCTCCACGTGGAAGCAACTTGTTGCGCCGTTGAAGAGGAAACCTCTCTTTTCTCATGTGCAACCACACCCAATCGCCCGGTGCAAAAACTACTTTGTGCCGACCCTTGTTGGCTTGTTTCATGTATTGTTCTGTGCGCTTCTCAATGTTCATACGTACTTTCTCGTGCAATTGTCTCACAAACTCAGCTTTTTTCTCACCATCTAAATTCACATGCTCAGAAACAGGTAAAGGAGACAAATCCAAAGGGGTTAGTGGGTTAAACCCATACACAATTTCAAATGGTGAACATTGAGTGGTAGAGTGAATGGTTCTATTATATGCAAACTCTACATGAGGTAGACATTCTTCCCAAGATTTAATATTCTTTTTAATGATCGCACGCAATAATGTAGCTAAAGTTCTATTAACGACTTCTGTCTGACCATCAGTTTGAGGGTGACTAGAAGTAGAAAACAACAACTTAGTGCCTAACTTAGCCCATAAAGTCTTCCAAAAGTAGCTAAGGAATTTCACATCCCTATCGGATACAATAGTCCTAGGCATGCCATGCAACCTAACAACTTCCTTAAAGAACAAATTAGCTACAATAGAAGCATCATCGGTTTTGTGACAAGCAATGAAATGTGCCATCTTAGAAAACCTATCAACAACAACAAAGATGGAATCATTACCCCTTTTTGTCCTAGGTAATCCAAGTATAAAATCCATAGAAAGATCTACCCATGGTTCCTTAGGGATAGGCAATGGAGTATACAAACCGTGGGGTTGGACCTTGGACTTAGCTTGTCGGCACGTCACACATTTTGCCACCATTTTCTCAACATCCCTCCTCATTCGTGCCCAATGGAAGTGCTCTTGTAAGATCCCAAGAGTCTTTGCAACACCGAAATGTCCCATCAATCCTCCTCCATGCGATTCCCTAACAAGCAATTCTCTCAAGGAACAATTAGGAATACACAATTTGTCTAAGTACCATAGATAACCATTAGAGATGCAGTATCTTCCGTTAGCCATCTTCTTGCATTTTTCATAAATGGCAGCAAATTCATGGTCATTAATATACAAATCTTTAATCATTTCAAAACCAAGTAGCTTAGCATCAAGTGTAGTGATCAAAGCTGTACCTTCGAGATAGTGCGTCAGCTACCACATTACTCTTACCGGATTTGTATTTAATAACATAAGGAAAGGACTCCACAAAAGCCACCCATCGGGCATGTCGTTTACTCAACTTGTTTTGTCCCTTGAGGTGCTTCAAAGATTCATGGTCGGTGTGGATAACGAACTCCTTGGGCCTCAAATAGTGTTGCCACGTCTCCATAGCACGAACAAGCGCATACAATTCTTTGTCATAGGTGGGGTAGTTCAATGCGGCACCATTGAGTTTCTCACTAAAGTACGCAATTGGCTTGCCCTCTTGCATCAACACGGCACCAATCCCTATACCTGAAGCATCACACTCAATTTCAAAAGTCTTCTCAAAGTTAGGTAAGGTTAATAACGGTGCATGTGTGAGCTTGTCTTTGAGTAAATTAAAAGCTTTTTCTTGAGCTTCTCCCCAATGGAATTTCTCATTCTTCTTGATAACAGTGGTCAACGGGGCGGCTATCGTGCTAAAATCTTTAACAAATCGCCGGTAGAAACTGGCAAGACCATGAAAGCTCCTCACTTCTCCAATGGATTTTGGAGTTGGCCATTCTTGAATTGCCTTCACTTTACTTTCATCCACATGTATACCCTGTGAACTCACAACAAATCCTAAAAACACAAGTTGGTTAGTGCAAAAAGTGCACTTCTTGAGATTAGCATAGAGCTTCTCTCTTCGAAGTACTTCAAGAACCTTTCTCAAATGATCCACATGGTCTAAGAGATTCCTACTATAAATCAAGATGTCATCAAAGTACACAACCACAAATCTTCCTAAAAATGGGCGCAATATATGGTTCATCAACCTCATGAAAGTACTAGGGGCATTAGTTAACCCAAATGGCATGACCAACCATTCATACAACCCGTGTTTAGTTTTGAATGCAGTTTTCCATTCATCCCCCCCTTTAATTCTAATTTGGTGATACCCACTCTTAAGATCAATCTTTGAAAAGATTTCGGCACTCACACAATTCATCAAGCATGTCATCTAATCGAGGAATGGGATGGCGATACTTTACCGTAATGGAGTTAACGGCTCTACAATCGGTGCACATCCTCCACGTTCCATCTTTCTTGGGCACAAGGATGACCGGAACAGCGCATGGGCTCAAGCTCTCCCGAGCCCAACCTTTTTCTAGTAGCTCTTCCACTTGTCTTTGAAGCTCCTTGGTTTCTTTCGGGTTGCTTCGATAAGCGGGTCTATTGGGCAAGGACGCCTCGGGGACAAAATCTATTTGATGTTCAATCCCCCGAACGGGTGGTAGCCCACATGGCACTTCCTTGGGGAAGACATCTTTGTAGTCCTTGCAAGAGAGAAACAGTAACACTAGGCAAAGACAGGTCAAGCTCATCAGTAGCAATTAATGCCTCTTTACACAAGAGCAGGAATATAGGCTGGTGAGAGAGACAAGCTTTCCTCATTTCATTGGCTTTTAGAAAAAGGTTTTGTTTTCTCTCTGGTTTTTCCTCTACGGCCGATTCAATATTTGCCCTTTTTTTCTCATTTTTCTCGGCCTTTGGATTTTTCACAGCTTGCTCTTTCTTTTTCTTTTCATTTTCTCGCTCACTTTCCTTTTGCAAAGCCACTTGATCCTCATACACTTGCTTAGGAGTAAGTGGAGCAAGTGTAATCTTCCTATTGTTATGAAGGAAGGAGTATTTGTTGGAGTACCCATCATAATTAACCTTCTTATCAAATTGCCATGGTCTCCCAAGTAACAGATGGGTAGCTTGCATAGGTACAACATCGCAAAGTACCTCATCTTCATACCTCCCAACCCTGAATCGTACAAGGACTTGCCTAGAGATCCTCACTTCACCACTATTGTTGAGCCATTGAAGCTTGTAAGGCCTATGATGCTCCTTGGTAGGCAAAGCTAACTTCTCTACCATCAAAGCACTAGCAACATTAGCACAACTGCCCGTATCAACAATGAGACTACACACCTTGTCTCGGATGTGACAACGGGTGTAAAAGATATTCTCACGTTGAAGCTCATCCTCCTTAAATTGGGTGGTCAAGGCTCTTCTGGCTACCAATCCCACGTGATCATTAGTGGGGACTTCTTCTCCGGATTCTTCACCACTTTCCTCCATCAAAGGTGGCATCCCTTCATACTCCTTTTCATCATCAGTGATGACCTCACCACTAGTCAATGTGATCATAGTCCGCTTGTTTGGGCATTGGGAAGCAATGTGCCCAACTCCAAGGCATTTGAAACACTTGATGTCCCGATTGCGGGTTTTATTTGGGTCATGAGAGGCTTGCCCTTTACCCTCTACCCTTGCTTGGTTGTTCACGGGCTTTGGAGAGGGAGTAGAAGAAGTGGCCCGTTCCTCTCTCTTTGGTTGAGTTGGCCTAACATAGGTAGATTAGAAATTGGAATTAGATCTTCCTTGGCCCTCTCTTCTTGATTCTTTTCTCAATCTTTCCGGCTTTGTCTACCATCTCTTCCATATCCATGTAGTGTTGTAGCTCCAATAATTCGGCTATCTCGGCCCTCAATCCATTCAAGAACCTAGCCATAGTAGCCTCAAGATCCTCTGCTATATCGGCACGGAGCATTAACATCTCCATTTCCTTGTAATAATCTTCAACGCTTCGATTACCTTGAGTTAAGGTTTGTAACCTTTGACACAAGTCTCGGTGGTAGTAGGTAGGAACAAAACGTTTCCTCATAGCCGTTTTTAATTCTTCCCAAGTGCGGATTGGTGGCTCTCTAGTGCCTCCTCCTACCCGTAGCCAATTGATCCCACCACACAATTGCATAATCGGTAAAATCAATGACGGCCAGTTTTACCTTTTGCTCTTCGGAATAGGAATTGCAATCAAAGATCATCTCTATTTTCTTCTCCCACTCGAGGTATGCTTCGAGATCGGACTTGCCTTGAAAGGTGGGAATCTTCATTTTGATCCCCCTAATGGCGTCTCCTCCTTGATCATTGTCATGCCTCCCACGTCTAGGCCTCCTCACGAGTTCCTCTTCCTCATAGTGATATTCATCCGACTCATACCTTGGAGTCCCACTTCGCCTATTTCGGGGTTGGCTTTGGGAAGTATCCAAGTGGTCAAGGCGTTCATGAAGGGGTTCTAAGGCGCGATCCAACATGCCTTGGAACTCGGCTCTCATCGCCTCAGTCAAGAGTCGAACATCAATTGGTTGAGGAGTTCCACCTTCCCTAGACATTTTTTTTTTTTTAAACAACCTGCAAGAAAAATGTTAGTAGTAAAAGAAGACCTCACCCACTCATTCTCACTAGATGTTCCCTCACTCTCGTGTATCACTCAATCACTTTAATGCACTCACCGCTCCTCAATTGGCCTCCGTATGCCTCCCTTTGAAGAGTTAGGATTCCTCCAAAGGTACTCAAACACTCACCAATTTAGAATCACCCAAGTGTGGCAAGAGGTTGGAATAGAATACAAAGAAGCTAGACTCAATCTGGAAGTTCAAATAGAAGCAAAAGAATAATGATGGATAAACTGGAATTTTACCAAACACAAAGAGGACAATAAGAAAACACAAGAATTTGATTCAAGAAAGGATTAATTAAGACCCTAACCCCCAATATGATGATACTTGAATGAAATTTTGCTGGGTCAAAGGATTATAATCCACTTTCTTCCTCCTTTTTTTTTTTTTTTAAATGCACGACTTTTGCAATGAAAGTGCACGACTTTTCCTTTCAACACCAAATTAACAAGAAAACCCAACAAAACTCCAAGAAACAAGAAGAGTAGAATCCGGTTCAATTAAACGTTCGTACGTGGCGTTGTGATCTGTCCAACGATCTGGATGTTTCACCAGGTCTATTCGGATGCACAAGGACAGTATTCCAGCCAAATATACTTTAGTTTAATTGGTTTAGTTCGTGTGCTCGGCTTTTACTCCCTTTAAGCACGCCTTTTTTTTTTAAACAAATCCCGGAAAACGTACAACCAAACACCACAAAACTAGACAAATTAAGTAAAAATTCACCGGATGAACAGTGACCGCGATGAACAGTGGCGGCGAACAGTACTTGCTACAGTACCGGAACAGTGATTTTTTTTTTTTTAATTCAAAGGAACAAAAACCAGCACAAAAGAAAGACTAATACGCAATCCTTTTGGATTTTTTTTTTTTTGACTAAAGAACAAAGAAAGCAAGAACAAAAAAGAAAACCCTGATAGGAACTTTTCCAAGAACTCAAAGAAACAAGAAAAACACAAGATTAAAAGGATATAACCTGGGTAAAGGCACTAGCTCTGATACCAAATGATACGAGACGGCGATCTAGCCAATACCCAAGTTTGGATAATGAAAGACTCGACCCCTCTAACCCTCGGGATGGCGAACCTTGATACGATCTCGACCCACGATCCAACGAGTTAGCGAACCAAGTTTGAAGGTAGATGGCGCCACAAGCCAAGGTGATTACTTGGATTGATAAGCCTAGAACACCCAGAGAATTCCTAAGGTATTCAAAGAAAAGCTTCCAAGAAGCCAAGAGGGAAAACTCTTAATTTTTGTCATCATGTCTCGTTAACTGCCTTTGTCTTATAATAGAGTCCCTATTAATAGCTAAAAAGAAACAAGGCTTAATTGCCTTAAAGCCCTTACATAAAGTTCTAGGCTGTTACAAATTGAAAAATAGGAAAAACACAAAAAACTCGTAAAAGCCCATATTATTCCGGAAGTGAACCGCGTGACAAATCGCGGGAGGGTGATCCGCGGGTTCTTCCGCGGTTGTGTTGAAGAGAGTTTCTGGACACGAACCGCGGGAGAAACCGTGCGATGGGGTATTCGCGGTTTATGACGCGGTTTCTCTCGTAGCTTGATCAAAGCTTCTGGACGTGAATCGCGTATGGACCCACGGGAAGGTCATCCGCGGTTGGATCCAGCGGTTTCTCTCCTGTCACCTACACTTGTATTTTGGTTAATGCCTCCTTTCTCCTTGGACACTTCGTCAATGGTCTTTGAGGCACCCACTTGTTCTTGGATTGCACGAATGAATACTTGTAGCGCGTTCTGGAATTCCTTAGCCCGTGCTCTTGTCACTGGTCCACTAGGCACCCTAACTCCGCGATTTTGATCGTCATGAGTGATCAACATGTCCTCATCAAAGAAAGAAAGAGAGAGCAATAGAGACTGCCAGGGTAGAATTCGGGAAGAGAGAGAGAACAGCCGGGAGGGAGGGAAACAGAGTAAGAAGAAAAGAAAGAGATAGACAACGGAGAAGCAAGAGAAAGCAGAGAGACAGGGAAAATAGAAAGGAAATAGAGGAAGGGGCGCAAGAAAGAAGAAGGAAAGCAGGGGAATTTCAGAGAGCGAGAGAGAACTGGGAAGAAGATAAAACTGGAGTGAAACAGAGGAAAACGTGCAGAGAAGAGAGAAAAGAAAGAAGAAATAGAGAGCAAAAAGAAAAAAGAGAAAATAACGAGAAAGAGAGAGAGAATCCAACTTAGGGGGGAATCGGGTTTCGAGTATGGATCATTGTAGAACCCGAAAGTGGATTTGGGTGAGAAACGGGGAGAGTTGGAGATTTCTACTAGTTTTCACTAATTTGTTAATCATTATTTTGTGTTCATTTAGATGGTAATCTAGTTGTATAATTAAACCACTAAATTGATTTAGTTTTTAATCTGGTTTTTATTTTGATTTTTGTGTTTAGGGTTTTAGTTTGAATTTTAGTTAAGTAGCTTAGTGAATTAGATTAATTTAATTTATGGTCTAGTTTTATTTAATCAATTGTAATAATTTGGATACTCCATTCGGTCTTAATTTGCTTTGCCACATTATTGTTTTATCATAGAGAATTTATGTAAGTTAAGCGTCTATTTGTAAGGTAATAAGGGGAGTAACGCAGTGGAAAATTTAAAAATTTATTACCTTAGCCATGGATCTCTTTGATGTAATCTATACGATTAAAGGGTATTTAGCACAAATACCTCAAGCATAGAAGGTTTCTATGCTTCAAAGGGCAAGATCCTATTTGATGAAGGTGTTGATCTACCATGAAAAGCCCTCCAAGTGTCGAGCCTCCAACGGTATCCACACGAACATGATCTTTAGGAACCTTTGGGCTTGCTTGCCTTGCCTTTTGAGTGCTAGCTCCCTTGAATTTCATGAAGAACACAAGAACAAGAAGAGGAAGAAGACAAAACCCTAACCCTTAGGGAGAAGAGGGTGTGGCGTTTTTTCTTGGGAGAAAAACACGCCTCTCTCAATTTTTCTCTCTCTAGATTTTATCTTGTGTTTCATCAATCAATCAAGAGTCAAGGCATGGACTTATTTATAGATGTAGTATCCTAGTCTTTAAGGAAACAAGAGCAATTGGAAACCAAGAAGGTTTAGGAAGCTTACCTTAAGCTAATCCTATTCCTTTAGGAAACCAATTCCAAAAGGAAACCAAATAGCTTCTTAATTCCTTTTAGGAAACTAATTTCCATCAAGACTTAGAATATTTATAATTAAGTCCTTTAAGTTAATTTATCACATAAATTAACCCCATAAGTATCATATACTTATCTTAATAACAATTTAACCCAAAGACCATGTTCTTATTGTGTGTGACCCATTAGGTTCCATTCACGTTGGCAATAAGTACAAACTATAACTCATTAATTAATTAATTAAGAGCTAGATAAATTAACACTTTAATTTATCATTAATTCACTAATTAATTAATTTGCACTTATAGATCATGAGTGGCGTCTAGCAATGCATCATGACCACCCAAGTGAATAGGAAAGTCATATGGTAGACTACACCTATCAATGACAATGTTACCGTGTAATTAATATCCTTTCACCACACTATATCCCAATTAGTATAAGAGTGTAGTGTGCACTCTTTAAATGACTAATTAACAATTTCTTGTTCCCGAAATATAACTTTCCATAAAAGTATAACCTTGAAACTCTTTCAAGTCATACTTTCACTTTTGCGCAAAAGATTCTTTAAGTCATATTTCAACAAGTGGCCAATCCGGGATATACTCTCCTATAATAAGGAGTGGTGAATTCTATATCGATTACTCACTATCCTTCCATGCTTCATACTATGCCCAATCTCTACCGTATGGGTTACTCTTTTACGAGCACCGAGCAATAGAGTCAAAGCATAGCAATCCACACTCAGGATGCCATGGTAATCTCAAGTCTAAGGATCACTTACACCATTGCCATTAAGAGTATAATTCATTAGCACTATGAATAGTAACTCTTGGCAGATCAATCCAATGAACTTGTTCTCTAACAAGCATCCACATACCAGCTTAGGTGTCACACGCCATAGTTGACGAGATCAACTACTACTTACCATAAGTAGAGGCAAAGTATGTGCTAGTCTTCCCATATTAATGATGTCCAATCTCATTAATACTACGACTAGGGATATTTAAGAATATAACTCAATGTGTAATAAGAGTCTCATCATCGTAACTCTTACAATCTCTTATACACAGTTAATATTCTATGGACTTTATCAAATAAACAAGTAATATTAATAACAAGTATTAAATGACAAAGAAAATGCCACATATATAAGTATAACACGAAATAAGCGTAATAAAAATCCCAAAAACTAACTTGGTTTTAGGGCATACACTAACACTATTTCCCTTTACTATTTTCGATATGCCCTTAAAAATTTCGGTCTATCTCAAATTTTTGTCACCTTATATTTACATGAATTTTCAATTTACCCCTTGAGCTTTATAGAAATTTATTCGTAGTCCCCTTAGGTTCATAGAATTTATTTTTATCCTAATTTTGGTAGGATATTATATTCTAACCTTTATTGATTTATATTGAGATACCTTGACTTGTGTGTTCGTTTTCTTAAGCTTTTGTACCGGGTCTCCAAAGAGGTATCCCGACTTCTTGTTATTTTCCTCTTTATGTGCTCCAATATGCTCCAATATGATTTTATGCATTATTTTTATTATTTGTTTATTTCTTATTTTTACATACTTTTTGTGTATTTTACGTATTTAATTTATTTTACTTAATTTTGAATTTTTATTATTATTTTGGAAAAATATAATATTTTGTATTTAGCTAGTCAATGTAATAGTTAGATTATTTTTCTCATATTTTAGCAAAATTGTGTAATTAGGTAGAAAGTGTAATAGATAAGGTATTTTTAATTTTTTCCCTTTTTAAATTGTAATTTAAGCCCCCGATGTAATAGTTAGGGTTTATTTGCTTTTTGCATGCTTACGTGCTTATTTGCTTTACCGCTTTCATTAGGATTTTGCATCTAGATATTATGCTTATGTGTTATGTGCTCCTACTTGATTTTATATGTCTTTATATGTTTAATTTACTTTTAATTCATGCTTTAATATTTAATTCGTGATTTATGGTATTTCCGTCACCACACTAGTCCAACGTTAGTTGTGGCTTCATTCTTTTCCCGCTAGTCCAACGCTAGTGGGATTTTTTAGAACGGGCTAGTCCAACGCTAGACCCTTAGGACATTTTAGTGTTAGGTGCATTCGTGTGCATTTCACATTTCACACACTTTTAGTTTTCTTTTCATTTGGCATGATTTTATTATTACTATTATTATTATTTATTATTACTATTATTATTACTATTATTTATTTTGACACATTTTAAAATGCATGATATCTAGGTTGCATCTCACTTAGAATTTAGGTCATTTTGTGTGATCCAACTAGAAATAGTCATCTACTCATGTGAGAGGCGGTGGCGTACAAGCCGTTCCCTCCTCTGTGAGTAGAAACATTCAGTCACGAGATATTTGTCCCCCATACCCGTCATGTTGCATACCTACCTTCTTTCTTCACTTACTATATATTATTATTTTCTTTTCTTTTGCATCACATTTTGCATAGACACTCGTGACTCTCTCGAGATATTGACTCGGGTTTCACAATTAATGCGATAATTCCGATCAAGCCCCGACGAGACATTTCGACCCTCTCAATATTCACATTTAGACTTAGGATTTGCATTCATTTAGACACATCCAAAACGCGATAGAATTTAGGGTTAATTTAGGAAAATTTGATTAAACCTCGCAACTAGCCTTGACTAAGTTGAAAGGGTGCCTCAGGCGCAAGCCTTTGCCTTCTCTTTCTTCAAATGTGACTCTCGAACCTTTTTTTCTCTTGTTTTTCGTAGACCGGAGTCGGAAAAGGGTTTTAAATAATTTTTCTAAAAATTTTACTTTTTGTTTTGTTTAAATGATTTTTTCGGGTGACTTGGTACACCCTAACTCAATACCAAGTGGCAACTCCATTTTTTAAAATAAAACCCTTTTTCAAATTTAGTTGGCCAAAACTGTCGCAATTTTTAGTCCCGGCCTTATTTTCTTTTAAAATATTATTTTTTATTAAATAACACGTTTTCACTAAAACACGATTTTTTCTCACACCCGCACGGATTTTTTCAAAACTCTATCTTTTCAAAAGGGTCACCAAACTAGACCGTCTTTTTGGGACGCGACAATTACGACCCCACTCGTTACCCTTTACGATTTTTTAGGATGCGACAGAATTTTGGCGACTCCACTGAGGATCACTAGTGAGTCCGAGCACTAGACTTAATCACCTTTTCCTTATTTAACCCTTATATTCCATCGCATTTGGATGTTAGGATTGCATTTTTTTTTAAGTTTTTAGATTTTTCTGTTGCATCTCACACACTCCCGGTCTCTCCGTTGCTTATGTGATGTATATTTCATTTACTTTTGCTTTATCCGATCGCACTTGCATTTGGGGAAGGGGTCAATTACCCTTTAGATCCCACGCGTGTTACTTTTACATTCCCTCCTCTCATAAGGAGCACTCCATACGTGCATTCGATGTTTTTTACCCTTTTTCTCTTTTGGTGGTTGTCACCCACCTGTCCTGATTAGGAATAGGATTGATTTACTTAAGCATGTGAGCAGGGCACAATGTGCATGTAATCATGTTTGGGAGATCACCCGAACTCTTGGCTTAAGTCCATAAGTCTAGAGATTCGGGGATTTTTTAAGATCCACTTAGACATGTGGACGGGGCACGATGTGCACGTAGCAGTATTCGGGGGATCGCTCGAGCCACCGACCAAGGGTTTTGGGATTGATGACCCTTACGCTTAGGTCTGAAGGCTTGGGAACCAACAGCCTAATCGAGTCTAGATGCATTAGTGAGCCTAACCTCATGCATCCATGTAGAATAACCTAGGGTAGAGTCAGCCTTACCCTGTCAGGTACACTAAGGCATGAGAGGAGGGAACCAACCTCATTTATTTTCCTTGTTATGCCATTTATTGTTATCTATGTGTATTATTTGTTTTTGCCAATATGTTATGTGTTATTTATTGAATAAACTAACGCAATTTCTTTCCTTTTTGATTGCATTCACAACCATAGGATAAACAACCCTGGCACGGTGCTCTTGTAGGGAACCGACCCATTTTTGGCATGAGTATATTTGATTATCTTGCAAATTTATTGTTTTAAGACATTTATAAATTTTTGCAATTTTTACGAACCAAAATACCCGAGGGTCCCATAATTGTAATTTCTATACAAAAAATGAATAAAAATGAAAATGATGATTTTTGTTAAAATTTCAACCCCGAGTTTTTCTTTTAAGCATTTTATGGTACATATTTTTTAGAGTCAGACACATAATTTTGAAGTCAATAATCCTTTGAATAAGTTCATAACTCATTTTTTCTCAAATAAAGTCATGCACCATTGGTTGGATTGAATTTTATAACAAAGTTTTTCAAATTTTTGCATATTATATCATACTTTAATAAACTGTCATCATGCATTAGCCTTAGAAAGGGATGCCATTTAGGGAACCCTATGGTAGTAATAAGCCAACCTTGCTTCTCGTGGGTACATAACCCTTTTCATGGGAAATTGCACGTTTACATTTCTGTAAAACTCGAGAAGTAGGGCCTGTAGGTAAGGTATCTGACATGGTAATGTGCATTAGATGGATAGTCCTCGACGCATCTACCAAATGTTAGCAGTCCCACTAGAAGTCAAGAAATGGCCGACACTTCTCTCCTTCAGTGAAATCAATCAAGTGGCAACTTTTATACCCGTTGGTGATTTTAAAGACATAGAGGTAGATGGATGCCTGGTAGAAGCTTTGGTTCACCTATGGGATTCTAGCTACTCGACATTTAAGATTGGAGATCGAGAGATGACTATTACTGTCAAGGAGGTTGCTGGGTTGTTAAACTTGACAATAGAACATACAATGCCAGTGTTTCCAACTATTTAAGGGAAGATCGAATTCTGTTAGTTCACTGGGTTAAAGGAATCTGATACGTGCGTGGTAGCACCCGTTTTAAACTCGGAAGCTTCATCAATGATATTTGTCAATCTATGTGATTTGATTGATTTTACAAGGAGTCTTGTGTTTTCAACCATTCTTGAGTTCGGAGAATCCGTGGACCAATCGAGAAAATTGGACTTGAAGATTGAGTTTTGGTTTTGGATTAAACATGCATTCAAAAAAAGGCCCAAAAAAATAGCATATGGTCCAAAGATGATGCACACAAGTTGGCTAGGTTTGATGGACCCAAGTTGAAGGTCTTAAAAATACAAGATTGAAGCCCAATGGAGTCCAAGAAGGAATGACCCAGCCCATTTATTATTTTATGGCGAATTTCTTTTTATTTTTTTAGAAGTTTAGCTTTTATTCAGTTTCCTAAGTAGTTTACAAGTTGTAATCCTTAAGTAATTACCTATTGTGTTAGGATACAACTTAAGTTAACTTTCTAGACTATTCTAGAATGTTTTTAGGTTACTTTTGTAAGCCTATAAATAGGCCAAAAATGTGTTACGAATTTTATGATGATTTTTGTGATTAATAAAATTTGAGTTTTCTCTTTTAGAGAGCTTTGTCTTGGGTTCTTGGATTAGAACCAACTCTTGGTCTTATTGGAGTGATTCCATGGCGACCATTCTCCTAGCTTAGAATTTTCTTCTTGTTTTGATTAAGTCCTTAGAATAAAATTTGGTTAGACGAATGAACTCGCTCATATCGGTCTAGCAAAGTTTATCCTTTGGTTCAAGATTTCTACAAGGGTAAAATTCAAGGCGACCAATCTCCACGTTTAGGTTGCTTTGGTTTACGAATCAAAGTGGGTCTAAAGTTCAACGAGGTTGTTTCTTTTGAAGATAATTTGGTCCAATTCAGCGGGAGGATTTGGATTAAATTGTCGCCTGATTCTTCAAGACGATCTTTGGGGTGATATTCCTGTGATATACAAAAGGGGACGCCCCCGATCGTATCAGAATCAGTAATGCAAGGATCAGATCCAAGCATAGATGTGAAATTCCTATTTGATCAGTTCGCAGCAAAAGATGGGTTTGACAGACACATGGAGGACTTCACATTTGCATCCAAGACGATATGGGTGCATAAGAGATCGATGGTGTATTGGTTCGTGATGGTCGGCATTTATTTTTTCCCTAGGAGAGACAAAAAGATTGGGTTCAAGACCACCAAGTTTATGACTGACTTATTTTTCGGGATCGAGGGTCGAAGAGCATCTATAGTATTGACTGTATTGGTAGATATATTTGTCTCATGTACAAATTGTCAAAGAGGAAAAAATTTCTTTCATGGATCAAATCAGATTTTATACATATGGGCTATGGAACACTTCAGGAGGCGCTCGCCCGCTCCTAATAGTCTGCCATTGGTCGAATATAACTGGAGAGTCACTCATCACAAGAGGATTGATAAGAACGACAGGTCAATGAATGCATCTGATTATTTGGGTTTCTTAGAGACATTGCCAGACCAAAAAGTTAGATGGGTATTAGATTGGACTGACTATCTAAATCCAGCTCTATGTACAAAATCTTCAGACTTCATACTTTTGTTGGGGACTCAGGGCATTGCTACTTACACACCGAAATGGTTTCTTAGACAGTTTGGACGTATTCAAGGTCTGCCACCCACACCGGATCTAGCCAGTTTCACCGTCAATTTCGATAAAGGGGTTTATCCGGACACTATTCCAATGAAAACCCAAATCACTCAGGCTTGGGGCACACTATCCAATGACGACAACATTATCTATGATCCGCAGTCTAAGCAAAAGGGTCTAGTGAACCCTCAGTATGAAGATTGGTTTAAGAATCGCAAAGAGAATAGACCGCAAGAAGCACAATCCGAAGTGGTAAGGAAGTTAATGGCTATCATCGAGGCGAAGGATAAAGAAAACTTGCAATTGAGGCAATCAGTGGAACAGAGCAAGGAAATGACAAAACAGAACAAAGAGTTGTATGAAGTGTAAGGTAATAGCATAGGTAACGCAGTGGAAAAATAAAAATTTATTACCTTAACCATGGATCTCTTTGACATATCTATATGATTAACAAGGAGGTTTGCATGAAGATTACCTTAAGCACAGAAGATTTCTATGCTTCTAGGCAAAGATCCTTCGAAGAAGATGTTTGATCTACCACGAAAAGCCCTCCAAGCGTAGAGCCTCTAACGATATCCACACGAACAACTTCTTTGGGAACCTTGTAGGCTTGCTTGCTTTGACTTTTGAGTGCTAGCTCCCTTGAATTATTAAGAACACAAGAAGAAGAAAAACCTAACCCTTAGGAGAGAGAGAGAGAGACGCCTAGAGAGAGAGAAAGAGGCGTGCCTTTTCTTTCTTCTATTTTCTCTCACTAGTTTTCTTTTTGTGTAGCAATAATAATTCAAGAGTCAAAGCATGAACCTATTTATAGAGGAAGTATTCTAGTCTTTTAGGAAATAAAGCTAATTAGAAACCAAGAAGGTTTAGGCAACTTACTTTAAGCTAATCCTTCTCCTTTAGGAAATCTATTCCATAAGGAAACCAATTAGTTACTTTATTTCTTTTAGGAAACAAATTTCCTGCAAGACTTAGAATATTTATAAACAAGTCCTTTAAGTTAATTTATCTCATAAATTAACCCCATAAGTATCTCATACTTATCTTAATTACATTTTAACCCAAAGATTTTGTTCTTTATGTGTGTGACCCATTAGGTTCCATTCACGTTGGCAATAAGTATAAACTATAACTCATTAATTGAGCTAGATAAATTAAACACTTTTAATTTATCATTAATTCACTAATTAATCAATTCATACTTATAGATCATGAGTGGCATCTAGCAATGCATCATGACCACCCAAGTGAATAGGAAAGTCATATGGTAGACCATACCCTTCAATGACAATGTTACCGTGTAATTAATATCCTTTCACCACACTATATCCCAATTAGTCTAAAAGTATAGTGCATACTTTTAAATGACTAATTTACATTTTCTTGTTCCAGAAATATAACTCTCCATGATGTATAACCTTGAAACTACTTCCAAGTTATACTATCACTTCTGCAGAAGATTTATGAGTTAATATTTCCAACAAGTGGCCATTAAGGGATATACTCTCCTATTAAGGAGTGGTGAATCCTATATTGATTACTCACTATCTTTCCATGCTTCAAACTATACCCAATCTCTAACCTATGAGCTACCCTTTTACGGGCACCGAGGAATAGAGTCAAAGTATAGCAATTCACACTCAAGATACTATGGTAATCTCAAGTCAAAGGATCACTTACACCATTGCCATTAAGAGTTCAACTATTGGCACTATAGTTGAAACTCTTGGCGGATCAATCCAATGAACTTGTTCTCAAACAAGCATCCACATACTAGCTTAAGTGTCACGCACACCATAGTCAATGAGATCAACTACTACTTACCATAAGTAGAGGCAAAGTATGTGCTAGTCTATCCGTATTAATGATGTCCAATCTCATTAATACTATGACTAGGGATATTTAAGAATATGACTTTATGTATTAGAGTCTCATAATTGTAACCCTTACAATCTCTAATACACAGTCAATATTCTAAGGACTTTATCAATCAAACAAGTAACATGGAAATACAAGTATAGATGATAAAGAAAAATACCACATGGATAAATATAACATAAATAAGTGTAAAACAAAACACCTTAAACCATCTTGGTTTTAGGGCATACACTAACATGAAGATGTTAAAGAGAAGAACCAGGAGCTAAAGAGAAAATGCAGTGAATTGTACGATCAAGAAGAACGCATGAAGAACCGTACTTTAGAGAATCAATAGATGCTATGATAGATAGGTTGAAGAAGTGTAATGATCTTATACAAAGTCGTCTTTGAGAAATGATGTAAACAATGTATTTAAACTTTAACTTTATCAATGAAAGTGTTTCGTTTAAAGACGTTATGTTTCAAAGCACAGGTTTTGTAAACAGGCTCTACTTCGAGGGTGTTGCATCATGTTAGGCCTACCCTTGGCATAATAAGGGCTCCCCCTAGGACATGCATTGAAATTATTTATACATCTACTAACTTCAGTATTTTTTTTCTTCTCTTTTTTTTTTAACAATAAATTTTGACAGTACCAATAATGAAAGGATGACTAAATCAGTTTCCTCTCCAATATGTATTTCAGGTACTCTAAATCATAGGTTCATTCCACCAAAGCTCCATTTACACGCGGTCCAGTGCCAGACTACTGCATATAAACATGAGTAACTGCCTGAAGTCTCCCGAAGTGCCTATGGGAAATCAGGTATCCGAGATGGCAGCACTAAGGGTCCAGATGAATGAAATGTTGTCTAAAATGAATGACATGACTCAGGAGGTATCCTCCCACAGTCAAATTATCACACATTTCATTAGCAACATGAACAATGGTGGCTCTACCTCTAATGCACCAGTTGCTTAGGGAACTCTGCAGACTCGACCCAATCCAGGAGGAAACACATCGGATGTGAGTAACACTGTTTCGATTGTCCAATAGACTCCGCCTCTGGATACTTAGAATACCCAAATGCCTCCTCTACCTCCAATCATTCAGAATCTCCCAGTGCCCTTTCCAATTCCTCCCAGCCCTAAACATACTCAAAACACCCTGGACCAACCCCAATACCCTCAGCAAACCACTCAATTCACTCTGAACAACCAACCCCTCCCAGTCCATACTGCGAGCCAATTTGTGCTAGATTCTGGATTTCATGGAGGAGCGGATGCAGAGCCTTATGTTAGAGAAGAAAATCCCAATATGATGGATAAGGCTTTATTAAAGAGGTTAGATAGGTTTGACGACCTTATCAAAGAAAGTCAGGGATTCAACAGATATGGGGGATTGGACTATGAGGACTTCTGCATGTTCCCAGATACCCAACTGCTACCAAAATTCAAAGTCCCAGAGTTCTCCAAGTACAATGGTAATGGGGACCCCATGGTTCACCTCAAGATATTCTGTAATAAGTTGGGAAAGTCGACTAGAGATGACCGGCTTGGCGATGAGATTATTTGGTGAAAGTTTGGAAAAAGATGCGTTGGAATGGTATTTGAAGTTAGACTTTTCAAAAATTCAAAACTGGACGGACCTCTCTAGATCTTTCATTAAACAGTATGAGTTTTAACTGTGATCTAGTACCTGATAGATTCTCTTTGGTAGAGTTGAAAAAGAAACCTTCCGAAAGCTATATAGCCTATGGTCAGAGGTGACGAAGTGTAGCAGCCAAGGAAAGCCCTGCCGATTGATGAGAATGAAATAGTGAAGTTATTTATTGATGCCCAGGACCTCGCCGTACTACCAAGCCATTGTTGGTTCTATTAGAAAATCTTTCGCCCAGGTCATTGAACAAGCAGAGGCTATAGAGAGAGGTGTGAAGAAGGAAAAGTAGTGGATATGGCAACTGTAAAGATGCAATTTGAGTCTTTGAAAAATATAAACAATGTGAAAAAGGGCATTGGGAAGAAGCCCGAGAAGAAAGAAAGGGAGACAACTTTTGTTATAAACTAAGGTCCCAATCCCAAACCCAGATTTAACAGCCGGTTGAACTACTCGACTCAACACCTACAGTATCCCCAGTCAGCACCTCCACCACCTGTTTATCCTCAATATCCTCAACCTGTCTTCAACACCGAATCTCAACCAATAAATACTTAGCCATTCTACCCAAACACCCAACCTATGTTCCAAAACCCTCGATCCCACACAAAATAACTTTCACGCACCCATGCAGAACCGCCCGAGGCTTGTTTGTCCTAACAATTATACTCCACTCAATCAGCCTCAAAATATAACAGGTCCGGCGAACCCTCCACAGAGGCGGCCTAGGGCTTTCACTCCCCTTGGTCGTCCTTTGGATCAAATATATGACCAATTGAGAGCAGCGGGCAAGATTGGTACAATACCGCAGAAAACTTTTCTTAACGGGTTACCCTATGACTATGATCATCAAGCCGTCTATGCTTACCATTTCAGAGGTCGGGGGCACCCCACAGCTAACTGTTGGGCTTTGAAGCACAAGATTTAGGACATGATTGGAGATGGAGAAATAGTATTGAGGAGAGGGAGAGGAAAGGCACCAAATGTAGATAACAATCCTTTGCCTCAACATAGGTCTACAGTTGGGATGATTATCTTGAATGAACAGTTTACTGACCCTTCTGAGATGATAGTTGCGATTGAAGAGATAGTGGGCGTTACTGATAAGGGATGACAGGTGAGCTAGAATGATGCTATCGGGAAAGGAATTCATGAGTCAATACTATGGATGATATTTTTATCAAAAAAATTAGCATCACCTATAACCCAACCAAAAGAACCGATCATATTAGGAGAAGTATTGTCAGCTGCCAATTCATCAAGCCAGGCATTTGTCCTAGATGTTTCACCTTTCGAATTGGAAATTTTTAAACCCGAGATCATCGATTTGCCAAAACAGTTGCCAATTGAGGACTTACAGCAAGTGCCTTGGAATTATGAAGGCTCTGAATATAATGGTAATGTAACAGCAGTTTTGAGGTCTGGAAGAATGATTGCTGAATCTAGAGATTATGGTTCCAACTAAAAGGAAGGAGAGCACTCTGTCACCCAAACCAGCCGTTAGTGAGAAGGACGCTGAAGACTTTTTGAAAATTTTAAAGAGAAGCAAATATAAGGTAGTGGAACAATTTAGCCGAATGCCAGCACAGATTTCAATTCTCAACCTCTTGCTAACATCTGAGTTGCATCAGGATGGCCTTTTGAAGGTTCTTAATGAGTCTCATGTTTTCAAGGACATTCCCACTAAAAAATTGGCTGGAATAGTAGACAATATTTTGGCATCCAACCAGATCACCTTTTCTGAGGATGAGCTGACTCCCGAAGGGAAGAGGCACAACAAAGCTCTGTACATATCCGTGCGATGCAATGGGAAACATCTGCCTAGGGTTTTGATTAATAATGGGTCTGCTCTGAATATCTGTCCCTAGAGCCCTCTGTAGAAGTTGGGATACCTGCGATCACAAGTTCGCCAATCGCCAACTATAGTCAAAGGATTCTATGGATCAAGGAAAGAGACTATGGGAGAGATCGATTTAGTGCTTGATATGGGTCCAGCCCAATATCAAGTTACCTGTCAAGTCATGAATTTTTCGAGAATCTATAATGTGCTATTGGGGCGACCATGGATTCATTCTTCAAGATCAATACCATCATCCCTGCACCAGTTAGTAAAATTCATTATGGATGATAAACAGATCACTGTCTTTGTTGAGGACAACTGCACCATGATGATAAATCACGGATCTTCGGGAAAAGCAAAAGACAAGTTGCCATAGGACTAGGGTTTTCGCGCTTCTGACATTGTATCAGTTAATTGGATTCCTGATGAAAAGTCGCTTGTGGAGCCGATGTTATTTGATGCCAATATCATGATTGCCAAAGAACTAATCAGGGCTGATTACCAGCCAGGTAAGGGCATTGGAAGGATGCTACAAGAAGTGGTAGTACCCGTTCAGCTGGTAGAGCAGAAGGATACCTTTGGGCTTGGTTTTCACCCATTTGGTAAGGATGTGAAAGAGATGAAAGAGAAGAAGAGGGCTAAGAAGGAAGGACGACACGTCCCACTCTATATCCCCCCACTTTATCACAACTTTTCGAGGTCATCTGGTGTTACTATCTCTGAAATCTGTAATGAGGATGATGATGTTGAAGAAAGAGTGATCCGCCTATTCATCCAAATGACTGACATTGAGGAAATATCTAACACTACCAGTTTCGATGAAATTGAGGAAGGGGCTGTTGCGTCCTAAAAAAATGTGTGTAAAAGGATACTAATGGGGTCGTTGACTGTCGCGTCTCCGAAAAGGACAATCCGGTCCGAGATCCCTTTTGAAAAGATAGATTTTGAAAAAATGGTGCGTGTGTGATAAAAAATCTTATTTTAGTGAAAAAGGGTATTTTGAGAAAAATGGTATTTTAGGAGAAAACAAGGCCAGGACTAAAAGTGCGACAGTTTTGGCCAACTAATTTTGAAAAAAAGTTTTATTTGAAAAATGGAGTCGTCACTTGGTACTGAGTTAGGGTGTACCAAGTCACCCTGAAAAATCGTTTAACAAAACAAAAATAAAAATTTTAGAAAAATCATTTAAAACCCTTTTTCGACTCCGGTCTATGAAAAACGAGAGAAAAGGGTCGAGGAGTCACATTTGAAGAAAGGGAAGGCAAAGGCTTGCGCCTAAGGCACCCTTTCAACCTAGCCGAGGCTAGTTGCGAGGTTTAATCAAAATTTCCTAAATTAACCCTAGATTCTATCGCGTTCAGATGTATCTATATGAATGCAAATCCTAAGTCTAAATGTGAATATCGAGAGGGTCGTAATGTTCCGTCGAGGCTTGGTCGGGAATTATCGCATTAATTGCGAAACCCGAGTCGAGACCTCGAGGGAGTCACGAGTTTTTATGCAAAATGTGATGCAAAAGAAAAGAAAATAATAATATATAGTAAGTGAAGAAAGAAGGTGGGTATGCAACATGACGGGTACGGGGACTAATAACTCGTGACTGAATGTTTCTACTCACGGAGGGGGGAACGGCCTATACGCCACCGCTTCCCACGTGAGTAGATGACTATTTCTAGTCGAATCACACAAATGTCCTAATTTCTAAATGAGATGCAACCTAGATATCATGCATTTAACAAATGTGTCAAAATAATAATAATAGTAATCATAATAATAATAATAATAATAATAATAATAGTAATAATAATAAAATCATGCCAAATGGAAAGAAAAACTAAAAAGTGTGTGAAATGATATGTGAAATGCACACAAATATACCTAGTACTAAAATATTCTAAACGTTTAGCGTTGGACTGGCCCGTTCTAAAAAATTTCACTAGCGTTGGACTAGCGGGAAAAGAATGAAACCACAACTAGCGTTGGACTAGTGTGGTGACGGAATAACATAAAACATGAATTAAATGGTAAAGCGTGAATTAAAAGCAAATTAGACATATAAAGACATATAAAGTCAAATAGGAGCACATAACACATAAGCATGATATCTAGATGCAAAATCCTAATGAAAGCGGTAAATCAAATAAGCATGTAAGTACGCAAAAACAAAGAATCCCTAACTATTACACCGGGGGGCTTGATTTACAATTTAAGGGGGGAAATTAAAAATGCCCTATCTATTACATTTTCTATCTAATTACACAATTTTTGCTAAAATATGAGAAAAATAATCTAACTATTACATTGACTAGCTAAATACAAAAATATAATATTTTTAAAATAATAAAAACTCGAAAATTAAATAAATTAAATATGTGAACACGCAAAAAGTATGTAAATTAAGAAATAAATAAATAATAATCCATAAAATCATATTGGAGCATATTGGAGCACACAAGGAGGAAAATAACAAGAAGTCGAGATACCTCTCTGGAAACTCGGTACCAAAGCTTAAAAATGAATACACATGTTGAGATACCACTATTTAATAAAATAAATCACAAAATATAAAAATTCTAACAAATTGAACATAAAATGCAAATATTATTAAACTAAGGGATTAAACAAACTTAAACTAACCTAAGGGGCCAAATAATAATTTAAAGTATTATTCTTAAGCTAAAATTGCAAAATTCTACCTAAATTGGGGAGCAAAGCATAAATTTCAGCAAGTAAGGGGAATAAAGAAATGCAAATTTGAGCAAGTTAAAGACATAACTTGCAAAAACTAGGGGACTTAATTGAAATGAATATAAAAATCTAGAGGGTCAACTGTGTAAAATTAAGGACCTAATTGTATAAGACTAGGAAGTCTTTGAGGGCATACCAATATTATTCAAGACCTAGGAACTGACATGTAAATATTTACTATAAATAGAATAACCAAAAACAAAAAATGCTAACTAAAATAAAACTACATTAATTAGTTAAACTAACTTAACGGATTATTTTAATTACTCAATTCAACTAAACTAAGTTAAAATAGAAATCAATTAACACCAAAAAAATTAAATAACTGAAAGAGAGAAAAATAAAAACAGTACTAAATTATGAACTAAAACTGAATCCCCAAATCCTTCTTCTCTTTTCTTTTTTTTATGTGAACAGAAATAAGAAAAAGACAATAAAAGAAATAAACGTATAAAATTAATAAAACCGCTCTCCCCAAGGTCGTCTTCTTCTTTGAACAGAGGATTCTCTCTCTCTGTCTCCCCTCTTTTTTCTGCATCTCGCTTCCTTGATTTCTTCTCCCAATCTAATTACCGTTCTCCTCTCTCTCTCATTTTCTTTCTCTCTGCTTTCCATTCTTTCCAGCCAATTTCCCTTCTCCCTTTACTTTCTTTCTTTTTTTTTTTTATAACTTTCCCTTCTCTGTTCTTGATCTCTCTCGCTGTTCTCCCTCTATTCTCAGATTGCTCTATCTCACTCTCTCTTTGCTTCTCTTGGCCCCACTCTCTCTCTTTTTATTTTGGTTCCTTCTCCTCCACCTTTCCTTCTTCTCTATTTTAGCTTCTCTCAATTCTCTCTACTTTCTCACCGCCCTCTTCTCTCTCTCTTTCTTCTATCTTTTGCTCTCAATTCTCTAATTTCTGCAAGCTCTATATTTTTCTATTTTCTTCCCTCTTTCACTCTCTATTTCTCTTTTCTCTAGCTCTCACCCGAATCTCTGTCTGTCTCTATTCTCTCTTTGCTTCTTTTGCTTTTTCTTGAGGTCCAATACGTTGTCATAGGGGAGAATAAAGGAAGAGGAATCGAAGGCGAAATTGGGTGTTGGAGGTGTTTGCAGGTAGATTTGTGTGACTGGAATGTTGATGGTTGGTAGAAAGGGCAGTGCTCAATAGTGGGTGTAGCTGATGTTTGATGGGCTGTGGGTGTGTGCGCGAGTTGAATATGACAATTTGTAGGGCTTGGTTGTGATTCTGGTGGGAGAAGGTGCTGGCAATACTGTGTGTTTTGGGTGGGGGTTGTGATTTTTGTTGTTGTGAGGGCTTGGATGACCGATTTTAGCTGGGAGGTTGTGGATTTACAGAGGGGCAACAGTGGTTGATTGCAGTGTTTGCAGATGGTGAGTAATTGAGTTAGAGTTTGATGAATTTGGGGCTAATTGACTTGGGTAATCTGGCAGTGGTGATAATTTGGTGAATTGGAGTGGTGAGAGTTATGGTTTTTTCTGGGCTGAGTTTGTGACAAGGGGGTCTGTTGTGATTGCAGGGGCTTTGGGATAGCTTTTGAGGGTTAATTTGGTGATCGTGAGTGATGAGTGAGTGTGTGTGTGTGGAATGTTAGCAGGTTTTGAGGAAAATTGTGGTCAAATGGCTGATGAAGATGGCTGTCACCGGAGTTGTTTTTGTGACCTTATTTCTGTGAAGTGTGTTCTGTGTGTATTTGAGTTAAGTATGCCTGTGTGTCTGTGTGTGAATCTGTGTTTGTGAATGTGTGTATGTGATGTTTGGTGGTGGAGTGGAACGAGGTTTGGCTGGGGTTGTGGGCTTTGGTTGGTTTTGTGTGTGGGTAAGTTTGAATGAAGTGGCCAACTGGGTCTATTTTGCAGTGGGATTTGGTGGGTTTTGCAAATGAGCCTTGGGATTGTGATTCTGGGTAATGGTAGTGAGAGTGATTGCTTTGGCCTTTGGTGTTGGTGGTGGAGGCAAGGTGGCGAGAAGGTTGATTGGTATTGATGATAGGTCTTCCGGTGAGTTTCTAACTGGGACTGGGCTCATGGAATTGGTGAAATTGCAGTAGAACTATCACAATTGGGAGGTGATTATGATGACTTTATGGCTATTAGGCAGGGGAAGTATTGAGTGATGGTGAGGCTGTTGTGTGAGGCTGCTGTTTGGTGGTGAAGGTAAGTAGTGGAGGAGAGCTGGTGAGGTTCTGGTGAACTGGTAGTTGGGTGGTAGAAAAAGGGTGGAGAGGCGGTGGAAGAGGGAGGAGAGAAACAAATTCAACAGGGAAGAAGATGATCCCAGAAAATGAACAAAATCCCAGAATAAAAAAAAAACAACGCCCAAGACATCTTTATAGAATAAAGAATATCCAATCAAAAATCATTTAAATTCCTTTAATCAATCAAATTCACATATAAAAAGAGATAAAAATGAATTGGTATAAAGAGAAAATTAAAGAAGGATTTACCTTTTGAAACCTGTGGAGATGAACAGTAATCAATCTTGGACAAAAAAAAATGATGAATCAGTAATTGATAGTTGAAGATGATGAACAGTCTTCAAAATTAGAACTGGCGGCTCATTGTGTGTGTATTTTTTGGTGAATAGTGTGTGTTTTAATCTAAAAATCACAAAAAGCAAAGTGTTTGTAGGGTTTCCAAATTTTTTCTATTTTTACTGCTGATCAAAAAGGGTATTTATTGGCCACTTGTCTTGTTGGCCAAAAATGCTATAAAATAACGAAAACGCCACCACTATTAAAATGCTAATTTTATTGAAAAAATATCTTTTTAACCCTAAAATTAAAAATTAATACAAGGAATATGACAGCGATCTCTAAATTTTCAAAAAGAATTCACAGTAGATTTCAAAATAAAAAACTAGAGCTCAAAACTGATAGAAACGCGATCGAGGTGTAAAATGACGATTTTGCCCCTAGATAACGAAAATACACAAAAAATAGACATTAGCCTCAAAAAATTATCAAAAAATTGAAAGTAAGCTTAAAACCTTAGAAAATACCTTTTTGACTCAAAATTTGACAAAAAATGAATTTAAGCTGTAAAATGATGATTTTGCCTTAGACAATGAAAATTTACAGAAAAATAGCTATTGACCTCGAAAAATTACCAAAAATTAAAAATAAGGTTAAAACACTAGAAAATGCATTTTTGACTCAAAATTGGTAAAAAATGAATTTAATTTATAAAATAACGATTTTGCCCTTGGGCAATGAAAATTCACAGAAAAAATAGTAATCTTCTCTAAAAAATCAAGAAAATTCAGAAACATGCTTAAAGAATTAGAAAATTGAATTTTGGAACTAAAAATGAGCTAAAATGGTATTCCCGAGGTGAAATTACCATTTTGCCCTTGTGCTGGTAAAAATATAAAGAATACCAATTAAATCTAGAAAAATCATAACAAATAAAAAATATGTATGAAAGTAAAAATGTGAATTTAAACCCGCCTCCAAAATTCATGAAAAAGTATTTACAAATAAAAATTACTATTTTGCCTCCCCGAGATTATTCAAAATTTAAAAGTTGACCCCAAAAATGCAAACATGTCCCCCAATATTTGAAGATAAATGGTATGTCAAAATTTGGTGTCTATAGGGGCGTTGAACAATTGGATTGCCGATTATCTCCCTATGCGAAGGGAGTTTCGGTAAATTTCCGATTACTTTTGCTCAATGTTCATCTCTAGACAGAGCCATAGAGTGAACTTTTCTTTTATGTTGATAGAGTCAGGCTCATATCATGTTTTGCATTTTACTTTTCAATGAAAATGGTTTTTTAAACCTTTCTTTAAAGTTGAATTGCATCTTTATGTTTTTCTTAAAGGATAGTGCCATACTTCTGTGGTTGTACATATTCCACTTTTCAAATCAATACATTCTGAGTTTTAATGAAATGAAGATTATGTTTTTTGTTTTTATCTATTCATTTATGTTTTCTTCACTTTTACTTTTTCAGATGGCCGAAAATAACTGCTTATGATCCTTTGGATGTCACTTTACTTGAAATCGATGATTGCAATTTCGATATCTCTCTGAATTTTGAAATAATACAAACTGTTGATGAGAATGAGAGTGATATCGAAGAAGATTATGATTCCGTACTTAAGAATCTTGAACAATATAAGGAAAAACTCAAGCCAAACCTGGAAGAAACAGAAACTATTCATATTAGCATTGAGACTGAAGTGAAAGAAGTTAAAATCAGTGTGCATTTAAACAAGAAGCAGAGAAATGAAATGATTGAATTACTTACACAGTTTCAAGATGTGCTTGTATGGTCTTATGATGATATGCATGGAGTTTCTACTGATATAGTAGTTCACCGATTGCCCACTGACCCAAACTTTCCTCTAGTAAAACAAAAGTATCTTAAATTCAAACCCAAAATGAGACTTAAGATTAAAGAGCAGATAGTCAAGCAATTCAATGCCAATATCATTATTGTGTCCCACTATCCTGTTTAGCTATCGAACATGGTTCCGGTTCTTAAAAAGTTAGGAGAAGTGCGAGTTTGTGTGGATTATCGGGATTTAAACAAAGCCAGTCCAAAAGATGATTTTTCTTTGCCCAATATTCACACTTTGTTGGATAACATAGCAGGATATGAAATGGATTCGTTCATCGATTGTTTCGTTGGGTACCATCAACTCTTAGTAGCAGAAGAATATAGGGAGAAAACATCATTCATCACTCCATGGGGCACGTTCTATTATAGAGTTATGCCTTTTGGACTGATGAATGTTGGGGCCACTTATCAAAGGACTAGAACTACATTGTTCCACGATATGATCCACAAGGAGATAAAAGTTTATGTAGATGACATCATAGTCAAGTCTAAGAGGTCCAAAGATCATTTGATAGATTTAAGAAAACTGTTTGAAAGGTTGAGGAGATATAGTCTGAGATTGAATCCTGCAAAATGTGCTTTCGGATCTCCTGTTGGAAAGTTATTGGGATTTATTGTTAGCAAGAAAGGTATTGAGATAGATCCCATAAAGATAAAGCTATACAGGAATGCCAATTCCAAAGATACAGAAGGACGTGAAAAGTTTTTTGGGAAAAATAAATTTCATCGGTAGATTTATTGCTCAGTTAACCCTCACTTGTGAACAACTGTTTAAGTTGTTAAGAAAGAATGCCCCAATGGATTGGAATGAGGATTGTCAGCAAGCTTTTGATAAGATTAAGGATTATCTGTTGAACCCCCCTGTCTTAGTGCCACCAAAGCCAGGCCGACCACTTATCATGTATCTCTGAGTTTTGGACAGAGCGATGGGTTGTGTCTTAGGTCAACACCATGATTCAGGAAAAAAGGAACAGACAATCTATTACTTGAGTAAGAAGTTCACGGCTTATGAGGTGAACTATTCATTTCTAGAAAGGTTGTGTTGTGTATTAGCTTGGGCTACTCAGAAACTCAGGCATTACCTTCTTGATCACACCACCTTCCTTATATCTCGATCAAATCCTTTGAGGTACTTACTTGAGAAACCGATGCCCACTGGACGCATGGCTAAATGACAGATGATTCTCAGTCAGTTTGACATTATGTGCACAACTCAGAAAGCAGTCAAGGGTCAAGCCATTGCAAATCATTTGGCAGGGAATCCCTTGGAAGATGATTATGCACCCTTGCACACTTATTTTCTGGATGAAGAGATATTGTTTGTGGGAGCAGTAGATGATATGAATAAAGAATTTTCGGGATGGAGATTATTCTTTGATGTTACTTCAAATTCATTCGGAGTAGGAATAGGCGTAGTTCTAATATCACCTGATGGAAAACATTATCCTGCTACAGCTAAATTGAAGTTTGATTGCACTAATAACATGGCCGAGTATGAAGCCTGTATTTTGCGTTTGAAAATGGCATTGGATATAGATATTAGGAAGTTAGCAATGTTCAGTGATTCTAACTTGTTAGTTCTTCAAATATTGAGAAAATGAATAACTCGAGATTCTAAGATTGTTTCGTATCATTGTTGCTTACTCACTTTTGCCAGGCAATTCAAAACCCTGGAATTCACTCACATTCCGTGTACTCGAAATATATTCACAGATGTTTTAGCAACTTTGTCTTCCATGATCAATCACCCTGATAATACAGTGATCGAGCCCATCTCCATCAAGATTCAAGAAGAACCAGCTCACTGTTTGCGCATTGAGCAAGAGCCTGATGGTCTTCCATGGTTTTATGATTTGAAAGAGTATTTAAGGAATGGATTCTATCCCTCAGGTGTCAGTGCAACGACTAAGAATTTTCTCCGAAGGATGTCTACGAGATTTTTCTTGAACGGAGAAGTCTTGTATAAGAGGTCAGGCGATCTAGGTCTCTTGAGATGTGTAGATGAAAAGGAAGCTGAATATTTGATGAGGGAAGTACACAGCGGCGAGTGCGGGTCACATATGAATAGACACTTGCTTGCCAAAAAGATAATGCGAACCGGACATTTTTGGCTCACCATGGAGCATGACTATGTTGAGTTCGTCAAAAAGTGCGTTAAGTGTCAAATGCATGGTGATGTGATACATGCTCCTATCTTGGAATTCCACAGTATGACTGCTCCTTGGCCGTGCTCAATGTGGGGAATGGATGTCATTGGAGTAATTGATCCTCCTACTTCAAATGGGCATAAATTCATCTTAGTGGCGATTGAGTATTTCACCAAATGGGTAGAAGCAGAATCTTACAAGCAAGTGACTAAGAAGGTGGTAGCAGATTTTCTCAAGAACCATATTATTTGACGTTTTGGTGTGCCCGAAACTTTGATCACTGACAATGCAAGAAATCTCAATAACGACATGGTAGATGGATTATGTGGTCTATTCAATATCACGCACAGAAACTCTGTTATCTACAGACCTAAGGCTAATGGTGCCGTTGAAGCTGCCAATAAGAATTTGAAGAAAATCATTCGAAAAATAATTGATACTTATCGAGATTGGCACGAGAAGTTGCCCTTTGTACTTTTGACCTACAAGACAACAATTAGAACTTCAACTGGGGCAACTCCTTATTCTCTTATGTATGGAATGGAAGCAGTTTTACCTGCAGAGGTAGAAATTCTATCTTTACGCATTCTAATGGAAGCCCAATTGAAAGAGGCCGAGTGGTTAAGGGAATGCCATGAACAGTTGGCACTCATTGATGAGAAGAAGTTGAATGCTATTTGTCATGGACAATGTTACCAACAACGAATGGCTCGTGCTTACAATAAGAAAGTCAGGTCGCGTCTATTTGAGGTGGGGGATAAAGTCTTGAAGTAAATCCTTCCAAATCAAGAAGAAGCTAAGGGCAAATTTGCTCCAAATTGGCAAGGTCCATTCATTGTGAAAAAAGTACTATCAGGAGGAGGTCTTGTTCTGACAGAAATGGATGGTGAAGTGTTTCCCCAGATCATCAATTCAGACATGGTAAAAAGGTTTTACATTTGATTGGTAAGTTTTCTTTCAAAAATTATTGCAAAAGAGGATGGGTCAAAGGCGAGCCTTCTTTCTTTTCCCTTAAACATTTTTTTTCTAGTTTTTCCCTTTTGAGCCTTCAGAACCTATGAGTTTCGTTTCATAACCCACTTGATGGTCGCACCCCATACTGGGGCAAATTTTATTTGTTGACTGTTGGTTAAAAAAAATTTAAAAAAAAAGAGGGGTAAAAATGATACAAAAGAAAACCCGATGGAAAGTGATAAACTGGGGCAAAAAAAATTAAAAAAAAAAAGAAGAAAAGAAAAAGAAAGCCCAAAAGGGCAAAGAATGAAGTTAGGATAAGACTTTTTGATAATGTGACCTCAAGGTCATGCATATCTATCTAGCAGCCTGGTCGGCATCTGTTTATTTACGTTTCAAAGTCTGGCAGCCCAAACCTTGCATTGCATTTTATGATTTCCTGGCAGCCCAGGATCATTTATTTACTTTTTCAAGTTTGGCAGCCCAAGGTCATGCATCCGTCCAGCAGCCTGATCGGCATCTTTTATTTATGTTTACAAGTCTGGCAGCCCAGATTTCGCATTGCATTTTATGATTCCTGGTAGCCCAAGATCATTTATATACTTTTTCAAGTTGGCAGCCCAACTTTGCATTCATCAACCTTGGCAGCCCAAGGTCATCCATGCGTTCAGCAGCCTGAACAGTATATGTTTATTTACTTTTCCAAGTCTGGCAGCCCAGATTTTGCATTGCATTTTATGATTCCTGGCAGCTCATGATCATTTATTTACTTTTTCAAGTTGACAGCCCAACTTTGCATTCATCAACCTTGGCAACCCAAGGTCATGCATCCATTCAGCAGCTTGAACGGTATATGTTGATTTACTTTTTCAAGTTTGGCAGCCCAAACTTGGCATTCATCAACCTTGGCAGCCCAAGGTCATGCATCCGTCCAGCAGCCTGGTCGGCATCTGTTTATTTACGTTTCCAAGTCTGGCAACCCAGACTTTGCATTGCATTTTATGATTCCTAGCAGCCCAGGATCATTTATTTACTTTTTCAAGTTGGTAGCCCAACTTTGCATTCATCAACCTTGGCAGTCCAAGGTTATGCATCTGTTCAGCAGCCTGAACGGCATATGTTTATTTACATTTTCTAGTCTGGCAGCCAAACATTGCATTTAACTTATCGGTATTTATTTTATTTAGCAACCTGAACTCATTTTTTGACTTTTAATTTAAGCACTTTATTTTGTCTTGTAGCCTTTTATCCATCTATGTTAGCTTTGCTTAGCAGTTCGAATGTTGCGTTTCTTTCTTTTGATCATAAGTTTGAACTCTTGTGTTACCATTTGCAATTGTGTTTCGCATCCACCGTTCACTTGCATTTGAACTACGTTTGACCTGATTCCCTTCATCGGGATACGTAGGCAGCTTCTAGAAAGCTCGGTCGCATGTTTTTGTATATTCATTTGTTCATTAGTTTTGCATATCGCCACAATGCATGTTTAGATATTTTTGTTTACATGGTCTCTGTTTTTACATTTAGGTGAGTCAAAATTTGGTGTTGTCTACGTCTTTGTCTGAAATCTCTACGAGATTCCTGACAAAGAGAGGCGAACTGTAGACACCAAATTTTGACACACCATTCACTTGTTAAATATTGGAGAGGTGTTTATATTTCTGGGGTCAAATTTTAATTTTTTCAATAATATTAGGGGCAAAATAGTAATTTTTATTTGTAAATACTTTTTCATTAGTTTTGGGGGGCTTAAATTCACATTTTTACTTTCACACATATTTTTTTAATTTTTTATGATTTTTCTAGATTTAATTGTTATTCTTTTATATTTTACCAACACAAGGAGAAAACGGTAATTTTGCATCGCAAACACCATTTTAGCTTATCTTTAGTTCCAAATTCATTTTTTTAATTCTTTAAGCATGTTTCCAAATTTTCTTGATTTTTTCGAAAACAATACATATTTTTTTGTAAATTTTCACTGTCCAAGGGTAAAATCATTATTTTACAAATTAAATTTATTTTTCATCAATATTTGAGCCATAAATGTATTTTCCAGTGTTTTAAGATTATTTTTAATTTTTGATAATTTTTTGAGGTAAATAGCTATTTTTCTGCAAATTTTCATTGTCTAAGGGCAAAATCGTCATTTTACAGTTTAAATTCATTTTTTGTCAAATTTTGAGTCAAAAAGGCATTTTCTAATGTTTTAAGCTTACTTTTAATTTTTGATAATTTTTTGAGGCTAATATCTATTTTTTGTGTATTTTCGTTGTTTAGGGTCAAAATTGTCATTTCACACCCTGAGCACGTTTTCACCAACTTTAAGCTCTAGCTTTTATTTTTTGAAATCTACTTTGAATTCTTTTTAAAAATTTTAGATATTTCTATCATTTTTTTTAATTAATTTTTAATTTTCGAGGTTAAAAAATATTTTTTTAATAAAATTAATATTTTTATTACCGGTGGCATTTTTATTATTTTATAGCATTCTTAGCCAACAAGACAAGTGGCCTATAAGTACTCCTTTAATCAGCCAAAAAACCAAGAGGAGAGAAATTAGAAACCCAAAAAACACATTCAATCTTATCCAAAAATGATAAAAAACACACAATACACACCTAAAAACACACACAACACCGTCATTTTTTATTCTCTATTACTGTTCATCTGGTCTTCAAGCAAGCTTGAAATCACTGTTCATCCTCAGATTCATTACAAGGTTCAAATGTAGTACCTTAATTTGTTTTCTTTTCTTTTGTTCTTGATTCATTTTATTTTCTTTCATTTTATTATAAAATCTGATTGAATGTTTGGTTGGACTTTAGATTTTTATCTGGTTTTTTTTCTTTTCTTTCTTGCCGTTTTTGTTTTTTTCTGGGTTGATTTTCCTGTTTCTCCTTTCATTTCCACTACCTCACCACCATCTCTTCTCCTCTCTCCACCACCTGAACCATCATCTTGCAGCCTGCAAAACCAGTCATCAACCCTCTTCCACCTTACAAAGTCACCGGAAATAACCAGCAATCCCTCATTCATTATACCACCCACAACAATGTTTCCCACCTGTAGAAGCAACACAAAACAATGCAAACAACCCAAAATAGACCCAATTTCGGTTCAACAGACACATCTCAATTCACCACTTGCCTCCAATCCTGTCCAGAATCAACAAAAAAGAACATCACAAAGACCATTCAAATAGCCCCAATCTCACCACCACTCACTACCTTTCCCAACCTGCAAAACAACCGGAATCAGCCCCATTCTCCAATCAAGTCCTGAAATCCAATCACAGTCATAAGCCCAATCAATTCGTGACCTACCTAGAACAGACCCAAACGGAAAAATCCATGCCCACAGACAGACCCCTGCTCAGCTCACAATAGACATAGTCTCCCTTCCTCCCCTCTGTCAATGCCAATAACACTGAACCACTACCACCCATAAACCTGTAGAAACAGACATTCACCACCATCATCACAACCCATTACCGTCATCACCACCCTCTCCTCCAGTACACTTCTCCTGCCCAACACATATAACCGATCAAAGGCCACCAAAAACACATTCACAGTCAAATATCCACAACAATGGGCAACCCCTCATAAGCCCCAAAGAGCCTCTGCGAATCCTCTAGCAAGAAATTAAAAAACAACTAAATTCCCAACCAAAATCATCTATCAGTCACACCCCAAGCAACAACTACCACCACCAATCAACTCCTTCACCACCGCCATACCTCCACCCACAGCCAGTCAACAATCCCTTTGAAAGTCCACCCTACTACCTTCATTGCCATAAACAACCCCTACCAATCACCGTTCATGGCCATACAAAGAACCACAAGCCCAATTCAAACCCCACAGCACCACAAAACCACCCAAAGCATAAGTGACTCACCAACAATCACACTTCTCGTGCTTCCCATATCACCACCTATTGTTCCACTGCCGCCCTCCCCAATCCAAATTACTCACCACAGCCAAGAAACAAGCCCCCTTAATTGCCAAATCTAACTTCACTATTACACTTCCACCTCTGCCGTTCAATAGAGAAGCTGATTTGGGGCATTGGTTCGGTGAGAGAAATAGAGGAAACAGAGATGAGAGCAAAAAGAGCAAGAGAGGGTAGAAACAGAGAGAGATTAATAGAGAGAGAGATACGCAGAAAGAGAGACGAGAGCTAGAGAGACTGAAAGATGGAAGGAGTAATTAGGGGAAAACAGAAGGAAAAACAAATAAAGAAAAGTAGGGGGAGATGAGAGAATCGAGAAAGAGAGGGGGAGAATAGAGAGACAGCTGAGAAGGGAAAGAAAGAGAGAGAGAGAGAGCAATAGAGACCGCCAGGGAGGAATCCGAGAAAGAGAGAGAGAATAGCGGGGGGGGGGGGGAACAGAGTAAGAAGAAAAGAAAGAGATAGACAAGGGAGAAGCAAGAGAAAGCAGAGAGATAGGGAAAATAGAAAGGAAATAGAGGAAGGGGCACAAGAGAGAAGAAGGAAAGCAGGGGGATTTCAGAGAGCGAGAGAGAACTGGGAAGAAGATAAAACTGGAGTGAAACAGAGGAAAACGTGTAGAGAAGATAGAAAAGAAAGAAGAAATAGAGAGCAAAAAGAAAAAAGAGAAAATAACGAGAAAGAGAGAGAGAATCCAACTTAGGGGGGAATCGGGTTTCGGGTATGGGTCATTGTAGAACCCGAAAGGATTTGGGTGAGAAATGGGGTGAGTTGGAGATTTCTACTAGTTTTCACTAATTAGTTAATCATTATTTTGTGTTCATTTAGATGGTAATCTAGTTGTATAATTAAACCCACTAAGTTGATTTAGTTTTTAATCTGGTTTTTATTTTATTTTTGTGTTTAGGGTTTTAGTTTGAATTTTAGTTAAGTAGCTTAGTGAATTAGATTAATTTAATTTATGGTCTAGTTTTATTTAATCAATTGTAATAATTTGGATACTCCATTCGGTCTTAATTTGCTTTGCCACATTATTGTTTTATCATAGAGAATTTATGTAAGTTAAGCGTCTATCTCCCTTTACTATTTTCGATATGCCCTTAAAAATTTCATGTCATGCAAATTTTTGTCACCTTATATTTACATGAATTTTCAATTTACCCCTTGAGCTTTCTAGAAATTTATTCGTAGTCCCCTTAGGTTCATAGAATTTATTTTTATCCTAATTTTGGTAGCATTTCATATTCTAACCTTTATTGATTTATATTGAGATACCTTGACTTGTGTGTTCGTTTTCTTAAGCTTTTGTACCGGGTCTCCAAAGAGGTATCCTGACTTCTTGTTATTTTCCTCTTTATGTGCTCCAATATGCTCCAATGTGATTTTATGCATTATTTTTATTATTTGTTTATTTCTTATTTTTACATACTTTTTGTGTATTTACTTATTTAATTTATTTTACTTAATTTTGAATTTTTATTATTATTTTAGAAAAATATAATATTTTGTATTTAGCTAGTCAATGTAATAGTTAGATTATTTTTCTCATATTTTAGCAAAATTGTGTAATTAGGTTGAAAGTGTAATAGATAGGGTATTTTTAATTTTCTCCCTTTTTAAATTGTAAATTAAGCCCCCGATTTAATAGTTAGGGTTTATTTGCTTTTCGCGTGCTTACGTGCTTATTTGCGTTACCGCTTTCATTAGGATTTTGCATCTAAATATTATGCTTATGTGTTATGTGCTCCTACTTGATTTTATATGTCTTTATATGTTTAATTTGCTTTTAATTCACACTTTAATATTTAATTCATGATTTATGGTATTCCGTCACCGCACTAGTCTAACGCTAGTTGTGGCTTCGTTCTTTTCCCGCTAGTCCAACGCTAGTGGGATTTTTTAGAACGGGCTAGTCCAATGCTAGACCCTTAGGACATTTTAGTGTTAGGTGCATTCGTGTGCATTTCACATTTCACACACTTTTAGTTTTCTTTCCATTTGGCATGATTTTATTATTACTATTATTATTATTATTATTTATTATTACTATTATTATTACTATTATTTATTTTGACACATTTTAAAATGCATGACATCTAGGTTGCATCTCACTTAGAATTTAGGTCATTTTGTGTGATCCGACTAGAAATAGTCGTCTACTCATGTGGGAAGCGGTGGCGTACAAGCCGTTCCCCCCTCCGTGAGTAGAAACATTCAGTCACAAGATATTAGTCCCCCGTACCCGTCATGTTACATACCCACCTTCTTTCTTCATTTACTATATATTATTATTTTCTTTTCTTTTGCATCACATTTTGCATAGACACTCGTGACTCCCTCGAGGTATCAACTCGGGTTTCGCAATTAATGCGATAATCCCTGATCAAGCCCCGACCGGACATTTTCGACCTTTTCGATATTCACATTTAGACTTAGGATTTGTATTCATTTAGACACATCCAAAACGCGATAGAATTTAGGGTTAATTTAGGAAAATTTGATTAAACCTCGCAACTAGCTTTGGTTAGGTTGAAAGGGTGCCTCAGGCGCAAGCCTTTGCCTTCCTTTTCTTCAAATGTGACTCCCGGACCTTTTTTTCTCTCGTTTTTCGTAGACCGGAGTCGAAAAAGGGTTTTAAATAATTTTTCTAAAATTTTACTTTTTGTTTTGTTTAAATGATTTTTTCTAGTGACTTGGTACACCCTAACTAGTACCAAGTGGCGACTCCATTTTTTAAAATAAAACCCTTTTTCAAATTTAGTTGGCCAAAACTGTCGCATTTTTTAGTCCCGGCCTTATTTTCTTTTAAAATATCATTTTTTACTAAATAATGCGTTTTCACTAAAACATGATTTTTTCTCACACCCGCATGGATTTTTTCAAAACTTTATCTTTTCAAAAGGGTCACCAGACTAGACCGTCTTTTTGGGACACGACAGTTACGACCCCACTCGTTAACCTTTACAATTTTTTAGGACACGACATCCGGATCGAGTAAGTATGTGTCCTGGACCAAGCGTCCAGGTGATGGTCAATTTTAACCCATCTGGATGTCTTATCTGGACGTTTGCATCCTCTGGGGGGTCGTCGGGATGATGTAGAAAACTGGAATTTTGCTAGAAATTTTTTGAAAAACAATTTTTTACCACTCCCAAATTTTTTCTAAGAAAGCTAAATCTCTCCTTAGGTAGTGCTTTTGTAAAAATATCTGCTAGTTGATCTCTTGTACATACATATTCAACACTAATCTCACCTTTTTGAACCAAATTTCTAATAAAATGATGCTTGATGTCAATATGTTTGGTTCTAGAGTGTTGAATGGAATTTTTTATCAAATTAATGGTACTTGTGTTATCACACTTGATGAGCACACTTTTGAAATCCAAACCAAAATCGAACAATGTGTTCTTCATCCACAATAATTGAGCACTACACGCACCCGCAGCTGTGTATTCGATGTCTACTGTAGCTAACGAAACAGAAGCCTATTTCTTACTAAACCATGAGACTGAGTACTTTCCTAACAAATGACAAGTTCCACTAGTACTTTCTTTATCAATTTTACTTCTAACAAAATCGGCATCAGAGTATCCTACAAGGTCAAACTTATTGGTTCTAGGATACCATAGTCCATAATCTACTGTGCCTTTGAGGTACCTAAAAATGCATTTTAACGGCAAACAAATGAGACTCCTTAGGGCTCGATTAAAACCTAGCACAAAGACAAACGACAAACATAATATCAGGTCTACTAGCAGTAAGATTAAGTAAACTACCTATCATCCCTCTATATCCCTTTTCATCCACCTTATTACCTTTTTCATCCTTGTCTAACTTGATGGAAGTGCAAATTGGTGTGCCTACTTGCCTTGAGTCTTCCGTATCCAATCTTTTAAGAAGCTATCTTGCATATTTGGTTTGACTTGTGAAAATTTTGTTTTTCAATTGATGAATTTGAAGACCAAGGAAAAAGTTTAATTCTCCCATCATACTCATTTCAAATTTATTTTGCATCAAACAAGAAAATTCTTTACAAAAATTTTCATTTGTAGCACCAAAAATAATATCATCAACATACACTTGAACAATGAGAAGTTCATTTTCATGATATTTTGTAAAGAGTGTGGTGTTTACAATTCTTCTTTTAAAATCATTTTCAATCAAGAAATTGCTCAACCTCTTATACCAAGCTCTAGGAGCTTGTTTTAATCCATATAAGGCTTTTGAAAGTTTATAGACACGATTTGAAAACTTTTTATGTTCTAAGCCAGGAGGTTGTTCGACATAAACTTCTTGATCAATAATACCATTTAAAAAAGCACTTTTTACATCCATTTGAAACAATTTAAAGCCTTTAAAACTAGCATATGCAAGAAGCATCCTCATTGATTCAAGCCTAGCAAGCCGTATTGACCGCTTCGGCCCAAAAATATTTTGGTAAATCACATTCATTTATCATAGTCCTAGCAGGCTTCTTGAAGAGTTCTATTTTTTCTTTCAACAACGCTATTTTGTTAAGGAACTCTAGTGGCAGAAAACTCATGTATTATACCATTGTGATCACAAAAATCTGAAAAACCACAATATTTAAATTCGGTTCCATTATCACTTCTAATTTTCACAATGGTCAAATTTAATGCATTTTGAACTTGTGCAAACAAAGATACAAAATTTTTAAAAGCTTCATCCTTGTGTGCTAGAAATAGCACCCAAGTGTATCTTGAAAAATCATCAACAATGACAAAAACATATCTTTTTCCCCCAAGGCTTGCAACTTGGGTAGGTCCAAACAAATCCAATGTAAAAGCTCTGAAGATCTTGAAGCTAAAACACAATTTTTTGGTTTAAAAGAAAGCTTGGTTTGTTTTCCAAATTGACAAGCATCACAAATCTTGTTTTTTTTTTCAAATTTAATTTTAGGAAGCCCTCGGACAAGTTCGTCCCTAGATAACTCATTTAACAAGTCCATGTCGAAGTGACAAAGTCTTCTATGCCAACGCCAAGAGTCATCACTAATAGCCTCAAGGCATCCAATCCTATTGCTATCTATTCTATCTAGAAAAACAACATAAATGTCATTGTGACTCTTACCTCTAAAAACTGCATTATAACTAGAATTAAGTACCAAATATTCATACTTTTTGAATAAAACATACAGACCTTTATCACATAATTGTCTCACACTTAACAGTTTATAACTAAGATTAACAACACATTTTGAATAAAAGTTTCATCATTGTTACCTATGTCACCTACTCCAATGGTTTTGGCCTTAATATTATCTCCAAAGGTGAATTTTCCACTGTTCTTTTGCTTTAACTTGACAAACAATGATGGATCTCTAGTCATGTGCCTTGAACATCCACTATCTATGAACCACTTTGGTTCCTTGGTGGTGTTCCTGAAGCATATCTACACAAAAATTAAGGAATAACATTTGGTACCCTTTTTAATTTTTGGGTCCATAAGAGTTAGCACAATCCTTAACAATCCACATTGTTCTTATGCCTTGTCTCCCATTTCTTCTAACATAACAATTATTTTTCATGTGTCCTACTTGACAACAAAAATTGTACATAATATGAGTGTTATTCACATGCAAAGGTCTAATGAATCTTACCCTATTCTTTCTAAACAAAGTGAACCTATTTGTACTAAGCATGTTTCTAGTGATTTCTTTTTCTAAAACTTCTTGTTTTTCCTTTTTAAGAAATTCACTAAGTTCACTCATTTTATTCTTCAAGCTCTCTTGTTCACTCTTTATTTTGTTGTAAAAAGTAGATCTCTCATCTAATTTATTTTTGAAATTATCAAGATTCCAAGCCATATCTACTTTATTTTTCTTTAGTTCAGCATTCTCACACCTCAAACTTTTGTTTTCTTGAACAAGTCTAGCACTCTCACAAAGTAAGGAATTAATTTTCAATTTTGATTTCTTGTTTTTAGCATATGATTCTTTCCAACTGCTATGCAATTTGAAGACAAAATTCTCAAGATCATCATCCTCATCATCACAATCATCACACATATTTTTATCCATAGAAGAGTGATTTGAGGTTACCTCATGATCTCCTATGGCCATGAATGCCATTTGAGCGGTTTCCTCTTCTACTTCATTTTCTTTATCGGAGTTACATTCATTCCAAGTAATTTGGAAGTTGTTGAATCTCTCCTTTTTATCTCCTCTTTCTTCCTTCTTCTTCTTTGAAGGACACT
Organism: Mitragyna speciosa; assembly: GCA_024721245.1. Taxonomy (NCBI): domain Eukaryota; kingdom Viridiplantae; phylum Streptophyta; class Magnoliopsida; order Gentianales; family Rubiaceae; genus Mitragyna; species Mitragyna speciosa. The sequence goes on from CM045568.1 coordinate 11,338,269, forward strand.
CATTCATGTAGTGTCCAACTTGTCCACATTCAAAACATTTGTCATTTTACTTCCTTGTGGATTCTTACTTGCTTCTATTTCTTGAAGAGCTAGATTGGTTGAACTTCTCTTGTCCTCCTCTTCTAGTCCTCCTTGTCGCACCCCAAAATCGTTGAATGGCTTAGTCTGTGACTATCGTGCCTTGAAAAGGCGGGTCCAGTATGGTGATCCTTTTCAAAAAAGAAAGTTTTTGGTAAAATTGTGCGTGTGCGAGAAAAAATCGAGTTTTTAGTGAAAGAGTGTATTTTGAAGAAAATGATATCTTGAAAAACAAAATAAGGCCGGGACTAAAAATGCGACAGTTTTGGCCAACTAATTTTGAAAAAGGGTTTTATTTTAAAAACATGGAGTCGCCACTTGGTACCGAGTTAGGCTGTACCAAGTCACATGAAAAAATCATTTAACAAAATAAAATTTGTTAGAAAAAATATTGAAAAACCCTTTTTTGACTCTGGTCTAGGAGAAAACGAGAAAAAAAAGTTCGGGAGACACATTTGAAGAAAGGGCAAGCAAAGGCTCGCGCCTAAGGCACCCTTTCCACCTAGCCGAGGCTAGTTACAAGGCTTAATCAAAATTTTCTAAATTAACCTTAGATTCTATTGCGTTTGGATATGTCTATATGAATGCAAATCCTAAATCTAAATGGGGATATTAGGAGGGTCGAGATGTTCCTTCGAGGCTTGGTTGGGATTATCGCATTGATTGCGAAATCCGAAATGAGGCCATGAGGAAGTCATGAGTTTAGATGCAAAAATGAAATGCAAAAAGAAAAAGGAAAATAATATAGATAGTAAGTGTTCAAACAAAGTGGGGAACATAACAGGTATGGGGGACTAATAACTCGTGACCGTGACTTTTTCTACTCACAAAGGAGGGAACGGTCTGTCGATCCACTGCTTCCCGCGTAAGTAGACGACTATTTCTAGTCGGAGCACATAAAATGACCTAAATTCTAAGTGAAATGCAACCTAGATGTCATGCACTATCAAATGTTAAAAATAGGTAATAATACTAAAAAATATACCAAAATCATGCAAATATGAAAAACTCTAAAAAAGGATAATGTGTGAAGTGAGATGAAAAAGCATGCAAGTGGTGTGTATAATCACTAAATGACCTAAGAGTCTAGCGTTGGACTAGCCCATTCTAGGGATTCCCACTAGCGTTGGGCTAGCGAGTAAACGATAAACTACAACTAGCGTTGGACTAGTGTGGTAACGGAATAATAATAAACTAATAAAACATGAATAAAAACGACAAACATGAATCAAAAGCAAGTAAACATACAAAGACACATGAGAACACATATGAGCACATAACATGTAAACATGATATTCTAAATGCAAAAATCCTAAGGAAAGCAATAACAAGTTTAGGCACATAAGCACACAAAAGCAAATAAGTCCTAACTATTACGCCGGGGGAATTAGCTACAATTTTACAGGGAAAAATAAAACGACCTATCTATTACACTTGCTATATGAATACAAAATTTTTCTAAAAATATAAGAAATGTAATCTAACTATTACAATTTCTAGTTAAATACAAAAATATTACATTTTTTCCCAAATAATATAATTTAAAATTAAATAGCATAAAGTAAATAAATAAGCAGAAAGTATGTGGCACAAGAGACACATAAAGAAAATGCACGAAAATCACATAGGAGCACATTGGAGCACATAAAGAGGAAATAGCAGGTAATAGTAATACCTTTTATGGTAAACTCGATACAAAGGCTAATAAAAAATGAACAAACAAGTCAAGGTACCACTATTTAAGGTAATAAATCAAAAAAATATGAAAAGGCAAAAAATTAGGGTAAAAGACGTGAATCCCATTAAACAAATGAGGGCCTAAAACAAATTGTAACACTAAGGGGCTCAAGGATAAATTAGAAATTCAACTAATCAAGGGGTAAAATTAAATTTATGCAATCTAGGGGCAAAGATGCAAATTAAAGCAAATTGGGGGGGACACAATAGTAAATCCATACAAATATGGGGGGGTAAATTGTAAAATATAGGACTTAATTGAAAGAAACTAAAATCTAAAAGGGCTCAATCTCTAAAATTGGAGGATTCAATCTCTTGTCATAAAAACAGTTTTGGGGGGCCTGTAGACACCAAATTTTGACACACCATTTATTTTCAAATATTGGGGGACCTTTTCCTACTATTTGGAGTCAAATCCTAATTTTTGGGTAAAATGAAGAAGTCAGCAGTTTTGGAGGGCAGA
>CM045568.1:11340646-11367053 GCA_024721245.1 Mitragyna speciosa
CTAGGGATTTTCATCATTCCAATTCATTGAATGTAATTGCAAGTAGGAAAGTGGCTTATAGGATTCGTGTCTATAAGTAGAAGTCATTTGTAAAGAGTTGGAAGCATGCTAAGATAGAGAATTTGTAGAGAATTCTAGAATTCTCCTAAGCCATAATAGAGATATTGTTCAAAAACCCTTGTAGCAACTCTTGTGGAAGAAATACAAATTCTTGAAGCCATTTCTATTTTGAATAAGCTTTCTTTAACTTTGTATCATTCATTCATCTTGATTGCTATGGCTAGTTGTTTTCAAATCATATGTTTTGATTTGGAAATAACTATGTTGAGCTAAATTCCTACTTTCTAGGGTTTTGATGAAACTAATGCATCCATATTAAGGCTTGTGGTTGATTAAACTTGCCATTTCTTGCTCTTGTTTCTTCAATTATTCAAGTTTTAACCTTTGTATATGAAAGGCCATCACATGCAAAGCATCTTAGTTATTAGGATTCAATTAAGTTTGTTCTTAATAATGGAAAATGAATAATTGAGCTTAAGTACTAACACATGGAAATAGTGTTATGCTTATGAGGACTTAATGAAGCAATTCATGCATACAAAACAAACTTATCATGGTAGTAGGTAGGTTGAATCAATTCATTGTGAAACAAGGTTTTGATACAAATGGAATTGCATTCCTAAACAAGGTAAGTTCACTATTGGCAAGTGTTAATCTCTACACCTTAATCTAGATCATTAGTGGATTCATTACCCTAGAACTCATTCATAATTATTTTTCTACAAGAATTCTTGCATTCCTACAAGTTTTTCTTAGTAATTAGATTCTAACCAACCAAATCTTGTTCAATTAATCATTGCTTAGATAATAAAGACAGTGATAAAACTCTAGTAATTGCACTTTAGTTGGTTCCTTGTAGGATTCGATCCTAATTTTCCTATACTAGAATAATCCCGTATACTTGTGGTAAAAGTTGGGAGATTAGGTTTTATTACTTGACTTTTGTGTGTTATATGTGACTTGATTTTCTACACTTAATCTACACCACGTCAAGTTTTGGTGCCGTTGCTCGGGAACACATGGCAATATTAGAGTAAAAACCAACTTTATTAATCTAAGCTTACCTTTATTCTATTAGTTATTTTGGTCTCTTGTTTTTGTAGTGCATGCATAGATCCTTGAGGTGTTGGTGCCATTTGATCCAGAAATTGAAAGAACAGCAAGGAAAGGCTAGGAGGACAAGCTCAACATCAAGCAAGGTGGAGGAAAGCATAGGAGATACTTCAGAGGTAAGATCACCTAAGAAACATCATGGCAGAGGTAAATCCTAGAATTTTACATGATTATGCTTTACCGGATAACACCGGTTCACAAACAAGTGTTGCACGACCACTGGTTAATACTAATAATTTTGAATTAAGCCAGCTTTAATTCAAATGCTAAGACAAGAACAATTTGGAGGTAATACAATGAAAGATCCTAACTCACACTTGGCTAGCTTTTCGCAAATTTGTGATACTGTAAAGTATAATGGAGTAACGGATGATGTAATTAAGCTAAGATTGTTTCCATTTTCACTAAGAGACAAAGAAAAATAATAGCTTGATTCATATGCACCTAATACTTTCACAACTTAAACTGATTTATCCCAAGCATTTTTGGACAAATACTTCTCATCAGGGAAAACTGCACGATTAAGAATGGACATAACCAGTTTTACTCAAAGCGAAATAGAATCATTATATGCAGGCATGGGAAAGATTTAAACAACTATTAAGAAGATGGCCTCACCTATGGCCTTCAACTGGTTAATTGTACAAACATTATATAATGGATTTAACTATCCCACAAAGATAAATATTGATGCAGCTGTAGGTGGAGCACTTATGGGAAATCAGCCGAGGAAGCTCAAAATCTGATTGAAGATATGGCTGCTAATCACTATCAGTGGCCAATGAAAGAGGTAACTCTAAAAGAGTTGCAGGTATGTATGAACTTGATGCCATTAGTATGTTAAGTGCTAAAGTTGATTCAGTTTTTAATATGCTTAACAAGTCAAATGGTTCTAGTTCTAATGTAAGTGTTGCATGTTGTACTACTTGTGGTGGAAATCATGATGTAAATGAATGTTTATGAGCAAGTACAATATGTTAACAATTACAATCGTCCATCCCAAAGTAATCCTTATTCTAATACTTATAATCAAGGATGGAGAAATCACCCTAATTTTGGGTGGAAAGAACAAAGACCAACTAATCCACTAGGTTTTCCTTCTCGTAATAATGCTTCGAGTCTAAATCTTCTTTGGAATTAGCAATGAAAAATTTGTTAATGATACTCATGAAAGGTTTCATAAACATGATGTAGAAAATTCTGAGAGGTTTAGAAAGTTAGAAGGAAAAATGGATACAAGATTTAGAGAGCTTGACTTTCAAAATAGGGCAATTAGCAGAAAATATGAACACTAGGAATCCGGGGAATTACCAAGCAAAACGGAAATAAATCCTAGAGAACATGTTCAAAGCAATTACCCTTAAGAAGTGGAAAAGAGTTAAATGAACCAAGTGTTGAGAAAGGAAAGAAATTGAGGAAAAGTAAGGAAGAAAGTGAAAAAGGAATAGAACATGAGGAAAAAGAACAAAATGAATCCATTGAATATGTTCCTATTCCACCTAAAGTTCCATTCCACAAAGATTGAAAAATGAAAAACTTGATAGAGAGTTTGAAAGGTTTGCCAAGGGTCTTAAGCAACTTCACATTAACATTCCTTTTGTAGATTATATTTTGCAGGTTCCAAAATATGCAAAATTTCTCAAAGACTTGATGTCAAGGAAGAGAAGGTTGCATGATTATGAAACCATTGCTTTGACGAGGAATGTAGCGCAAGAATTCAAAATAAGTTGCCTCCCAAGTTGAAAGATCCAGGTAGCTTTTCAATTCCATGTACAATTGGTAAGGTTGATTTTTCAAAAGCTTTGTGTGATTTGGGGGCTAGTGTTTCATTAATTCCTTTATCAGTTGCAAGACAATTAGGATTGAATGAGCTTAAATGTACTAATATTACCTTGCAATTAGCGGATAGGTCTATTAGACATCCATTAGGAATGCTAGAGAATGTTTTGATTAAAAGTACAAAAATTTTACATTCCAGTGGATTTTGTAGTGTTAGATATGGAGGAAGATATCTCTATGCCAATTATTCTTGGTAGACCATTCTTAGCTACTGCAGGTACTATTATTGATGTCAAAAATGGAAGCTCAAATTTCAAGTGGGAGATGAGGAAGTAGAGTTTAATTTGAATGAAATGGAAAGATTTCCATCTTTCACTAATCAAGTCTATTCAATAATAATGGAAGAGGAATCAATCCAAGAGGACACACAAGTCTATCTTGGAGATAATTCTCTAGAATTGTGTTTGTCTTTGGCAGGAAAATTCATTGAGGAGAATAAAGAAATTGAAGAAGTAACAAATTACTTGAAAGCTCAAGTGCCTTACAAAAGGAAAGAAGTCTTTGAGGCCCTTGGACCAAGCAAGAAGTTTCTGCCAACTTCAATCGAGCAAGCACCAAACTTGGAGCTTAAACCACTTCCTAGCCACCTTAAGTATGAATTTCTTGGAGAAAATGAAACATTACATGTGATTGTTAATGCTAACCTTGATCATGAGCAGCTAGACAAATTATTAAGGGTTCTAAGGCAACATAAAAAGGCCATTGGATGGACTATTTCTGACTTAAAAGGAATAAGTCCCTCTGTATGCCTGCATTGCATTTGATTGGAAGAAAATTGCAAACCGGTTGTAGAAATGCAAAGGCTACTTAATCCAAATATGAAAGAGGTGGTAAGAAAAGAAATTCTCAAATGGCTCGATGCAGGTATCATCTTTCCTATCTCTGATAGTGCTTGGATAAGTCCTATACATGTGGTACCTAAGAAAGGTGGAATGACTATCATAACGGGGAAAAATGATGAACAAATTCCATCTAGAATTGTAACCGGTTGGAGAGTGTGTATAGATTATAGAAAGTTAAATGCTAGCAACTAGAAAAGACCACTTTCCTTTACCATTTCTTGATCAAATGTTAGAAAGAATAGCAGGGACATGAGTATTATTATTTTCTTGATGGTTATTCTGGTTATAATCAAATTGCCATAGCACTCGAAGACCAAGAAAAGACAACTTTACATGTCCATATGGTACATTTGCATTTAGAAGAATGCCATTTGGTTTGTGTAATGCACCCGCTACATTTCAACGTTTGATGATGGCCTTATTTTCGGATTATATTGAAAAGATTATGGAAATATTTATGGATGATTTTTCTGTGATTTGGTTCATCTTATGATAAATGTTTGCATAATCTTGAATTAGTTTTGCAAAGGTGTGAAGAAACTAACCTTGTTCTTAATTGGAAAAAGTGTCATTTCATGGTTAGAGAAGGCATAGTTTTGGGGCACAAAATTTCATCTAAGGGAATTGAAGTAGATAAAGCTAAAATTGAAACAATTGAACAAATGCCCCACCAAGTAACATAAAAGGGATACGAAGTTTTCTTGGACATGCAGGCTTCTATAGGAGATTCATCAAAGATTTCTCCAAAATAGCAAAGCCATTGTGTGATTTATTATGCAAAGAAACCCCTTTTGATTTTGATGATAGGTGTTTGGATGCTTTCGACAAGATTGAAGAAAGAATTAGTGTCAGCTCCTATTATTACTTCACCAGATTGGTCACTACCATTTGAATTGATGTGTGATGCTAAGTGACTATGCAGTTGGAGCAGTTTTAGGACAAAGAAAGACAAAAAGTTGCATGTTATTTCTTATGCTAGCAAAGTTTTGAATGATGCACAAATTAACTATGCAACTACCGAGAAAGAATTGTTAGCGGTTATTTTTGCATTAGACAAATTTAGATCTTATCTAATAGGATCTAAAGTTATTGTATATACAGACCATGCAGCTCTAAAATATCTGTTAAATAAGAAGGATGCCAAACCAAGATTAATTAGATGGATTTTATTACTGTAGGAATTTGACTTGGAGATTAGAGACAAAAAGGGATCAGAAAATGCGGTGGCAGACCACTTATTCAAGACTTGAGTACATCCCTATCAACAATCAAGTTCCAATCAAAGAGGATTTTCTGGACGAATGGGTAATGGCTATTACACAATCACCATGGTACGCCGATATTGTAAATTATTTAGTAGGAGGTGTAATACCTAAAGATTTAAATCATCATAAAAAGAAAAAGTTCATGCATGATGTTAAAAGTTATTTTTGGATTGAACCACTTTTATACAAACATTGTGCGGATGGCATGATAAGAAGATGTGTGGCCAAAAATGAAGTAAATGGCATATTATATCATTGTCATAATTTAGAAACTGGAGGACACTTTAGTACATCTAAAATGGTAGCTAAAATATGGCAATCAGGATTTTATTGGCCTTCTATGTATCATGATGCTAGAGACTATGTAAAGAAATGTGATACATGTCAAAGAACTAGTAACATCTCTAGGAAACAAGAAATGCCACTTACTACATTCATGGAAGTTGAATTATTTGATGTTTGGGGAATTGACTTTATGGGACCATTTCCTAGTTCTTTTAATAATCAGTACATCTTAGTTGCAGTTGATTATGTTTCCAAATGGGTGGAAGCCATTGCTTCACCTACTAATGATTCTAAAGTTGTACTTAGATTCCTTAAAAAGAACATTTTCACAAGGTTTGGAGTCCCAAAGGCAATCGTGAGTGATGAAGGTAAGCATTTTTGTAATAAGCAAGTTGATTCACTTTTGTCTAAGTATGGTTGCAGGCACAAAACTTCATTGCCCTATCATCCTCAAGCAAATGGACAAGCCGAATTAGCCAATCGGGAGTTAAAGCTCATATTGGAGAAAACGGTGAATAAATCAAGAAAAGATTGGGCAAAGAAGCTCGATGATGATCTATGGGCATATAGAACGGCTTATAAAACACCATTGGGAATGTCTTCATATCGGCTAGTTTTTGGGAAAGCATGCCATCTACCGGTAGAAATTGAGTACAAGTCATATCGGGCCATAAAGTCTATTAATTTTGATTTGAATCTTGCAAGTAGGAAGAGGTTGTTAGAGTTAAGTGAACTGGAGGAATTCCGACTCAATTCATATGAAAATGCCAAGATGTACAAGGAGAAGGTTAAATTTTGGCATGACAAGCACATAACTCCAAAGCAATTTGAGGTAGGTCAAAAAGTGTTATTTTGAATTCAAGGCTCAAATTGTTTCTAGGTAAATTGAGATCAAGGTGGTTGGGACCTTTTGAAGTGATGACCAAAGTGTTCCCCTATGGGGCGGTTGAATTGGTAAACCAAAATGGAGAATACTTCAAGGTCAACGGTCAATTGATCCCCAAGGGAGTAAATTATCCTTTAGGAGAAGCCAATTCATGAATGATAAAAGGTTGAAAGTCAAGCTTTTGACTATAACTAAAGCACTTGTTGGGAGGCAACCCAATGATTTTGGTAATTTAAGTTGCTTTAATATGTTATCTTTAGGTTTAGTAATGTTTTTAAGTTAGGTGTTACTAGAATGGAGAGTTGAAGTTCAATGTGAGGAGTGAATGCCATGACTAAGAATGCATGATTAAACATAGATGGTTAATGCCAAATTTTCATATCTCTTGTGTTTTGTAGGTACATTTGGTTTAAACATCTTAGTTTTATCATTTGAAGTTTGTTTGAAGTGATTTAGAAGCTTAAAAGAACAAGTGAACCAATTTGAAGTATGGAAGTGCAAAATACTATTCAATTGGTTACTATTCAAAGCCAACTTTGATTAAGAACATTGATGCTCATTTTGCAATCCATGGACTTTTGATGCATAAATTGGTTTTGAGCAACTTTGTTTTATCATTTGCAACTTGCTCAAAGTGATTTTGAAGTCCAAAACATGACAAAGAATCAAATTAAGCTTTTTAGTGAAAAAGCAACTATTCATTTGGTTGTTTAACTTCAAAAGTGATTCCTTATAATTTTGGTCATAAATTTTGAATTTTGATGTTTTGGATGCTTAAAAAGCATGTTAACAACTTTGTTTCCATCAGCTAGAAACATGCTTGTAGTATTGGATTAATCTAAAACTTGAAATAAAAAACTTTGACCTTTAAGGATCAAGAACAAATCATAGTGTTGCAGGTTTTTCAAGGCAGCTATTTGAATCACTTCTCACTTGCTATATGATAATGTTTATGATGACTTTTAAAGCATGAATCTAACAATTGGTGATATGTTTACATGTTTATTAAGTTTTGCCCAAAAATAAGAAGCATAATTGGTCCCGAATTTGCTCATAAAATGGCTGAAAAATCAGCCTGGAAGTATCAACAGCAGCACAAGGTACGTGAGCACAGCAATATGCGAGTGGAGTTCGCATATCACCATCTGCGTATCAAATTCTAGGAGGTAGGGCAAATACGTGAGAGCAGCGATACGCAGATGATCAAGCTGATTCGTGGACGAGAGCTGCGTATCTCCTATAGATTTTGGCAAATAACAGGGCAATCGAACAGGTATTTCTTCTTTCTCTTTTCTGCAAAACTCTCTCAATTTCTCCTCCCAACTCCATCTACTTTCCTTCTACTTCCAATTCATCACAAAACCTCACCATAAGCACTACAAACAACACACTAGATTCAAGATTTTACATCAAATCTGCACAAAAAGGGCACAAAATCGTAGAAATTTCCTAAGAACCCTAATCCCCCTTTTCACTGTGGTGCCAATTCGAAGCCATTCGTGGACAAATTTCCACTCCTTAGACATCATTGAAGCATTTACATAGCAATTCAGGTAAGATTGCATCCTTACAACTCAAAATTTAAGTCTTCAAATTTTACTCTACTGTTCATATGCAAATTTTGAGACAATGAATTTATGTGATGCTATGTTAGTTTGATGATAAAAATGCCTTATTTGCACTAGTATGAGCATGGGTACACTTGCATGGAGTAATGTGGAACATGAATATGTGAATTGTGAATATAGCAGTAGATTTATGTGGAAAAAGTGTGAAATCACTGCTACATGCATTTGAATGTAAACTAGGGCTTAATTCCCTCACAAAAGGACATTGTAAACATGCACAAAGGGTTAAATTAAGCTACATTGTGCTAGCATGCCCAATTTGACAAAAGGCAACCAAAGAAGCATATATGCAACAATCTTGAACAAAATCAAACAAGTGAGGACATCTAGAACAAAATGCATGATATGTGAGGAAGAAATGAGTAAAATGACCATGGATGATGATAAAATGAAGAATTTCTTTAAGGAAATTCATGCAAGCATGTAAACTAACTACATTGTGATGATTCATAAACATGCACTGTAGAATTTGGGATAGTGATGTAGGTGTTAGAATTCACACTAAGATTCATGCTTAATTGATCTATAATGCAAGCAATCTAAGGACATTCATTTTTTATTTAGTTATTGGCTAACTTTACTTCTCTTTTAGGCAAAAATGTCCCGAAGACGCGGTAGAGCACGAGTTGCACAACCAGAAGATGAGGAACTCGCTCCCCAATTTGATACTCGGTGCTTCACATCCTTGGAGAACTAAGAATGGTACAATGCCCGAGTACATAAGGAATTGATTAAGGAAAAGAGTTTGAAGAATGAGGCAAACCAATTCTTCCATATCAGTGACCACTTTGTACGTATGGGATCGGCACCAATCCTCAATCTACCCTACCTCATCTATCCAAATCTGGTGCGCGAGTTCTATGCCAACATAGATAACAAAGAAGGACATAGCGAATCTTATCTACAAACAACATTCAGTGGAAAGAGAATTGTACTGCTATGATATGATCCCGAATTGCGAAAATGCTACATTGTAGAAATGAGGGGATGGATGTGGACTACAAAAAGGAATTCAAGTGGGACAGACAAACTTGGAACATTCAAGAAGCCAAAAGACGGTTCGGGGTCCGAAGATGAAGTAACCTGCCAAGGAGATTACGAAAGGACCGGCCTCTATACCAAACGGTTTGACAATAGTTTATCATATTTGCATTTACATTTTTGCTCATAATGTTATGCCTAAACGAAGTAGCAAAAATGAAGTTAAGAATGCCGACCTCTACTTGTTGGATAACATGGTTAACGGGCAAGGAAACGACCTTCGTCGAATTCCTTTGCCTAGTATCATTATCAGTTATATACGCACTATTGCACAGCTTGGGTTCCGAAACATGTTTTGGTTTTTCCCAGGTTGTTGACTAGGATCTTTGAGTTTTATGGAGTCAACACCCAAGGAGAGGCTCCCCAACTTATTCCCAAGACTGACATTATCACCGTCACCGATCCTCTGCCGCATTCACTTGAAAGACCCAAGCGTGCTTGAGCAAATCCCCGGGCAGCAAGAAGGAGCACAAACCGGAGAGCACCAAGAAGACATTGAAGAATTTTCCTATCATGCCGGGCCTTCATCATTTGCTCAAGCAGGCCCACCTACCGCGGCTCCTCCAAGGTGACGTACAACTCCATGGCAACAATTGCTGGAGGAAATGCAAAGCATCAAAAAATGACCGAAGAGAATCCTTCCAATCTATCACTCAAAGACTTGACACCATAGATGAACGGCTGCAAAACTTGGAGCAAAGATGGAGAGACCAACATGATTAGCCTTCCCGTTCTTAGTTCATTAGGACATTTTCTTTAACTTTGTTTAAAACACTTGAGTTTAACTTTGTTATTTCCTATGTGAATGTTACATTAACTAATATGTTTTTATTTGATATTATTATTCGTACTAGTGAATCACTCAAGGACCGTGATAGCTTATTTGAACTGCTTAGACATATGTATAAGGGAGTTTTAATTGCTTTCATAACTTTATTTCTCTTTTTCACTCTCACACATTGAGGACAATGCGTAGTCTAAGTATTGGGGGGGGGGGGGGAGAAAAGGTTTTGAAAAGTTATATGCACTTGTTTGAGATTGGAGAACATAGATTGTGGTGAAAAGTTGATTGGAAAGTTTATATTGTCTTGTGTTTGATAGGGAGTTTAGTCCATTTATAGGGGAAGCCCTGTCAAAATTTTTTCAAAATTTTTACAATTTAACTGTTTTTCACAGTTTTTCAAAACACTACCCAAGTTTGGAAGGCTACCATGATCTAATTTTGTTTTGGCAAAAAGTTAGCTTGTTAAAAAGTCTTCTATGAATTGAACTAATTACATGTAATTCCTCAAAATAGCTTGATCCAATGATACGCGCGGATGTACGTGGAATCGCTTGAAAATTCAAGTAATAGCTTCGAACCTCTTTCGGAAGGAACACGACTCAAGAATCAGCACTAGAGACTTGATCAAACCAAAAAGAAACTCTAAGCTATGGGGGTTTTTGATCTTGGACTCGCTCAACAAGATCAAGGGGGTAGTTCTTAATCAGCAAAGAACTAGAAACTCTCAAATTGAGAACTCTCAATAAAATTAATCATAAAATCATCATATAAAATTCGGATGAACAGTAGACCCTATTTATAGGGTGACATAGATGATTCTAGAACTTAAAATTTAACCTAACTACTCAAGACTAAACATAGACTAATTAAAGAAACTAAACGTAAAACAACTTGCAACTATAATGCAAGCCCAAACAATGAATAAAACTAAATTCTAAAATAACAAAATAAAGTCCCAAATTTGGTCTTGGGCTGGACGTCCAAAGCTTCTAAGCCCAAGCAGTCAAATGCCTCCTCACCATAGTAATTGGGCTTCTTCCGTTGATCCAACAATGGAGTAGGTTAGATGGCTGAACTTAATGCTCCACTTACCCACTTGAGTGGCCCAAAAAACATGAGTTCCTTCATGGTAGCAACATGGCTTGAACGACCCCTTCACGACCAACCAAGACTTGAGCTCATCTTGAGCCAATCGAACTCTTAATCCATACTCAATGGGTAGAAGTCCTAGCTCTCCACAAATATGTTCAAGCCTCAAGATTAAATGCACCCCTAGGATCACATCAATCCCTCCTCCCTCGAAAAGATTCGTCCTCGAATCTGCGAGGTTGCATAAACTAACATAAGCAACTAAAGGATTGGTAGATGAACAAGAATAATTATTAAGCATACACCACACATGTATAAAATCAAGTAAAACATATTTTCCAATGCTCACATGAACCAAAAACGCAATGTTCTTAAAGGGTGAAACAAGATAGAACTTAAGAACATGCATTGATGATGCAAAAACAAATTGTGATCTAAAAATAATGATCATGTCTAAATGAAAACTATCTTTAAAAACATGAAAAGGAATTGACATATATGAATGATGAACAATAAAAACATGAATTTCAGAACCCATATAACCATGAATGGACTCAAAATAACATGGACTAACAGAATCAAAATCTGGTTCAATAGGTTCAAATTGACTAAGCACATTAAACCCTAAAACACGGAAAACATCATCAACTAATTCACTTGAATAATTTAAACAAAATAGCACAAACACATAAATATTATCACAAACTATAAGACTAGAACATTTTGCATATACTAACACATAGTAAAAATGATTTTTAGAAGTCAAATCTCTAAAAGAAACAACCTGAAAATCATTAATATGGCTACCTACAAATCGGATATAACACAAAATAACATAGCAAACACAAAAACTACTACCATGCTTTGGACAGAACGTAGGAACAAATATATGAACCCTAGAACAAGTAATATGACACAAAAAAGCATCTAATACAATCTGAAAATTGTCCAACGATGGATGAATAAACATAAGAAAACCTCTAGGACAGATTTCACTAAGTGATTCTAAACATGCTAAACACATAACACCATAAGTTAAACTAACAAAATAGTCATGCAAGAATGAACTAAGATGCAAACTAAAACAACTAAGACAAGAAAACTTAGGCCACAAATCAATATAATCCAGCATAATTGTAAAATCCAATGTGGCATTTGGACAAGACATCAAGTTCTTCAACACGGGTTTATCTTCTCCAATGCTTATGAAAGGACGATCCACAACTAGGCAGCAAGAGTGTGGCATTTTTCCTTGTGAATTAACCTGCAAAAACACCACAAAAAGACTAGGGAAAGAGTTATGAAGTGAGTTAGCAAAGAACACTTGTTTTATAGAGTACATAGATACAAGAGTTATTGATCGAGCTAACAAAACACTCTTGTTCTTTCCTCTCTTTGCCTTTTCAGAAGTAAAACTCCCCTCACTTTTACTTTGAATGAGTTTTCCCTCACTTTTCCCCTCAAGTTCACTCTTCTCCTTATCTCTCAATTGAAACTCCTTTGCAATCCTAACTTGATCAGCATGAGCTTCATATGGTTGGATGGGGTTAAGAACAACATTTCGGCCTTCCCACCTGAAAGAGTAGTTGTTCTTATGACCATCATATAAAACCCTCCTATCATGTTGCCAAGGATGCCCTAAGAGAACATGGCATGCTTGCATTGGCGCAATATCACACCAAACTTCATCTTTGTACTTGCCTATTGAGAGGGGGACAAGCACACGCCTAGTTACTTTGATTTCTTCTTGATCATCAAGCCAATAAAGTTTGTAGGGCTTGGGATGCTCCATAGTCTCCAAATGCAACTTATCTACAAACAAGGTACTAGCAACATTAGTACATGACCCACTATCAATGATCAAGCTACATACCTTGTTGAGCACAGTACGGCGCGTATAAAAAATATGCTCCCTTTGTAGATTCTCCTCATCTTCCTTAGGTTGCACATTCAATGTCCTCCTAGTAACTAAAAGATCACCATGGTCAGCCCCAAAGTGGTCTCCTTCTTGACTGTCAGAACTACCTTCAAGAGGTGGCATTTCCTCTTCACCATCACTAGAAGAAACACTTTCGACATCCCCATTATCCAAGATCATCATAGCCCTTTTATTTGGACAATTGGCAGCATAGTGTCCATACCCTTGGGTAGGCTCAACTTTATTCTTTGCTTGAGTCTTTGATGAAGATGATTCAGGCTTAGTTTTCACATTTTGGACAGCTTGTCCACGGCTTTCTTTCCCCCTTTCAATAGCCCGCTCTTCCCATTGAGGCCGAGTTGATGATGAGCCAAAATTGCGTGGCTTAATGACTTTGAGTTGTCTCTCGATCTTGATGGCCATATCCACCAAATCATTTTTGTCGAGATAGTGTTGCAACTCCACTCGTGCCCTAACTTCATAATTGAGACCACCCATGAACCTTGCCATCAGAGCTTCACCTTCTTCCTCCAAGTTAGCTCTCATCATTAAAGTCTCCATCTCTTTGTAGTACTCATCCACGGACATACTACCTTGCCTCAAAGTTTGTAGCTTCCAATGAAGATCACGCATGTAGTAGCTTGGAATGTACCTTTTCTGCATGAGCTTTTTCATCTCACTCCATGTATGCACGGGTTCGTCTCCAAACCTAGCACGATCCTTATGAAGTTTGTCCCACCAAACACTTGCATAATCCGTGAACTCAACCGCAGAAAGTTGGACTTTCTTTCCTTCAGAGTAGTTGTGACAATTAAAAACTCCTTCCACCTTGCGTTCCCACTCAATGTAAGCTTCGGGATCAAGTTTCCCTTGGAAGGCTGGGATACTCATTTTGATACTCCCAATGTTGTCATCTTGACGATTTTGCACCCTCCTTCCTCTCCTTGGCACCTCATCCTCAAAATCAGATTCAGCTCCCCATTCGTCATCATAGTTCGGATGTCTAGTAGCCCTAGAATGAGAGGCAGCTCTACGCACTCCAGTATTGTCATGCAACTCTTCAAGATTTCTAGAGGAATTTTCTATACTTTCAACCCTTAGAGACACCTTTTGTAGTTGCTCCATGATGGTCTGAAAATTGTCATTGTTTTGCCTTTGTGTCTCTTGCATAGCCTTTATGAATAGCTTAAACTCATTGTCTTCCTTAGCTTTTCCGTCACCCATGGTGTTCTCAATAGCCTGCAAAAATCGTTAGTAACACAAGAAAAATAGTAGAAGAAAAATAGCCTTACCACTTTTTTTTTAGTATATGCACTCAAGCTCTCGTGTATCACTCAAAGTATTTGGCTTTTTCCCTCTAATGAGCTCACCCCTAAGCCTT
Organism: Mitragyna speciosa; assembly: GCA_024721245.1. Classification (NCBI taxonomy): domain Eukaryota; kingdom Viridiplantae; phylum Streptophyta; class Magnoliopsida; order Gentianales; family Rubiaceae; genus Mitragyna; species Mitragyna speciosa. The sequence goes on from CM045568.1 coordinate 11,354,778, forward strand.
TTTCCACTCTTGAGTAGCTTCTTTGTATGCCCTTGATGAAAGAACCAGCTCAACCTTTCTTATCAAGGCTCCAAGAAATAAAAAACAAGAGTAATTATGATAGATAACAAAAAGAATAGCTTACAGTGAGTTTTGATCAAGAGAGTTCAAGAAAAATGGAATAAACAAGATTTAGACTCAAGAAAACACAAATTAAAAACCCTAATGTGTGGTATAATTGTGTGATGTTTCTTGATTTTTAAAGCTTTCTTGACTGAGAATATAAATCTTGTGCAAAACACACAAAACTCCACCAAGTACAAACCCTAACCCCTATAGGGTTTCTTGCAAATCCCAACCACGATGCACAAAAGAAGCAAGCCACACCAATTAGGAAACAAAGGGACTCCGACCAGGCAGTTAGAATGCTCAACCAATGATCAAATAGCTGAAATAAAAGAGTTTTCTAACTTACTTCACTTGGCTTTGCAAAAAAAAAGTGTCCCAATGATTTGAGCAAAAATGGAAACTACTCCCCTTACTTTCCTTTTCCCTTGTGTGAGCTGTTATCCTAGTCCTTAAGGACAAGGATTCCTTCCTTATTTAAGGACAGCAATCCCCTAGAAAACTCCTTTTTATAACCAGAAACAAGCTGGAACAAATCAGAAAATTCGTAACTGATCAAACACCAAAATTCCAGCAAGCAAGTTCAACCAAGTTTCAAGAGTTTATGACAAGTAAGTGTTCCAATCACTTTAACCTTGAAACCTGTCTCTCTTCTACTCAATTTCAGTCACAAACAACTCTTTATGAACCTTATTTAAGACCAATTAAAGCTGGAATAATTTCAGAAAATTCGTAACCAAGAAACACTATAATTTCCAGCAACCAGAATTTTTCAATAATCAAGAACCAAGTTCAAGAACTTGATCCAAACAACCCAATGATGAAACCTGGAGCAAATTATCACCAAATCATCCCAAAAACTTCCAGAAAATTGGTCCAAATCTGATTTTAAACCAGAAACAACAGCAGGTACGAGAGTCTAATGCACTTGACTCTAGAAGCTTAAGTTTCAATTTTCCAGCAACCAACAAATTGTGAGAAACCTAATTTAACACCCAGAAACTTCAAGAAACACTTCAAAATTCTCAAGAAACATACCAAGAACCTCAAATCAGTCCAAGAATATTTTCAAAAACTTCAAGAAATCACCACCCAAATCTGGACAGATTCGAAATTAACCAAGAATCGACAAACAAGTTCAAGAAACTAATTTCCAGATTTGAATAACTTCAAGAACTTGAGTTTATGGTTCAAGAACTTCAAGAATATAATCAAGATCACCCAAAAAGTTATCAAGAACCCCAAGATTGTTCAAGAAAGTGTCCAAAATTTGTGAAAAATTGTGTAAAATTCACTGGACAGATTCAAAAATTCAAGAAACACCAAGGCAGCCCACTATTTTTCAAGAAACACCTGGTAACACCAAGAAACAACCAAAATCTATCAAGAAACTCTTGTAACAGGAATTTTAATGCACGGCTTTTATGTTTTGTGCTTGCCTCTTCTTGCTTTTTTTTTCTTTTTTTTTTTTTGAGGACAAAACAAATAGAACTAGACAATCTTCGGATGAACAGTAACACCTGATGAACAGTACGATATATTTTTTTTTTTGGAAATTTCTTTTCACGCACTCACCAACACAAACCCTAAAAATTCATACAAACCCTAATTTAAACACCACACAAACGATTTTTCCTCCAAGAATCTTCAACCCTAGGGCATTAAATCCAAGAAACTAATTCTTCTTAAAAGGTTTTCACACAAGATAATCAAGAAAACAATAAAATAGTCAAGAATCACAAAAATTACCACACAACCTAGAATTCTTGATTGAGAAGCAACCAAGAACGACTCTAAACAAACCCTAGATTGAAACAAGACACAAAACAACGCGATAGCGCTACAATATCACACGGATAGATTGAAGAAAGAAAAGAACTGAACAGAAACGTACTAGACAAATAACAAGAAAGCTGGATAGATGTAAAACAAAAGAAGAACACAGACAGAAGATAATGAAAGACACAAAGAAACAACAAAAACAAAGGGATATATCCAAGATTTTCCAAGGGAAAACCTGGATTAGAAACCTGAAATTTCAAGAACCTGGCTCTGATACCAATTGATACGCGCGGATGTACGTGGAATCGCTTGAAAATTCAAGTAATAGCTTCGAACCTCTTTCGGAAGGAACACGACTCAAGAATCAGCACTAGAGACTTGATCAAACCAAAAAGAAACTCTAAGCTATGGGGGTTTTTGATCTTGGACTCACTCAACAAGATCAAGGGGGTAGTTCTTAATCAGCAAAAAACTAAAGAAACTCTCAAATTGAGAACTCTCAATAAAATTAATCATAAAATCATCATATAAAATTCGGATGAACAGTAGACCCTATTTATAGGGTGACATAGATGATTCTAGAACTTAAAATTTAACCTAACTACTCAAGACTAAACATAGACTAATTAAAGAAACTAAACGTAAAACAACTTGCAACTATAATGCAAGCCCAAACAATGAATAAAACTAAATTCTAAAATAACAAAATAAAGTCCCAAATTTGGTCATGGGCTGGACGTCCAAAGCTTCTAAGCCCAAGTAGTCAAATGCCTCCTCATCATAGTAATTGGGCTTCTTCCGTTGATCCAACAATGGAGTAGGTTAGATGGCTCAACTTAATGCTCCACTTACCCACTTGAGTGGCCCAAAAAACATGAGTTCCTTCATGGTAGCAACATGGCTTGAACGACCCCTTCACGACCAACCAAGACTTGAGCTCATCTTGAGCCAATCGAACTCTTAATCCATACTCAATGGGTAGAAGTCCTAGCTCTCCACAAATATGTTCAAGCCTCAAGATTAAATGCACCCCTAGGATCACATCATCCAAATAAAGGGTAATAACTATTATGTAATGAGAATTCTTGTTTTAAGGAAAGTATATTAGGAAAGGTAGAAGTAATTATGCCCAAAATGCCACATGTTTATATTAAGCTTCTTTTCTTTATTCGGTCTTACAAAAAGAACAATAAGTATAGAAGGTTAAGTGGTACAAATGCTTTATGATTATTAATTTAAGGGGGAAAATAAGTGATGAAGTGATGAAGAAAAAAATGCTATCTCTAAAAAATTCTAGTACTTAGTAACCGGGAATCTTCATCTAAAAATGTCAATTTTCGTGTCAAATGGTACTTCGAATTAAGAGTATGCAAGAGCAACTTGAGAACAAAAATTGTTAAGTAACTAGGGTCTTCATCTAAAAATGTCGATCATTGTGTCAAAAGATGACTTTCATTCTCAAGTAAGCAATTGAACAAAGTGAAAAATAAATGAAGTGTTGAGCAATTGGAGGTCTTCATCTAAAAATGTCGATTTTCGCATAAAAAGACAACTTCATATTATGCAAAGAATAAATGCATGTGAACATCCCTCTTTTATGACATAATCTTAAGGTGTAAAGAGTACTTGATTAGCTATATGAATTGTTTTTTGTAAAACTTAGCAAGGCAAAGAAATTTAATCCAAACTAGTGAAATTCATGGTATAATTACTTTTCCTTCACTTAATGTTATAAATACTAGAAAAACAAGGCATTACATAATGATTATTTACTTGAGTAATTTTGGACAAAATTATTTGAGAAACATACACGAATTATTTCAATGCTTGAATCATTATTTGAGCCCTTGATTTTCTAATTGCTTGAGGATAAGCAATGATTCAAGTGTGGGGGAGTTTGATAAGTGAAAATTTTGCCAAGATTAGTATATATGTTAGTTGCTGTTTTTAGTGTAGTTTTAGTAAAACTATCATACTTTTTAACTTCAAATAATGTGTTTTCATTAATTAGGGTTTATTTTTCCAAAATTAGGGTTTTGTCTCTAAAACTATTATTTTGAGTAATTAATGTACAAACTTTTATTTATTTTTGCAGATTCATCACACTTAATCTAAAAGAAAGCTGAGTAAGGCCAAGATCAAAGTGAGGAAGTGAAATAAATAAAGTGAAGAATTATTAGAAGATAAAATGAGCAAAATGTGGAAAATTAGAAAAATCAGCAAAAATGTGAGGAAATGCATGAAAAAGGATCAGGACACTTGAAGTAACAACTTAGCAAAAATTTACACAAGTGGACCCAAGATACACGATCCGCAGATGACCATCTACGTATTGCCATCCGTGGATCGTCACCGACCTTCCAAATTTTGACTGTTGCAACTTGCTTCATCCTCCAGCTATTTTTGCAAACTTTTGAACTATATACAGGTTCTGTAAGTTGAAGATTGCATTGGGAGTACAAATGAAGACTTTTATGCCCAAGAAGACCTTCAACTAGGGTTTTCATCATTCCAATTCATTGAATGTAATTACAAGTAGGAAAGTGACTCGTAGGATTCGTGTCTATAAATAGAATATAAATAGAAGTCATTTGTAAAGAGTTGGAAGCATGCTAAGATAGAGAATTTGTAGAGAATTGCTAGAATTCTCCTAAGCCATAATAGAGATATTGTGAGTTTAAGAGAATTTTTTGTTCAAAAACCCTTGTAGCAACTCTTGTGGAAGAAATACAAATTCTTGAAGCCATTTCTATATTGAATAAGCTTTCTTTAACATTGTATCACTCATTTCTATATTGAATAAGCTTTCTTTAACAAATCATATGTTTTGATTTGGAAATAACTATGTTGAGCTAAATTCCTTTTTCTAGGGTTTTCATGAAATTAATGCATCAATATTAAGGCTTGTAGTTGATTCAACTTGCCATTTCTTGCTCTTGTTTCTTCAATTATTCAAGTTCTAACATTTGCATATGAAAGGCCATCACATGCAAAGCATCTAAGTTATAGGATTCAATTAAGTTTGTTCTTAATAATTGAAAATGAATAATTGAGCTTAAGTACTAACACATGGAAATAGTGTTATGCTTATAAGGACTTAATGAAGCAATTCATGCATACAAAAACAAATCTATCATGGTAGTAGGTAGGTTGAATCAATCCATTGTGAAAACAAGTTTTGATACAAATGGAATTGCATTCCTAAACAAGGTAAGTTCACTTTGGCAAGTGTTTATATCTACACCTTAATCTAGATCATTAGTGGATTCATTACCCTAGAACTCCTTCGTAATTATTTTTCTACAAGAATTCTTGCATTTCTACAAGTTTTTCTTAGTAAATTAGATTCTAACAAATCAAAATTGTTCAAATTAATCATTGCTTAGATAATAAAGAAAGTGATAAAACTCTAGCAATTGCACTTTGTTGGTTCCTTGTGGGATTCAACCCTAATTTCCTATACTAGAACAACCTGTATACTTGCGGTAAAATTTGTGAGATTAGGTTTTATTACTTGACTTTTGTGTGTATATCTGACTTAATTTTCTACATCTAATCTACACCATGTCATACAACTTGCACGACTCCTTAACCTAACACCAACATCAAAACAACCCAAAATGCACAAGGAATAAGCATAAATAAACATAATAAAGGAATTTAAAGGATAGAAAACTCCCTTATCCTTGAAACTGGCACCTATAAGCTTAAACTTTGCTTCCCCTTTATTAGCTCTTGCATATCAAAAACAAACTAAACACCATTAACTAACACAAAGAACTATAAAAATCTAAAATTCTAAATATAAAGAAAATTGTTGGATTGCCTCCCAACCAGCGCTTTGTTTATAGTTTTCAGCTAGACTTTCACTTTAGACTCAAGTGATGGCAGAAGTGCCTAAAGAACAAGTGCCTTTATTAGGACTTTTCTTTGCAGCACGGGTAAGCTTGGGTCTCTTTAGCTTCTCCTTGTTCTTCACAACTTCAACCAACTCGTTCATTTGAGGTCACATATGCTCCTTAGTCACCTAGGGGCTTTTCTCAGTGTGTCTTCAAAGGTTTTCCCTACCTCTAGACTTTTTAGATGGGGGTTCAAAAACCATATAGGCCTTACACAACCTTCGCATGCTTTTCTTTACAAGTCCCTGCATCACTTAAACAAACCTCAAGAGGAATACAGGTACTTATACCTGGACCACACTCTTCGATTAATTGATCATAACAATTTATGGCACAGACATTGTCAGTAGGATGAAGGAGAGTTTAGCTAACAATATATTTTCCTTAAGGCTCGAGTAAATATATTTTTCTTAAGGCTATTATGCTTAGTGATGCATAGAAGTGGGGCATAGCTTAGTGATTCTCCTTTGATGAAGGTGAGTGTAGAGGGTGATAGTAGAAACGGGGAGGTAAATGAGTTAAGAGGTGAACATAAGAATAATAAGGTGTCTAGGAAGGAGCCTTATCAAGAGCTAAATGACACATCCAAAGACACTGTTGCTATTCCACTATTGCCTTTTTCCCAAAAGCTGAAGAAAGCTAATGAGGATGTAGAATTTAACAAATTTGTTAAACTCCTCAAAAACTTGCATATAAACATTCTTTTTGCAGATTCCCTCTTATGCAAAGTTCTTAAAAGATTTAATCACCAGTAAGAGGAAATTGGTGGACAATAAACCGATAGCATTGTCTTAGGAGTGTAGTGCATGGATACAAAACAAATTTCGCCTAAGCTAAAGGATCTGGATAGTTTTGCCATTCTATGCACCATAGATAATTTGAGTTTTTCTCGTGTATTGTGTGACTTAGGTGCTAGCGTGCCCTTGATCTCTCTGTGTAGCTAGGCAACTTTGGCTAACTGAGCTTAAAAAGTTTAATACTACCTTGTAGTTAGCAAATAGGTCTATTAGGCATCCATGGAGTGTTTTGGAGAATGTGTTGGTTAAGGTAGAAAAATTCATTATCCATGTGGACTTTGTGGTTTTAGACATGGATGAAGATATCAACATGCCTATAATTTTTGGTAGACCTTTCTTAGCCACGGGAGATAGTATATTAGATGTGAAAAATAGTAAGCTTAAGTTTAAAATCAATGAGGATAAGGTTGAATTTAATCTGAATGACATGATGAGAACCCCTCGTTAGCTGATGAGCTTTGTTCAATGGACGTCCTTGATGAGCTAACTCAAGAGTATAGTCCAATTGTCTATGACTGTGATCCTATTGCAATTTGCTTGAATCAAGGATGATCCAAGCAACGATGTACCAAGGCTAATGCATTAGCTATATTCATGGATTCTCAGAAACCTTATTTGGGTTATAAGGTGAATAAGAGTCTAGAGAAAGGTACAAAACAGTCCCCATCTAGAGTGAAGACCTCATGGTATAAATCATCTTGATTTTAATGATTATCAAACATATGATGAAGCGCAATAATGTATTCAATAAGTGTTCCTTGTAGTTGGAAGAAAATAGTGTACGGTAATAACATAGGTAATGCAACGAAAATATAAAAATTTATTACCTTAACCATGGATCTCTTTGATACATCTATATGATTATAAGGGGTTTTGCACAATAATTACCTCAAGCATAGAAGATTTCTATACTTCTAAAGGCAAAGATCCTTCAATGTAGAGGTAAGATCGGTCACAAAAAGCCCTCCAAGCATCGAGCCTCTATTGATATCCTCACAAACAATTCTTTGGGAACCTTCTAGGCTTGCTTGCTTTGACTTTTGAGTACTAGCTCCCTTAAATTAATTAAGAACACAAGAGAGAGAAAAGCCCTAACAATTAGGAAGAGAGATAGGGAAAGAGATGACACAAGAGAGAGAGGCGGTTTTTCTCTTAGCAATTTTTCTCTTACTAGATTTTCTTTTGTGTTACAATAATAATTCAAGAGTCAAAGCATGGACATATTTATAGAGATAATATTCTAGTCTTTTAGGAAATAAAGGTACTAGGAAACCAAGAATGTTTAGATAACTTAACTTAAGTTAATCCTTCTCCTTTAGGAATTCTATTCCATAAGAAAACCAATTAGTTATTTTATTTCTTTTAGGAAACTAATTTCCTGCAAGACTTAGAGTATTTATAAATAAGTATTTTAAGTTAATTTATCTCATAAATCAACCCTATAAGTATCTCATACTTATGTTAATTACATTTTAACCCAAAGATTATATTTTTTATGTGTGTGACCCATTAGGTTCCATTCACGATGGCAATAAATGCAAATTATAACTCATTAATTAATCAATTAACAGCTAGATAAATTAAATACTTTAATTTATCATTAATTCACAATTAATTAATTCATAATTATAGATCATGACTAGTGTCTAGCAAAGCATCATGACCACCCAAGTGAATATGAAAGTCATATGGTAGACTATACCCATCAATGACAATGTTACCGTGTAATTAATATCCTTTCACCGCACACTATATCCCAAGTCTAAAAAGTATAGTGTATACTTTTAAATGACTAATTAATATTTTCTTGTTTTCGAAATATAACTCTCCATGATATATAACCTTGAAACTACTTTCAAGTTATACTATCACTTCTGCGGAAGATTTATTGAGTTAATATTTCTAACAAGTGGCCATAATGGGATATACTTTCTTATTAAGGAGTGGTGAATCCTATATCGATTACTCGCTATCCTTCCATACGTCAAACTATACCCAATCTCTAACCTATAGGCTACTCTTTTACGAGCACTGAGGAATGAGTCAAAGTATAGCAATCCAAGCTACTATGATAATCTCAAGTCAAAGGATCACTTGCACCATTGTCATTAAGAGTTCAACCATTGGCACTATAGTTGCAAACTCTTGGTGGATCAATCCAATGAACTTGTTCCCAAACATGCATCCACATACTAGCTTAGATGTCACGCATACTATAGTAAATGAGATCAACTACTACTCACCATAAGTAGAGGCAAAGTATGTGCCAATCTATCTATATTAATGATGTCGAATCTTATTAATACTATGACTAGGAATATTCAAGAATATGACTTTATGCATTAGAGTCTCATAATTGTAACCCTTACAATCTCTAATACACAGTCAATATTCTAAGGACTTTATCAAACAAACAAGTAACATAGAAATACAAGTATAGATGATAAAGAATAATACCACATGTATATTATAACATAAATAAGTGTAAATACAAAAATCCTTAAACCAACTTAGTTTTAGGGCATACACTAACAAACAGGTTGAAAAAGCAGGCAAAATGGCTATCCAAATGACCATCCGGATGCATAAATGGACGTTCGAATCAGTTGATTTGCTTAAAATGAAGACAGGTAGAAGGTATGCAGATGCACGTCTAGATGAACATGCAGACGTCTAGACAACAAAAAAAGGGTCAAAACAGAGGCAGGTAGAAGGTATGTGGACACATGTCCGAATGCACAAGTGAATGTCCGAACTGTCAAAAAGGGTCAAGAAATATCAAGGCAGAGAGCATGCGAATGAAGATCTAGACGTGAGTTGTGGACGTCCGGATCAAGAGAAATTCATCCGGATGCAGACCTGGACGTTCAAACCTTCACTTGGGAACGTCTGGACTAGGCAGAATTGTGTCTAATAGCTAGTTTTTAAATTTGACCGTTGAACTCAAATCAAGCTATTTTTTCATCCTCTATAGAAGGAAAATAATGCAGAGTGTTTTGGAACTTTTGGCTATTGATATTATTGTGATTTTAGAGTGATTTTTGAGTAAAAAATACTCTCCTAAGTGAACTTTGTATATTCAAGTGTGTATTCCTTTTTGTGAATGTTCAATTCAATTGTATAGTTGAAAGGTTAGTTTGATAGTTGTAAAACTTCTTAGCTTAACTAGAGAGTGTCTAGGGTGAGTGAGAAGTGAGCCATTTCTTTATATAAGTTGGTCCTTGAACCACAAAACAAGAGAAGGAATTCAAGTGCCTCAAAGCTTCGAGTTTGTGAACTTGGAAGCAATTTGAGTTTGATCATTCTACTTTCTTCTTATTTAAATTTTAGTTTATTGTGATCCATGTTACATTCTTTATTGCACTATCAACTTATTTGATCACTTAGAAAACTTGGTAAAGTTCAAATTTGAGAAAAATTTGTTATAACCAAATTAAATTCAAAGGAACCTAATTCACCCCCTTCTTAAGTTGCATATAGGGCCTACAATTGGTATCAGAACTTGGACTCCATATTTGATAGCCTAACAAGCTAAGAGAGATCCATGGCAATCTCAAATAATGCTTGGTTCTTAGAGGGCCAATCCATTACTAGACCTCTTATGTTTAATGGAGTAAAACTATATTAGTTGGAAGGCTAAGATAGAAATATTTATAAATATATTGATATTGAACTTTGGTATATGGTAAATGAGGGTCCTTATGAGGCATATATTGTTGATCCCACTATGGGTACGCGTAGACCAAAGACTAGACAAGAACTTACTCCTATTGATAGAACTAACCTTACTCTCAATACTAAGACAATGATTGTGTTGTACAATGCCTTTAAATGCCAATGAATCAACTAGCGTGGAAAGGGGTAAGACGGCAAAAGAAATTTGGGATAAATTGAAGGATATTCATGAGGGGAATGACAATGTGAGGGAACAAAAGAAGGCTTTGCTAGTTACTAAGTATGAATCATTTAAGATTAAGCCTCATGAGAATATTGACAAAATGTATTGTAGATTCAATGACATAATTAAGGATTTAGAGGCATAGAAAAAAGGGTATACCTTGGGTGAGAAAAATAGGAAGATTTTGAATGCACTACCCAAGAAATGGGAAAGTAAAGTCACAGCTATAGAGAAAGTAAAGATTTAAATATTATGCCCATTTAATTTCTGGTTAATTCTTTAACTTCTTTTGAACTTAAATTGAAATCTAAGGTACAAGAGGAGGAAAAAGCCAAGGTGAAGAAAAATATGGTATTGAAGTCATCCTAAGATGATGATGATGCATTCTCAATTGATGGTGAAGATATTGACATCCGAGGACAATGATTTGGCTCTACATATAAAGAGTGATACGAACGGAAGTGCGGAACCACGCCAAGACCCTTGAAGATTCCAAGCAAACGCCTCGAGTCTTCTCCAATGAAGATCACGAACTCCTAAGGACCTAAACTAGACCAATGTGAGCTAATCAATATACTAGTCTAAGGCTTTAAGAATTTGATCAAACACGAAAGAAATCACTCTAAGCAAGTATTTAAGTCGCCACAAGCTTAGGCTTGATAAGACTAAGAGTAGTTCTAATCCAAGAACCTAAGAAAACACTCTTAAAAAGAGCACACACTATTCATACGAATTTTTGAGGAATAATCTGATTTTTATTGAATTATGAAGGCCTATAAATAGGCTTACAAGAGAATTCTAGAACTTGAAGTTTAAGACAACTACTAAAAACTAAATACTCAACTATTTGGAAAATTTAACTAAAACAACTTGTAAACTAATTAGGCAACTAAACAATAAGGAAACTAAGTTCTAGAATATTAAAATATAGTAAAAAAAAACCCACGAATTGGGCCTTCAAGCTGGTCGGTCTTCCTTGATCCAATATTGCCTCAAATTGGCGGCCCATCTTCCAATTCTCCATACATTTGGCCAACTTCAAGGGATTCACACGCTTGGCCCATCTCCTCAACATGATCCTTGGCCCAAATTAATGTAACAAGTCTTGGTGATTGTGAAGAAGTAGCCAAGTAGCCTCTTTTTCAAGCACATCCAAAATTAGTCCATGTAAAGCTTCCTTCATTTTCTTTGTTCTTGATCGAGTCATTGGTCTATCTAAACGCTTGCAATGGATCCTCTTTATAGCTCGAACCATTGGATGCCCCTTGATTCCCATCAAAGAGCTTTAAAAAATTTCTCACCAACAAAAGGAGTGTAGACACCAAATTTTGACACACGACTTATTTTCTAACATTGGGGACTTTTTTCTACTATTTGGAGTCAAATCCTAATTTTTGGGTAAAAATGAGAAAGTCAATAATGTGACAGCCCCACTTTACCCAGAGGCGCACCAAAGGGCTTAGCGGACTGCCTGCCTGGCTCTCGCCAGGACTCAAACACGCACTCGCTCAATACGTACAAACATACTTAATACAGGATAAAACACATTTATAAAATTTACTTGAAAGTACAAATATCAATAATATATTTTATACACTAAAATTCACATAGTATTTACAAGAAAAGCCTAAACAAGTGGCTATCAAAATACATGAAACAGAACATGTACAACGTCCAAAATCAGCTTTTCCAGCTTTTGTATTTTGGGAAAATCTGGTTAAAGAAAACAAATGAACGGGATGAGCAATAATAGCCCAGTGAGTGCCCAAGTCATGCAATCATACCAGGAATTCAT
>CM045568.1:11367153-11495651 GCA_024721245.1 Mitragyna speciosa
ATTATTATTATTTATTATTACTATTATTATTACTATTATTTATTTTGACACATTTTAAAATGCATGACATCTAGGTTGCATCTCACTTAGAATTTAGGTCATTTTGTGTGATCCGACTAGAAATAGTCGTCTACTCATGTGGGAAGCGGTGGCGTACAAGCCGTTCCCCCCTCCGTGAGTAGAAACATTCAGTCACAAGATATTAGTCCCCCGTACCCGTCATGTTACATACCCACCTTCTTTCTTCATTTACTATATATTATTATTTTCTTTTCTTTTGCATCACATTTTGCATAGACACTCGTGACTCCCTCGAGGTATCAACTCGGGTTTCGCAATTAATGCGATAATCCCTGATCAAGCCCCGACCGGACATTTTCGACCTTTTCGATATTCACATTTAGACTTAGGATTTGTATTCATTTAGACACATCCAAAACGCGATAGAATTTAGGGTTAATTTAGGAAAATTTGATTAAACCTCGCAACTAGCTTTGGTTAGGTTGAAAGGGTGCCTCAGGCGCAAGCCTTTGCCTTCCTTTTCTTCAAATGTGACTCCCGGACCTTTTTTTCTCTCGTTTTTCGTAGACCGGAGTCGAAAAAGGGTTTTAAATAATTTTTCTAAAATTTTACTTTTTGTTTTGTTTAAATGATTTTTTCTAGTGACTTGGTACACCCTAACTAGTACCAAGTGGCGACTCCATTTTTTAAAATAAAACCCTTTTTCAAATTTAGTTGGCCAAAACTGTCGCATTTTTTAGTCCCGGCCTTATTTTCTTTTAAAATATCATTTTTTACTAAATAATGCGTTTTCACTAAAACATGATTTTTTCTCACACCCGCATGGATTTTTTCAAAACTTTATCTTTTCAAAAGGGTCACCAGACTAGACCGTCTTTTTGGGACACGACAGTTACGACCCCACTCGTTAACCTTTACAATTTTTTAGGACACGACATCCGGATCGAGTAAGTATGTGTCCGGACCAAGCGTCCAGGTGATGGTCAATTTTAACCCATCTGGATGTCTTATCTGGACGTTTGCATCCTCTGGGGGGTCGTCGGGATGATGTAGAAAACTGGAATTTTGCTAGAAATTTTTTGAAAAACAATTTTTTACCACTCCCAAATTTTTTCTAAGAAAGCTAAATCTCTCCTTAGGTAGTGCTTTTGTAAAAATATCTGCTAGTTGATCTCTTGTACATACATATTCAACACTAATCTCACCTTTTTGAACCAAATTTCTAATAAAATGATGCTTGATGTCAATATGTTTGGTTCTAGAGTGTTGAATGGAATTTTTTATCAAATTAATGGTACTTGTGTTATCACACTTGATGAGCACACTTTTGAAATCCAAACCAAAATCGAACAATGTGTTCTTCATCCACAATAATTGAGCACTACACGCACCCGCAGCTGTGTATTCGATGTCTACTGTAGCTAACGAAACAGAAGCCTATTTCTTACTAAACCATGAGACTGAGTACTTTCCTAACAAATGACAAGTTCCACTAGTACTTTCTTTATCAATTTTACTTCTAACAAAATCGGCATCAGAGTATCCTACAAGGTCAAACTTATTGGTTCTAGGATACCATAGTCCATAATCTACTGTGCCTTTGAGGTACCTAAAAATGCATTTTAACGGCAAACAAATGAGACTCCTTAGGGCTCGATTAAAACCTAGCACAAAGACAAACGACAAACATAATATCAGGTCTACTAGCAGTAAGATTAAGTAAACTACCTATCATCCCTCTATATCCCTTTTCATCCACCTTATTACCTTTTTCATCCTTGTCTAACTTGATGGAAGTGCAAATTGGTGTGCCTACTTGCCTTGAGTCTTCCGTATCCAATCTTTTAAGAAGCTATCTTGCATATTTGGTTTGACTTGTGAAAATTTTGTTTTTCAATTGATGAATTTGAAGACCAAGGAAAAAGTTTAATTCTCCCATCATACTCATTTCAAATTTATTTTGCATCAAACAAGAAAATTCTTTACAAAAATTTTCATTTGTAGCACCAAAAATAATATCATCAACATACACTTGAACAATGAGAAGTTCATTTTCATGATATTTTGTAAAGAGTGTGGTGTTTACAATTCTTCTTTTAAAATCATTTTCAATCAAGAAATTGCTCAACCTCTTATACCAAGCTCTAGGAGCTTGTTTTAATCCATATAAGGCTTTTGAAAGTTTATAGACACGATTTGAAAACTTTTTATGTTCTAAGCCAGGAGGTTGTTCGACATAAACTTCTTGATCAATAATACCATTTAAAAAAGCACTTTTTACATCCATTTGAAACAATTTAAAGCCTTTAAAACTAGCATATGCAAGAAGCATCCTCATTGATTCAAGCCTAGCAAGCCGTATTGACCGCTTCGGCCCAAAAATATTTTGGTAAATCACATTCATTTATCATAGTCCTAGCAGGCTTCTTGAAGAGTTCTATTTTTTCTTTCAACAACGCTATTTTGTTAAGGAACTCTAGTGGCAGAAAACTCATGTATTATACCATTGTGATCACAAAAATCTGAAAAACCACAATATTTAAATTCGGTTCCATTATCACTTCTAATTTTCACAATGGTCAAATTTAATGCATTTTGAACTTGTGCAAACAAAGATACAAAATTTTTAAAAGCTTCATCCTTGTGTGCTAGAAATAGCACCCAAGTGTATCTTGAAAAATCATCAACAATGACAAAAACATATCTTTTTCCCCCAAGGCTTGCAACTTGGGTAGGTCCAAACAAATCCAATGTAAAAGCTCTGAAGATCTTGAAGCTAAAACACAATTTTTTGGTTTAAAAGAAAGCTTGGTTTGTTTTCCAAATTGACAAGCATCACAAATCTTGTTTTTTTTTTCAAATTTAATTTTAGGAAGCCCTCGGACAAGTTCGTCCCTAGATAACTCATTTAACAAGTCCATGTCGAAGTGACAAAGTCTTCTATGCCAACGCCAAGAGTCATCACTAATAGCCTCAAGGCATCCAATCCTATTGCTATCTATTCTATCTAGAAAAACAACATAAATGTCATTGTGACTCTTACCTCTAAAAACTGCATTATAACTAGAATTAAGTACCAAATATTCATACTTTTTGAATAAAACATACAGACCTTTATCACATAATTGTCTCACACTTAACAGTTTATAACTAAGATTAACAACACATTTTGAATAAAAGTTTCATCATTGTTACCTATGTCACCTACTCCAATGGTTTTGGCCTTAATATTATCTCCAAAGGTGAATTTTCCACTGTTCTTTTGCTTTAACTTGACAAACAATGATGGATCTCTAGTCATGTGCCTTGAACATCCACTATCTATGAACCACTTTGGTTCCTTGGTGGTGTTCCTGAAGCATATCTACACAAAAATTAAGGAATAACATTTGGTACCCTTTTTAATTTTTGGGTCCATAAGAGTTAGCACAATCCTTAACAATCCACATTGTTCTTATGCCTTGTATCACATTTCTTCTAACATAACAATTATTTTTCATGTGTCCTACTTGACAACAAAAATTGTACATAATATGAGTGTTATTCACATGCAAAGGTCTAATGAATCTTACCCTATTCTTTCTAAACAAAGTGAACCTATTTGTGCTAAGCATGTTTCTAGTGATTTCTTTTTCTAAAACTTCTTGTTTTTCCTTTTTAAGAAATTCACTAAGTTCACTCATTTTATTCTTCAAGCTCTCTTGTTCACTCTTTATTTTGTTGTAAAAAGTAGATCTCTCATCTAATTTATTTTTGAAATTATCAAGATTCCAAGCCATATCTACTTTATTTTTCTTTAGTTCAGCATTCTCACACCTCAAACTTTTGTTTTCTTGAACAAGTCTAGCACTCTCACAAAGTAAGGAATTAATTTTCAATTTTGATTTCTTGTTTTTAGCATATGATTCTTTCAAACTGCTATGCAATTTGAAGACAAAATTCTCAAGATCATCATCCTCATCATCACAATCATCACACATATTTTTATCCATAGAAGAGTGATTTGAGGTTACCTCATGATCTCCTATGGCCATGAATGCCATTTGAGCGGTTTCCTCTTCTACTTCATTTTCTTTATCGGAGTTACAAGAAATTAATTGTAAGATAGAAATTTAAACCTGTCAAAAGGGGGTTGGCTTCTTAGAGAGCACTATGCCAAGGTTCTTCATTCTAAGGTTGTGAATACAATCAAAAAATAAGAGAGAGCGCATTAGTTTATTCAACAAATATTAAATAACACATTGATAAAGCAAATAGCAGTAAACAGTACAATAGAAAAAATAAAGGGAGGTGAATTCCCTCCTCTCATGCCTAGTGTGCCTGATAGGGTAATGTTGACTCTATCCTAGGTAATTCTACATGGATGCATGAGGTTTGGCTTACTAATGCACCTACTCGATTAGGCTATCAGTTCCCAAGCCTTCAGACCTAAGGGTACGGGTCATCAATCCCAAAGCCCTTGGTCGATAGCTCGAGTGATCCCCCGGACACTGTTACGTGCACATCGTACCTCAGCCACATGTTCGAGTAGATCTATTCTTAAAGTCCCAAAAATCTGGACTTATGGACTTAAGCTGAGAGTTCGGGTGATCTCCTAGACATGATCATGTGCACATCGTGTCACGATCACATGCCTAAGTAGATCAATCCTACTCCATAAGAGGACGGGTGGGTGACAACCACCAAAAATAGAAAAAGGGTAAAATAAATCGAATGTGCGTATGGAGTGCTTCTTATGAGAGGAGGGAAAGATAAATCGTGGGCTCTAAGGGTAATAGAACCCCTCCCCCAAATGCAAACGTGGTCGAATAACAAGGATAATTAAACTATACATCACATAGATAGATGAGAGACGAGTGTGTGAAATGCTAAAAACAAAACCTAAAAAACTTAAAAAACAAAATGCAATCCTAACATCCAAACGCAATGAAATAGAAGGGTTAAATAAGGAAAAAGTTATTAAGACTAGTGCTCGAACTCACTAGTGATCCCCAGTGGAGTCGCCAAAATTTGTCGTGCCCCAAAATCGTTGGATGGGTTAGTCTGTGACCGTCGCGCCTTGAAAAGGCGGTTTGGTCAAGTGACCCTTCTTGAAAAAGAAAGTTTTTGGAAAAAGACCGTGCATGTGTGAAAAAAAATTGAGTTTTTAGTGAAAGAGTGTATTTTGAAGGAAATGATATCTTGAAAAACAAAATAAGGCCGGGACTAAAAATGCGACAGTTTTGGCCAACTAATTTTGAAAAAGGGTTTTATTTTAAAAATATGGAGTCGTCACTTAGTATTGAGTTAGGGTGTACCAAGTCACCTGAAAAATCATTTAACAAAATAAAAATTTTCAGAAAAATATTTAAAAACCCTTTTTCGACTCCAGTCTACGAAAAAACGAGATAAAAAGGTCCGAGAGTCACATTTGAAGAAAGGGAAGGCAAAGGCTCGTGCCTAAGGCACCTTTTCTACCTAGCTGAGGCTAGTTGCAAGGTTTAATTAAAGTTTCCTAAATTAACTCTAGATTCTATCGTGTTTGGATGTGTCTATATGAATGCAAATCCTAAATCTAAATGGGGGTATCGGGAGGGTCGAGATGTTCCTTCGAGGCTTGGTCTAGATTATCACATTGATTGCAAAATCCGAAATGAGGTCTTGATGCAATCACAAGTGTAGATGCAAAAATGAAATGCAAAAAGAAAAAAGAAAATAATATAGATAGTAAATGTTCAAACAACGTGGGGATGCAACAGAACGGGTACGAGAGACTAATAATTCATGACTTTGACTATTTCTACAGACAGAGGGGGGAATGGCCTACCGATCCACAGCTTCCCACGTAAGTAGACGACTATTTTTAGTTGGAGCACACAAAATGATCTAAATTCTAAGTGAAATGCAACCTAGATGTCATGCACTGTCAAATGTTAAAAATAGGTAGTAATACTAAAAGATATACCAAAATCATGCAAATATGGAAAACTCAAAAAAAGGTTAATGTGTGAAGTGAGATGAAAAAGCATGCAAGTGGTGTGTCTAATCACTAAATGACCTAAGGGTTTAGCATTGGACTAGCTGTAACACCCTAGAAATTCATGCCAAAACCATTTATTTTGTATTTATGTTCATTAGGAAAAAAAGAAAAAAAAAGAAGGTCCGAAATTAGTGGGAAAATTAATAAGAAATGATTTTCCATTTTACTACCATGTTGTACCTTTACCTTTAGAAATTGTACCTAGCATCTCTTGCAAGATATAATTATAAGATAAATCACAAAAACCTTTTCTAATTAACCCTTGCCAAGTGTAGTCTTCCATGGAGAGAAAGTCAAGATCACTTTACCTTTGTCTTGTTTTGATTGGTCAAAAATTTTCCAATTCTTTTCCATTTCTTTTCTTCTTTACTTACCCAATTTTTCTCTTTTCTTTTCTTCTTGCTGGCCGGCTGTTCTCTTCTCCTTTTCTCTCCATTTTCTTTCATTTTTCTTGGATCTTTTACTTCCATTTACTCATTTTTCAACCATAGAAATTAAGTGGAACTTCCTCCTAAGCAACAATCCTTGTCTACCTAGAGGTATTTCCCATGAATTTCTCTTCTAATTTCAAGTGAAAGATCATAGTTTTTAGCTCTTAAGTTATGTTTTTATGGTTAAGTATGATTGATTTTTGGCCATGAAAAATGAAGTTTTATTCCATGAATGTGAAGCTTGTGAACTTGTATGCCTTGTAGATAGTATATTAAACTTGAAAAGTCATGATCTAGGTTTGATTTGCTTGAAGAACTTGGAGTAGTTTATGCATTTTTGTGATAAATTTGAATGGAATTGAAGTGAGTTTGATATGAGATTAGTAGAACTGCTTAAGATTGGGCTGTTGGATGTTTTCTTGCAGGTTAAAAATTTTTGGATTTAGTCCGATTGTAGGGGAAGTGCTGCCGAAATTTCGATAAAACCTAGGAAATAAAAGTGATTAGGCTATGATTTAAGACTTTATAAGCTTTAATTTAGTGATTTAAGCGTGCAGAAATTTTTGTAGATTAGCTATTAGTGAATTAAACCTTTCCGAGCAAAATCCTAGAAAGTTAGAAAACCCTAATTTTGAAAACCCTAAACCCTAGGGTAAAACCCTAAACTCCAAAACCCTAGAAACTTAACCCTAGAAAGACTTGGGATATTTCTCGAATTTCCTTACTGAAATTTCTTAGATTTTAGTCAAGGTTTTTATACGATTATTTTCTCGTGAATTTTCAGGATCCGGAAGTGAGACCCAACATTATCGCGAGATATTTTCTTAGGCTTAAGGTGAGTGTTCTTATGTGTGCATGATGCATGAAATGCCATGTAATACTTGACATTCTTATTTCGATGCATGAAATGATATGTTATACTTGACATGATTATCTAATGAAATGTGTTACTTGAGGAAAGATGTGTACTTTATCGCATCTATTCCGCAATGTGTTACATGCTTTCACTATCCAACGTGTTATTTGTGCATGTGATTTTCCATGGTTGAGTATGGGAGAGATATAAGGTGATGGGCGTTATTCGGTGCGTGTTAATTTTCATATCTGAGTAAAGTCCTAAAAAGGGCTAGCTCATGCTTGAACTTTATGCATGACCTTGGACTTCTGTGGCTAACTTCACCGTTACTCCACGGTTAGTCAACTTGTTGAGTTTGGGGTGATATAAGGTGTTGTGGGTTATAGGTGCATGATATTCTTTCCTATATGAGTTTCATTCCTCGAAGAGGGTAACTCTGGATTGAATTTTTCAAGTATCTCGGACCTGAGCTTTTACCTCGGTCCTGATATCCTTGTTATCTTGATCATGATCGATACTCTTGCAGTTGAGCTTGCTCCTGTAGTGAGCCTGTATCCGCCATTGATTTTACTACACTTCACATTTCTTGTTCATCATTTATTAAATTTGTTAATTATTATCCTTAAAGGTTTATTTGTTATTGGTATACTGCATGACTTGAGCACTCACTGGGCTATTATAGCTCATCCCGTTCATTTGTTTTCTTTAACCAGGTTTTCCAAAATACTAAAGCTGGAAAAGCTGATTTTGGACCTAGTACATGTTTTGTTTAATGTATCTGGACAGCCTAAATGTGTAGGCTTTTATTGTAAATATTATTATATTTTGGGTTGTAAAAACTCTTGTGATATTTATACTTTTAAGTAAATATTATGAATGTATTTATTTATGAGTGCATTTTATTTCGAGTTAAGTACGCTTGGATGTTTAAGCGAGTGCGTGTTTGAGTCCTGGCGAGAGCTAGGTAGGCAGTCCGCTAAGCCCTTTGGTGCGCCTCTGGGTAAGGTGGGGCTGTCACACTAGCCCTTTCTAGGAATTCCCACTAACATTGGGCTAGCGGGGAAACGATAAAACCACAACTAGCATTGAACTAGTATGGTGACGGAATAATAATAAACTAATAAAACATGAATAAAAACGATAAACATTAATCAAAAGCAAGTAAACATATAAAGACACATGAGTACACGTATGAGCACATAACATGTAAACATGATATTCAAAATGCAAACATCCTAAGGAAAGCGATAAAACATTTAAGCACATAAAAGCAAATAGGTCCTAACTATTACACTGGGGGAATTAGCTACAATTTTACAGGGAAAAATAAAACAATCTATCTATTTTACTTCCTATATGAATACAACATTTTGCTAAAAACATAAGAAACGTAATCTAACTATTACATTTTCTAGTTAAATACAAAAATATTATATTTTTTGCCAAATAATAAAATTCAAAATTAAATAGCATAAAATAAATAAATAAGTAGAAAGTATGTAGCACAAGACACACATAAAGAAAATGCATGAAAATCACATAGGAGCACATAAAGAGGAAATAGAGGGTAATAGTTATACCTTCTGTGGTAAACCCAGTACAAACGCTAATTAAAAATGAACAAACAATTCAAGGTACCGCTATTTAAGGTAATAAATAAAAAAAATATGAAAAGGCAAAAAATTAGGGTAAAAGACATGAATCCCATTAAACCAAGGGGGGCCTAAAACAAATTGTAACACTAAGGGGCTCAAGGATAAATTAGAAATTCAACTAATCAAGGGGGTAAAATTAAAAATTTACACAAGTCTAGGGGAAAGATGCAAATTAAAGCAAATTAAGGGGGACAGAATAGTAAATCCATACAAATATGGGGGGGGGGGGAATAAATTGCAAACTATAGGACTTATTTGAAAGAAACTAAAATCTAAAAGGGGTCAATCTGTAAAATTGGAAGATTCAATCCCATGTCGTAAAAACATTTTTGGGGGGCCAGCTGACAATATGCAATAAAACAAGAATTATAACCAAAATACTTGCTTATTATAAAATAATCCAAAAGCACAAAATATTAACCAGAATAGCACTAAATTACTGAATCAAATTACCTAATTAACTAGTTAACAAACAAATAAGCAAAACAGAGGCAGTTCCAAAATTGATTATATCAACTAAAACTAAAATGAATTAGAACCTGATTAGTTAAAAAATTAATTTTTAAACCAAATTCCCCTAGAGTTCCATTTTTCTCTTAGTTTCATCTCTCTCTTCTCTCTTTCTTTTCTGCTCGTTTCTCTCTTCCCCTGGTTCTCTTCTCTCTTTTCTTTTCTTTCTCCCCTCACTCTTCTCTTTCCACGAATCTATCTACTTCTTCAATTCTTTCCCATTTTCCCCCTTTCTTTTTTTTCTCTTTGTTGTTTTTCTCTCTCCTCTCTCTTTCTCTCCCTCTTTCCTGATTTCTCTTTCTTGAGGTGCTGTGTTTCTTTTTCTTTTTCTTTTCTTTTCTTCTTTTTCCTTCTTTTTCCTCTGGTTTCGCCTTTTTAAATTCCTCAGTTTCTCTCTTGGATTTCCTCACCATGGCTGAATCACCCATAGCCCTAATTTCTCTCTCGGTTTTCACAATTCTTCATCCCAACTCTCTCAATTTTCTCTCGGTTCTCCTCTTTCACAGCCACATCAGTTTTCCCCTTTTCATTAATCATTCTTCTTCACCCTAAATCAACACAAAAATGAACTATATTTATCTACAACAAGTTAAAAGGGGAAATGTAAATTTTACCCGGACCTGGGCGTAAAGAGGTAAAGGTGATAATGGTCAGGCAATGGCGTGAATTGAGGGAGACTGGTGGCGAGTCACTGTCATGATGTATTGGAGCTTTAGTAGTAGCAGTAGGTCTTTCGTGGCCGTTGGTATGGGTTGGTAGATGCAGGTGGCCTAGCATTAGGTGTTTTAGGTGGCGGTTTTGTAGGTTGGACTTTGTGGTGGTGGTGATGGAAGCAGACGCTACTATGGGCAGTGAATGTTGTCTTAGTTGATAGTTTGTGCAGTGAGATTGGGAGCTAGATTAATGGAATTTGGTGATGTGTGGTGGCTTTGCTTCTTTGATTTCACTGAAGGAGGGCAATGGTTGCTGTCTAGGGGTATTTGGGATTGACGATGATGGTGAGTGAATTGGAAGTGGAGCTTGTGAGTTTCTGGTAAATGGTGGTGATGTGGGTCTGTCTAGGTAGTGAATTGCTAGTTTTGGTAAAGTTTGCTACTGATGGAAGCCGTATAGTGGAGTTGGTTCTGGATTGAGTGTAGTCGATGGTGGTTGAATTTTTGGCTGATAGAGGTGGTGGTTTAGGGATTTTGGGGACGTGATTGTGGGCTAATTGTGGTTGTCTCAATGGTGTCCTAGTGGTGAAGATGACTAGTGGTGAAGATGACTTTGATTTGGAAATGGAAGTTTGGGCTTGGTTTGGAGGGCCTGAATTTTTCTACAAGTTGTGGGTTGTGGAGGCTTGGCTAGTTGTCACTGGCTTGGGATGATGACTGACTTTTGGTGGCGGTTGTTGAATTGATAACTTGACAGCTGGCTGTTATTCAGGTGGCTGGAGAGATGAGGTTGTTTAGGAGATGTGACAAATGGTTTAGTTGTGTGATGGTTTTGAATGGTCTTGGTGGTGTTATGGATGAATGGGTTGATATGGAGGAAACTGCCAATGGGGTGGTGATGAATTAGGTTTAATTGAAACTGGTCCTGAATAATTGGAGTGGACTTTTGTTCATTTGGTTTGTGGTTTTTTGGTGGCAAGGGATGGAGCTAGAATGGTTGACTAGGTGTGTGGAATTAGTGCGTGTAGCAGCCCCACCTTACCCAGAGGCGCACCTAAAGGGCTTAGCGGACTGCCTGCCTAGCTCTCGCCAGATCTCGAATCACGCACTCACGCAAATATCCGAGCGTACTTAACTTAAAATAAAACAAAATCAAATACACTCATATTAAATACATTCATAGGATTCGCTTGAAAGTATAAACATCACAAGAGTTTTACATCACAAAATTTAAATAATATTTACAATAAAAGCCTACACATTTAGGCTATCAAAATACATGAAGCAAAACATTTACTATATCCAAAAGCAGCTTTCCAGCTTTAGTATTTTGGAAAAACCTGATTAAAGAAAATAAATGAACGGGATGAGCTATAATAGCCCAGTGAGTGTCCAAGACAAGCAGCATGCCAATAACCAGGTAACATTTAGTGACAACAATTAACAAGTTCATGACACAAGAAACACACAAAATGAAGTATCATATAGTCAATGGCGGATACGGGCTCACTGCAGAAGCAAGTTCAGGTCCAGAATACTCGAAAAATTTAATCCGGAGTTACCCTCTTTGAGGAATGAAACTCTTATCGGAAAGAATATCAAGCACCTATATTCTCCAGCACCTTATATCACCCCATTCTCACCCAAGGATTCAAGTTCAATCATGAGTTAGCCTCTTCGAGGACTCTACTCAGATATGAACATTAACAAGCACCGAATATCGCCCAACACCTTATATCTCACCCAATCTCACCCAATTTGACTAACTGTGGAAAACAATGAAGTTAACCACGGAAGTCGCAAGCACAAGTAACACATTGATAGTGAATGCATTTAACACATTGCGGAATAGATGCGATAAAGTACACATCTTTCCTCAAGTAACATAGGTCATAAAATAACAAGTACCAATTTAACGTAACATTTCATGATTTAACATTTCTCAAGTATGACATAACATTTCATGTATCGTACACACATAAGGACACTCACATACTACATTGAGACATGTCACGAGTATCAAGTACAAATAAAATCACATTTGGACATGCATCATGTATATATGAAGAAACACTCATAAGCACAAGTAAGGGAACACTCACCTGAAGCCTAAGAAAAGATTTCGTAATACGGTCGGGCCTCACTTCCGGATCCTGAAATTCACGAGAAATAATCGTATAAAAACCCTGACTAAAATCTAAGAAATTTCATAAGGAAATTCAAGAAATACCCCAAGTCTTTTGTAGGTTTAAGTTTCCAGGGTTTTGCTCGGAAAGGTTTAATTCACTAATAGCTAGTCTACGAAAATTTCTGCACGCTTAAATCACTAAATTACAGCTTATAAAGTCTTAAATCATAGCCTAATCACTTTTATTTCCTAGATTTTACCGAAATTTCGGCAGCACTTCCCCTATAACCGGACTAACCCAAAAATTTAAAACCTGCAAGAAAAATCAACCATCCAATCCATTCAATATATACTACAACTTATATATTCAATTTAAACCCAAATTCAATCAAGATTCCACTCAAATTCAAAATCCCTACTCCAAGAATCATCACCCAAATCTGCACAGGGTTGGTTTTCAGCCAACTTCGTGCCCTTGCTGGGGTCAATCCACTAAGAACTAGGGAATTGTGATTACATGGTTTGAAAGTACGTTTATAGGGCTACAACTTTCATGAAGATCATCACTTAAAATTCCAAATAGAACAGGTTCAAAATCAGCCCCCAAGATGGCTCTTCATCAAAACTGTTTACGCAGAACCGAATTTTCAGCCAACTTTGCAAGCTTTCTGCGATTAATACACAATGAACCACCGTGCAAGCTTTATACCGTTTTAAAGCCCTATGAATCTAGTTTCTAAAACAACGAGAATCATTCGAATCCAAGTTATCTACACCAAGTTATGAAAGTTTTACTAAAACTGGTCCAGCATGACTGTTTAAGTGTTCTTAAGTTCAAGCTTAAATCTTCAATCAAATCAAACTTAAATCATGTCATTTCAAGTTTAAATCACTATCTACAAGTCATACAAGTCCATAAACCTCATATTCATGGAATAAAACTTCATATTCATGGCCAAAAAATCAATCTTACTTAACCATAAAAACATAACTTAAGAGCTAAAAACTATAATCTTACACTTGAAATTAAAGGAGAAATTCATGGGAAATACCTCTAGGTAGACAAGATAGTTGCTTAGGAGGAAGTTCCACTTAATTTCTATGGTTGGAAAATGAGTAAATGGAAGCAAAATATCTAAGAAAATTGAAAGAAAATGGAGAGAAAAGAGGGAAGAAAGCAGCCGGCCAGCAAGAAGAAAAAAAATAATAAGCTAAGTAAAGTAAAAGAATTGAAGAGAAATGGGAGAAATGGTGGTCCAATCAAAGCAAGACAAAACCAAAGAAATCTTGACTTTCTTAACAATGGAAGACTACACTTGGCTAAGAGTAATTAGAAGAGATTTTTGTGATTTATCCTATAATAAATCTTGCAAGAGATGCTAGGTACAATTCCTAAAAGCAATGGTACAACATCCAAGTAAAATAGAAAATCAATTCCTTGTTTCTTCTCACTAATTTCGGCCCTCTTTTTTTTTTTTTTTTTCTAATGAACATAATACAAAATAAATGGTTTTGGCATGAATTTCTAGGGTGTTACAGTGCGTGTGTTGTGTGCATATATGACTGACTGTGTTGTTGGGTGATTTACTATGTGAGATTTGTGTGTGATTGGTGTGTGCATTTGTGACAGTGTGTATGAGTGTGTGAATGACGAGATTGTATGCGTGAACTGTGTGTGGTCATGTGCCTTAATAGTGTGTGTGAATGTGTATGATTGTTTGTGTCTCGATGTGTAGTGTACGTGAGAGTGTACATAGTATGTATGATGTTCTGGCTGTGTATATAGGGACTGCCTGTATCCGTGGGTGTGATTGTGCCCGGTTGGCTGCTTGATTGTGTGTCTATTGTGACTATGAGTGAGTGTGTGCGCTTGTGATTGTGATGAATGTGTGTGTGATTTTGTGGGACTGTGTATGTTTCTGTGTGTGAGATAGTGTGTGCTCTGTGTGTGTGTTGTGTGTGTGCATGTGTATGGGTATGTGAATTTGGTGTATGTGTGTGAGGTATTAGTGTGTGTAGTGTGTGAGAGAGAAGTGTGTGAAATGTGTGAGAGAGAAATAATGAAGTTGTGAGATGTTCTTAGGATCTAGTGTGTGTTCTTAGTGTTCTAGGTGTCGGCTTGAAGATGAATATAAAGTTCTAATGTGTGTTCTAGGTGTTCTAGATGTGCGGTTGAAGATGTACTTGTGTGTATTCCAGGTGTTCTAGGTGTGGGGTTGAAGATGTATTAGTGTGTGTTCTAGGTATTTTAGGTGTAGATTTGAAGATACACTAGTGTGTGTTCTATGTATTCTTGGTGTAGGAAAAACTAAAATTAAAAAAATCTCGCAAGGGTTTTTTTTCTTTTTCTCTAGTTTCTTTTTTATCCCAAAAATGAGCTATTTATAGTGCACAAAAGACTTATCTTCCAAGAAATGACTAAAAGACCAAAACGCCATTGACTACCAAAATTATAACTTTATCCTTACAAAAAAAATAATAATAACAAAAATAGAAAATAAAATAAAATCTATGTTCTCTCCTAAAAACACAAAAATAGAAAAAATTAAGAAAAATGTAAATAATAAATTTATTAATAGCAATTCACCCCAAAAAAAGTTAGAAAAACTTAGAAACATGTTAAAAACTTAAAAATAAATTTAGAACCTAAAAAATAGCGAAAAATGTTCAGAAGACGAAATGGCTATTTTGTCCCTGTATACACAAATTTCGTGTCTGCGAATAAAAGACAAGAAAAATTGCACAAATTAAATTTATTAATTTCAAAATAAAAAGTTACAATCTCTGGATAAATTTCTTTATAAAAGAAATTATCCCCTGATTCTTCTCTTCACGAACACTTAATTCAAGGGCCCAAAAGGCTTATTCTTGAATTAAAATCGAATTTTCTGTAGGAAACGGTTGATTTGATTTTGTCGTCTCGAACACTTGAATCTTGGATCTTCAAGCCTCCAACACGAACACAGGAACTTGGTTGAATTTGAACTTGGACTTGAGGATTTAATTTGCACTTGAACTTGGGCTTGAGAGACTTGAGAGAGAAATCTCTAAAGAATTTGGTAGAGCTTTCTCTAAACTTTTTGGAGAATTTGTCATATATCTGACTTGGGAGGAGGGAGCCCTTATTTATAGCCAAAATTAGGGTTTAATTGGCTTAAAAGGAAACTCTCTAGAATTCTCCACCAACTTGGGTTACTTGTGGCTTAAGAGACCCATTAAAGTAGACTTTAATTAATGGGTTGGCCCAAATAGTCCAATGTGAATTAATAAAATTAATTCACTTTAATTTAATGGACACTATAATTGAACTTAAGGCCCACATATCAATGGCCCAACTTATAAGTCCAGACACAAATGAATTTGAAGACATCATTGACTTGAGGCTCACATGTCAAATGTTTGATTCATAAGCCCAAACTTATAAAATAATTTTAATTTAATTTAATTTAATCAAGATCAATTTAATTTGTTTAATCTTGATTAATTAAGTTAAAATAAAATCTCATCGTCTACAGCCCCTATATTGTCAAACATACAAAAAATATCAGTTAAATCTGAAAAAATCACAAAAATTTGAAAATATGTATAAAAGTACAAAAAATGAATTTAGACCCCCTAGAAACTAATGAAAAATATTACGATTAAAAAATTTGCCCCCAAAATTATTTGTAACACCCAAGAAATTCATGCCAAAACCTATTTATTTTGTATTATGTTCATTAGAAAAAAAAATAGAATGGCCGAATTAGTGGAAAAATAATAAGGAATGATTTTCTATTTTACTAGCATGTTGTACCATTACCTTTAAGATTTGTACCTAGCATGTCTTGCAAGATTTAATTATAGGATAAATGACAAAATCTCTTCTAATGACCCTTAGCCAAGTGTAGTCTTCCATGGTAAGAAAGTCAAGATTTACTTTGCCTTTGTCTTGCTTTGATTGGTCCAAGTATTACCCAAACTTTCTCTAATTCTTTTCTTCTTTACTTAGTTAAATTTTCTCTCTTTCTTTCTTCTTTGGCCGGATCTTCTCTTCCCTCTTTTCTCTCCATTTTCTTTCATTTTCTTGGAGCTTTTACTTCCATTTGATCACTTTTCATCCATAGAAATTAAGTTGGTCTTCCTCCTAAGCAACAATCTTGTCTTACTGAAGGTATTTCTCAAGAACTTTCATCTTATTTCAAGTATAAAGATCATAGTTTTCTAGCTTTTAAGTCATGTCTTTATGGTTAAGTGTGATTTATTTTAGCCATGAAATATGAAGTTTTATTCCATGAATATGAGGTTTATGGACTTGTATGACTTGTAGCTAGTGATTTAAACTTGAGATGGCATGAATTAAGGATGATTTAGTTGAAGAAACTTGGAGTAGTTTAGGTGTTTTTGTGATGAATTTGGGTGAAATTGAAATGAGTTTGATGTGAAATTGGTAGAACTACTTGAGATTGGGTTGTTTGGATGTTTTCTTGCAGGTTAAAAATTTTGGGTTAGTCCGATTATAGGGGAAGTGCTGCCGAAATTTCGGTAAAACCTAAGAAATAAAAGTGATTAGGCTATGATTTAAAGCTTTATAAGCTGTAATTTAGTGATTAGAACGTGCAGAAATTTTCGTAGATTAGCTATTAGTGAATTAAACCTTTCCGAGCGAAACCCTAAAAGTTAGAAAACCCTAATTTTGAAAACCCTAAACCCTAGGGTAAAACCCTAAACTCCAAAACCCTATAAATACTTGAGGTATTTCTCAAATTTTCTTATTGAATTACTTAGATTTTTATCCGGCTTTTATACGACTATTTTCTTTTAAATTTCAGGCTCCGGAAGTGAAACCTGACCGTATTACGAAATATTTTCTTAAGCACTTAAGGTGAGTGTCTTTATGTGTGCATGATGCATGAAATATTTTGTCATACTTGAGAATGTTATATTATGAAAATTTATGTTATACTTGTAATTGTTATTTGATGACATGTGCTACTTGAGGAAAGATGTGTACTTTATCGCATCTATTCCGCAATGTGTTACACGCTTTCATTATCCAATGTGTTACTTGTGCATGAGACTTCCGTGACTAACTTCACTGTTACTTCACGGATAGTCAACCCAGACAGGCTTGGGAGGATATAAGGTGTTGGGTGTTTTAGGGCGTGTTGTTCTTTCCCTTTTGAGTTGTGAATCCTCAAAGAGGCCAACTCCGGATTGAACTTTCTCGCGTGTTGGCCCTCCAAGGTCGAGATTACTCCCTGGATGTGGTAGCTTGTACGGAGGTTATAAGGTGAACGGTGGTTAGGGCGTGCGTGATAATACTGACATGTCCTTTGATAAAGACCTGAGTTATTATCTCAGTCCTAACATCATGGTTACATGAACAGTACTTGCTTCTACTGCGGTTGAGCTTGCTCCCGTAGTTGAGCCCTGTATTCGCCATTGACTACTTGTTAATTAAATTATTCATAACCTGTCTATTTACCTTGTCAATTATCTTGTTCCATAAAATAATGAATTCCTGGTATGATTGCATGACTTGGGCACTCACTGGGCTATTATAGCTCATCCCGTTCATTTGTTTTCTTTAACCAGGTTTTCCCAAAATACTAAAGCTGGAAAAGCTGATTTTGGACGTTGTACATGTTCTGTTTCATGTATTTTGATAGCCACTTGTTTAGGCTTTTCTTGTAAATACTATGTGAATTTTAGTGTATAAAATATATTATTGATATTTGTACTTTCAAGTAAATTTTATAAATGTGTTTTATCCTGTATTAAGTATGTTTGTACGTATTGAGCGAGTGCGTGTTTGAGTCCTGGCGAGAGCCAGGCAGGCAGTCCGCTAAGCCCTTTGGTGCGCCTCTGGGTAAAGTGGGGCTGTCACATTATTGACTTTCTCATTTTTACCCAAAAATTAGGATTTGACTCCAAATAGTAGAAAAAAGTCCCCAATGTTAGAAAATAAGTCGTGTGTCAAAATTTGGTGTCTACACTCCTTTTGTTGGTGAGAAATTTTTTAAAGCTCTTTGATGGGAATCAAGGGGCATCCAATGGTTCGAGCTATAAAGAGGATCCATTGCAACATTTAGATGGACCAATGACTCGATCAATAACAAAGAAAATATAGGAAGCTTTAAATGGACTAATTTTGGATGTGCTTGAAAAAGAGGCTACTTGGGCTACTTCTTCACAATCACCAAGACTTGTTATATTAATTTGGGCCAAGGATCATGTTGAGGAGATGGGCCAAGCGTGTGAATCCCTTGAAGTTGGCCAAATGTATGGAGAATTGGAAGATGGGCCGCCAATTTGAGGCAATATATGGATCAAGGAAGCCCAACCAGCTTGAAGGCCCAATTCGTGGGTTTTTTTTTTACTATATTTTAATATTTTAGAACTTAGTTTCCTTATTGTTTAGTTGCCTAATTAGTTTACAAGTTGTTTTAGTTAAATTTTCCAAATAGTTGAGTATTTAGTTTTTAGTAGTTTTCTTAAACTTCAAGTTCTAGAATTCTCTTGTAAGCCTATTTATAGGCCTTCATAATTCAATAAAAATCAGATTATTCCTCAAAAATTCGTATGAATAGTGTGTGCTCTTTTTAAGAGTGTTTTCTTAGTTCTTGGATTAGAACTACTCTTAGTCTTATCAAGCCTAAGCTTGTGGTGACTTAAATACTTGCTTAGAGTGATTTCTTTCGTGTTTGATCAAATTCTTAAAGCCTTAGACTAGTATATTGATTAGCTCACATTGGTCTAGTTTAGGTCCTTAGGAGTTCGTGATCTTCATTGGAGAAGACTCGAGGCGTTTGCTTGGAATCTTCAAGGGTCTGGGCGTGGTTCCGCACTTCCGTTCGTATCACTCTTTATATGTAGAGCCAAATCATTGTCCTCGATGTCAATATCTTCACCATCAATTGAGAATGCATCATCATCATCTTAGGATGACTTCAATACCATATTTTTCTTCACCTTGGCTTTTTCCTCCTCTTGTACCTTAGATTTCAATTTAAGTTCAAAAGAAGTTAAAGAATTAACAAGAAATTAAATGGGCATAATATTTAAATCTTTAGCTTTCTCTATAGCTGTGACTTTACTTTCCCATTTCTTGGGTAGCGCATTCAAAATCTTCCTATTTTTCTCACCCAAGGTATACCCTTTTTTCTATGCCTCTAAATCCTTAATTATGTCATTGAATCTACAATACATTTTGTCAATATTCTCATGAGGCTTAATCTTAAATGATTCATACTTAGTAACTAGCAAAGCCTTCTTTTGTTCCCTCACATTGTCATTCCCCTCATGAATATCCTTCAATTTATCCCAAATTTCTTTTGCCGTCTTACCCCTTTCACGCTAGTTGATTCATTGGCATTTAAAGCATTGTACAACACAATCATTGTCTTAGTATTGAGAGTAAGGTTAGTTCTATCAATAGGAGTAAGTTCTTGTCTAGTCTTTGGTCTACGCGTACCCATAGTGGGATCAACAATATATGCCTCATAAGGACCCTCATTTACCATATACCAAAGTTCAATATCAATATATTATATAAATATTTCCATCTTAGCCTTCCAACTAATATAGTTTACTCCATTAAACATAAGAGGTCTAGTAATGGATTGGCTCTCTAAGAACCAAGCATTATTTGAGATTGCCATGGATCTCTCTTAGCTTGTTAGGCTATCAAATATGGAGTCCAAGTTCTGATACCAATTGTAGGCCCTATATGCAATTTAAGAAGGGGGTGAATTAGGTTCCTTTGAATTTAATTTGGTTATAACAAATTTTTCTCAAATTTGAACTTTACCAAGTTTTCTAAGTGATCAAATAAGTTGATAGTGCAATAAAGAATGTAACATGGATCACAATAAACTAAAATTTAAATAAGACAGAAAGTAGAATGATCAAACTCAAATTGCTTCCAAGTTCACAAACTCGAAGCTTTGAGGCACTTGAATTCCTTCTCTTGTTTTGTGGTTCAAGGCCAACTTATATAAAGAAATGGCTCACTTCTCACTCACCCTAGACACTCTCTAGTTAAGCTAAGAAGTTTTACAACTATCAAACTAACCTTTCAACTATACAATTGAATTGAACATTCACAAAAAGGAATACACACTTGAATATACAAAGTTCACTTAGGAGAGTATTTTTTACTCAAAAATCACTCTAAAATCACAACAATATCAATAGCCAAAAGTTCCAAAACACTCTGCATTATTTTCCTTCTATAGAGGATGAAAAAATAGCTTGATTTGAGTTCAACGGTCAAATTTAAAAACTAGCTGTTAGACACAATTCTGCCTAGTCCAGACGTTCCCAAGTGAAGGTTTGAACGTCCGGGTCTGCATCCGGATGAATTTCTCTTGATCCGAACATCCGCAACTCACGTCCAGATCTTCATTCGCATGCTCTCTGCCTTGATATTTCTTGACCCTTTTTGACGGTTCGGACATTCACTTGTGCATTCGGACATGCGTCCACATACCTTCTACCTGCCTCTGTTTTGACCCTTTTTTTGTTGTCTAGACGTCTGCATGTTCATCTAGACGTGCATCTGCATACCTTCTACCTGTCTTCATTTTAAGCAAATCAACTGATTCGAACGTCCATTTATGCATCTGGATGGTCATTTGGATAGCCATTTTGCCTGCTTTTTCAACCTGTTTGTTAGTGTATGCCCTAAAACCAAAGTTGGTTTAAGGATTTTTGTATTTACACTTATTTATGTTATAATATACATGTGGCATTATTCTTTATCATCTATACTTGTATTTCTATGTTACTTGTTTGTTTGATAAAGTCCTTAGAATATTGACTGTGTATTAGAGATTGTAAGGGTTACAATTATGAGACTCTAATGCATAAAGTCATATTCTTGAATATTCCTAGTCATAGTATTAATAAGATTCAACATCATTAATATAGATAGATTGGCACATACTTTGCCTCTACTTATGGTGAGTAGTAGTTGATCTCATTTACTATAGTATGCGTGACATCTAAGCTAGTATGTGGATGCATGTTTGGGAACAAGTTCATTGGATTGATCCACCAAGAGTTTGCAACTATAGTGCCAATAGTTGAACTCTTAATGACAATGTTGTAAGTGATCCTTTGACTTGAGATTATCATA
The DNA here is from genome assembly GCA_024721245.1 of Mitragyna speciosa. Lineage (NCBI taxonomy): Eukaryota > Viridiplantae > Streptophyta > Magnoliopsida > Gentianales > Rubiaceae > Mitragyna > Mitragyna speciosa. Next base: position 11,388,548 of record CM045568.1, read on the forward strand.
GTAGCTTGGATTGCTATACTTTGACTCATTCCTCAGTGCTCGTAAAAGAGTAGCCTATAGGTTAGAGATTGGGTATAGTTTGACGCATGGAAGGATAGCGAGTAATCGATATAGGATTCACCACTCCTTAATAAGAAAGTATATCCCATTATGGCCACTTGTTAGAAATATTAACTCAATAAATCTTCTGCAGAAGTGATAGTATAACTTGAAAGTAGTTTCAAGGTTATATATCATGGAGAGTTATATTTCGAAAACAAGAAAATATTAATTAGTCATTTAAAAGTATACACTATACTTTTTAGACTTGGGATATAGTGTGCGGTGAAAGGATATTAATTACACGGTAACATTGTCATTGATGGGTATAGTCTACCATATGACTTTCATATTCACTTGGGTGGTCATGATGCTTTGCTAGACACTAGTCATGATCTATAATTATGAATTAATTAATTGTGAATTAATGATAAATTAAAGTATTTAATTTATCTAGCTGTTAATTGATTAATTAATGAGTTATAATTTGCATTTATTGCCATCGTGAATGGAACCTAATGGGTCACACACATAAAAAATATAATCTTTGGGTTAAAATGTAATTAACATAAGTACGAGATACTTATAGGGTTGATTTATGAGATAAATTAACTTAAAATACTTATTTATAAATACTCTAAGTCTTGCAGGAAATTAGTTTCCTAAAAGAAATAAAATAACTAATTGGTTTTCTTATGGAATAGAATTCCTAAAGGAGAAGGATTAACTTAAGTTAAGTTATCTAAACATTCTTGGTTTCCTAATACCTTTATTTCCTAAAAGACTAGAATATTATCTCTATAAATATGTCCATGCTTTGACTCTTGAATTATTATTGTAACACAAAAGAAAATCTAGTAAGAGAAAAATTGCTAAGAGAAAAACCGCCTCTCTCTCTGTGTCATCTCTTTCCCTATCTCTCTTCCTAATTGTTAGGGCTTTTCTCTCTCTTGTATTCTTAATTAATTTAAGGGAGCTAGTACTCAAAAGTCAAAGCAAGCAAGCCTAGAAGGTTCCCAAAGAATTGTTTGTGTGGATATCAATAGAGGCTCGATGCTTGGAGGGCTTTTTGTGACCGATCTTACCTCTACATTGAAGGATCTTTGCCTTTAGAAGTATAGAAATCTTCTATGCTTGAGGTAATTATTGTGCAAAACCCCTTATAATCATATAGATGTATCAAAGAGATCCATGGTTAAGGTAATAAATTTTTATATTTTCGCTGCATTACCTATGTTATTACCTTACACTATTTTCTTCCAACTACAAGGAACACTTATTGAATACATTATTGCGCTTCATCATATGTTTGATAATCATTAAAATCAAGATGATTTAGACCATGAGGTCTTCACTCTAGATGGGGACTGTTTTGTACCTTTCTCTAGACTCTTATTCACCTTATAACCCAAATAAGGTTTATGAGAATCCATGAATATAGCTAATGCATTAGCCTTGGTACATCGTTGCTTGGATCATCCTTGATTCAAGCAAATTGCAATAGGATCACAGTCATAGACAATTGGACTATACTCTTGAGTTAGCTCATCAAGGACGTCCATTGAACAAAGCTCATCAGCTAACGAGGGGTTCTCATCATGTCATTCAGATTAAATTCAACCTTATCCTCATTGATTTTAAACTTAAGCTTACTATTTTTCACATCTAATATACTATCTCCCGTGGCTAAGAAAGGTCTACCAAAAATTATAGGCATGTTGATATCTTCATCCATGTCTAAAACCACAAAGTCCACATGGATAATGAATTTTTCTACCTTAACCAACACATTCTCCAAAACACTCCATGGATGCCTAATAGACCTATTTGCTAACTACAAGGTAGTATTAAACTTTTTAAGCTCAGTTAGCCAAAGTTGCCTAGCTACACAGAGAGATCAAGGGCACGCTAGCACCTAAGTCACACAATACACGAGAAAAACTCAAATTATCTATGGTGAATAGAATGGCAAAACTATCCAGATCCTTTAGCTTAGGCGAAATTTGTTTTGTATCCATGCACTACACTCCTAAGACAATGCTATCGGTTTATCGTCCACCAATTTCCTCTTACTGGTGATTAAATCTTTTAAGAACTTTGCATAAGAGGGAATCTGCAAAAAGAATGTTTATATGCAAGTTTTTGAGGAGTTTAACAAATTTGTTAAATTCTACATCCTCATTAGCTTTCTTCAGCTTTTGGGAAAAAGGCAATAGTGGAATAGCAACAGTGTCTTTGGATGTGTCATTTAGCTCTTGATAAGGCTCCTTCCTAGACACCTTATTATTCTTATGTTCACCTTTTAACTCATTTACCTCCCTGTTTCTACTATCACCCTCTACACTCACCTTCATCAAAGGAGAATCACTAAGCTATGCCCCACTTCTATGCATCACTAAGCATAATAGCCTTAAGAAAAATATATTTACTCGAGCCTTAAGGAAAATATATTGTTAGCTAAACTCTCCTTCATCCTACTGACAATGTCTGTGCCACAAATTGTTATGATCAATTAATCGAAGAGTGTGGTCCAGGTATAAGTACCTGTATTCCTCTTGAGGTTTGTTTAAGTGATGCAGGGACTTGTAAAGAAAAGCATGCGAAGGTTGTGTAAGGCCTATATGGTTTTTGAACCCCCATCTAAAAAGTCTAGAGGTAGGGAAAACCTTTGAAGAGACACTGAGAAAAGCCCCTAGGTGACTAAGGAGCATATGTGACCTCAAATGAACGAGTTGGTTGAAGTTGTGAAGAACAAGGAGAAGCTAAAGAGACCCAAGCTTACCCGTGCTGCAAAGAAAAGTCCTAATAAAGGCACTTGTTCTTTAGGCACTTCTGCCATCACTTGAGTCTAAAGTGAAAGTCTAGCTGAAAACTATAAACAAAGCGTTGGTTGGGAGGCAATCCAACAATTTTCTTTATATTTAGAATTTTAGATTTTTATAGTTCTTTGTGTTAGTTAATGGTGTTTAGTTTGTTTTTGATATGCAAGAGCTAATAAAGGGGAAGCAAAGTTTAAGCTTATAGGTGCCAGTTTCAAGGATAAGGGAGTTTTCTATCCTTTAAATTCCTTTATTATGTTTATTTATGCTTATTCCTTGTGCATTTTGGGTTGTTTTGATGTTGGTGTTAGGTTAAGGAGTCGTGCAAGTTGTATGACATGGTGTAGATTAGATGTAGAAAATTAAATCAGATATACACACAAAAGTCAAGTAATAAAACCTAATCTCACAACTTTTACCGCAAGTATACAGGTTGTTCAGTATAGGAAATTAGGGTTGAATCCCACAAGGAACCAACAAAGTGCAATTACTAGAGTTTTATCACTTTCTTTATTATCTAAGCAATGATTAATTTGAACAATTTTGATTTGTTAGAATCTAATTAACTAAGAAAAACTTGTAGAATGCAAGAATTCTTGTAGAAAAATAATTATGAAGGAGTTCTAGGGTAATGAATCCACTAATGATCTAGATTAAGGTGTAGATATAAACACTTGCCAAGTGAACTTACCTTGTTTAGGAATGCAATTCCATTTGTATCAAAACTTGTTTTCACAATGAATTGATTCAACCTACCTACTACCATGATAGATTTGTTTTTGTATGCATGAATTGCTTCATTAAGTCCTCTATAAGCATAACACTATTTCCATGTGTTAGTACTTAAGCTCAATTATTCATTTTCCATTATTAAGAACAAACTTAATTGAATCCTAATAACTAAGATGCTTTGCATGTGATGGCCTTTCATATACAAAGGTTAAAACTTGAATAATTGAAGAAACAAGAGCAAGAAATGGCAAGTTAATCAACTACAAGCCTTAATATGATGCATTAGTTTCATCAAAACCCTAGAAGTAGGAATTTAGCTCAACATAGTTATCTCCAAATCAAAACATATGAATTTGAAAACAACTAGCTCATAGCAATCAAGATAAATGAATGATACAAAGTTAAAGAAAGCTTATTCAATATAGAAATGGCTTCAAGAATTTGTATTTCTTCCACAAGAGTTGCTACAAGGGTTTTTTGAACAAGAAAATCTCTTTAAACTCACAATATCTCTATTATGACTTAGGAGAATTCTAGCAATTCTCTACAAATTCTCTATCTTAGCATCCCCCTCACTCTTTACAAATGACTTCTATTTGTAGAGAAGGATCTTACAAGTCATTTCCAACTTGCAATTACATTCAATGTATTGGAATGATGAAGATCCTAGTTGATGGTCTTCTTTGGCATAAAAGTCTTCATTGTACTCCAATGTAATCTCCAACTTGCAGAACCTGTATACAATTAAAAAGTCTACAAAAATAGCTGTAGGATGAAGCAAGTTGCAACAGTCAAAATTTTGAGAGTCGGTGACGATCTGCGGTGAGATCTGCAGATGGTCATCCGCGAATCGTAACCTGCGGATCCTGAATCTTGGGCCCACTTGTTTCAATTTTGCTGAGTGTTACTTCAAGTGTTTTTGGTCTTTTTCATCCATTTCCATGACTTTTTGCTCGATTTTTCTGATTTCCAAATTTTGCACATTTAATTTTTTTAATATTTCTCTACTTTGTTTAGTCAACTTCTCACTTTGATTTTGACCCTAATTGACTTCCATTGGCTCCAATTGAGATTAAGTGTGATGAATCTGCAAAAATAAATAAAAGTTTGTGCATTAAATACTTCAAAATAATAGTTTAGAGTCAAAACCCTAATTTTAGGAAAATAAACCCTAATTAATGAAAACACATTATTTAAGTCAAAAAGTATGATAGTTTTACTAAAAATACACTAAAAACAGCAACTAACATATATACTAATCTTGGCAAATTTTTCACTTATCAAACTCCCCACACTTGAATCATTGCTTGTCCTCAAGCAATTAGAAAATCAAGGGCTCAAATAATGATTCAAGCATTGAAATAATTCATGTATGTTTCTCAAATAATTTTTGTCCAAAGTTACTCAAGTAAATAATCATTATGTAATGCCTTGTTTTTCTAGTACTTATAATATTAAGTGAAGGAAAAGTAATTATACCATAAATTTCACTAGTTTGGATTAAATTTCTTTGCCTTACTAAGTTTTACAAAAACAATTCATATAGTTAATCAAGTAGTCTTTACACCTTAAGATTATGTCATAAAAGAGGGATGTTCACATGCGTTTATTCTTTGCATAATATGAAGTTGTCTTTTTACGCGAAAGATCGACATTTTTAGATGAAGACCTCCAATTGCTCAACACTTCATTTATTTTTCACTTTGTTCAATTGCTTACTTGAGAATGAAAATCATCTTTTGACACAAATGATCGACATTTTTAGATGAAGACCCCTAGTTACTTAACAATTTTTGTTCTCAAGTTGCTCTTGCATACTCTTAATTCGAAGTACCATTTGACACGAAAATTGACATTTTTAGATGAAGATTCCCGGTTACTAAGTACTAGAATTTTTTAGAGATAGCATTTTTTTCTTCATCACTTCATCACTTATTTTCCCCCTTAAATTAATAATCATAAAGCATTTGTACCACTTAACCTTCTATACTTATTGTTCTTTTTGTAAGACCGAATAAAGAAAAGAAGCTTAATATAAACATGTGGCATTTTGGGCATAATTACTTCTACCTTTCCTAATATACTTTTCCTTAAAACAAGAATTTTCATTACATAATAGTTATTACCCTTTATTTGGATCAAGCTATTTTGAGGAATTACATGTAATTAGTTCAACTCATAGAAGACTTTTTAACAAGCTAACTTTTTGCCAAAACAAAATTAGATCACGGATAGCCTTTCCAAACTTTGGAAGTGTTTTGAAAAACTGTGAAAAACAGTTAAATTGTAAAAATTTTGAAAAAAATTTTGACAGAGCTTCCCCTATAAATGGACTAAACTCCCTAGTCAAACACAAGACAATATAAACTTTCCAATCAACTTTTCACCACAATCTATGTTCTCCAATCTCAAACAAGTGAATATAACTTTTCAAAACCTTTCTCCCCCCCCTCCCACACTTAGACTACACATTGTCCTCAATGTGTGAGAAGTGAAAAGAGAAATAAATGTATGAAAGCAATTAAAACTCCTTGTACATATGTCTGAGCAGTTCGAATAAGCTATCACGGTCCTTGAGTGATTCACTAGTACGAATAATAATATCAAATAAAAACAAATTAGTTAATGTAACATTCACATAGGAAATAACAAAGTTAAACTCAAGTGTTTTAAACAAAGTTAAAGAAAATGTCCTAATGAACTAAGAACGGGAAGGCTAATCATGTTGGTCTCTCCATCTTTGCTCCAAGTTTTGCAGCCGTTCATCTATGGTGTCAAGTCTTTGAGTGATAGATTGGAAGGATTCTCTTTGGTCATTTTTTGATGCTTTGCATTTCCTCCAGCAATTGTTGCCATGGAGTTGTACGTCACCTTGGAGGAGCCGCGGTAGGTGGGCCTGCTTGAGCAAATGATGAAGGCCCGGCATGATAGGAAATTCTTCAATGTCTTCTTGGTGCTCTTCGGTTTGTGCTCCTTCTTGCTGCCCGGGATTTGTTCAAGCACGCTTGTGTCTTTCAAGTGAATGCGGCAAAAGATGGTGACGGTGATAATGTCAGTCTTGGGAATAAGTTGGGGAGCCTCTCCTTGGGTGTTGACTCCATAAAACTCAAAGATCCTAGTCACAACCTGGGAAAACCAAAACATGTTTCCGGAACCCGAGCTCACGCAATAGTGCGCATATAACTGATTATGATACTGGGCAAAGGAATTCAACGAAGGTCGTTTCCTTGCCCGTTAACCATTTTATCCAAAAGTAGAGGTCGGCATTCCTAACTTTATTTTTGCTACTTTCGTTTAGGCATAACGTTATGAGCAAAAATATAAATGCAAATATGATAAACATTATCAAACCGTTTGGTATAGAGGCCTGGTCCTTTCGTAATCTCCTTGGCGGGTTACTTCATCTCGAAACCCCGAATCAGTCTTTTGGCTTCTTGAATGTTCCAAGTTTGGTCAGTCCCACTTGAATTCCTTTTTGTAGTCCACATCCATCCCTCATTTCTACAATGTAGCATTTTCGCAATTCGGGATCTTAGCAACACAATCCTCTTTCCACTGAATGTTGTTTGTAGGTAAGATGCGCTATGTCCTTCTTTGTCATCTATGTTGGCATAGAACTCGCTGCACCAGATTTGGATAGATGAGCTCGGTAGATTGAGGATTGGTGCCCATCCCATACGTGCAAAGTGGTCACTGATATGGAAGAATTGATCCACTTCGTTATCCAAACTCTTTTCCTTAATCAAGCTCCTTATGCACTTCGGGCATTGTACCATTCTTCGTTCTCCAAGGATGTGAAGCGTCGAATATCAAATTGGGGAGCTGGTTCCTCCTCTTCTGGTTGTGCAACTCGTGCTCTACCTGCGTCTTCGGACATGTTTGCCTAAAAGAGAAGGAAAGTTAGCTAATGACTAAAAAGAGAATGAAAGCCCTTAGATTGATTGCATTATATTCCAATTAGGCATGAATCTTAGTGTGAATTCTAGCCCCTACATTACTATCCCAAATTCTATGTGCATGTTTATGAATCATCACAATGTAGTTGTTTACATGCTTGCATGATTTCCTTAAAGAAATTCTTCATTTTATCATCCATGGTCATTTTACTCATTTTTTCCCTACATATCATGCATTTTGTTCTAGATGTCCTCACTTGTTTGATTTTGTTCAAGATTGTTGCATATATGCTTCTTTGGTTGCCTTTTGTCAAATTGGGCATGTGGAGCACAATGTAGCTTAATTTAATCCCTTTGTGCATGTTTACAATGTCCTTTTGTGAGTGAATTAAGCCCTAGTTTACATTCAAATGCATGTAGCAGTGATTTCACACTTTTTCCACAAAAATTCTACTGCCATATTCACAATTCACATATTCATGTTCCACATTACTCCATGCAAGTGTTACCCATGCTCATACTAGTGCAAATAAGGCATTTTTATCATCAAACTTAGCATAGCATAACATAAATTCATTGCCTCAAAATTTCGCATATGAACAGTAGAGTAAAATTTGAAGACTTAAATTTGAGTTGTAAGGATGAAATCTTACCTGAAATGCTATGCAAATGCTTCAATAATGTGTGAGGAGAGAAAATTTGTCCACAAATGGCCTCGAATTAGCACCACAGTGAAAAGGGGCGATTAGAGTTCTTAGGAAAATTTCTGTGATTTTGTGCCTTTTCATGTAGATTTGATGTAAAATCTTGAATCTAGTGTATTGTTTGGTGCTAATGGTGAGGTTTTGTGATGAAGTGGAAGTAGAAGGGAAATAAATGGAATTGGGAGGGAAATTTGAGAGAGTTTTGTAGAAAAGAGAAAGAAGAAATACCTGTTCGAGTTGCCCTGTTATTTGCCAAAATTTGCCGGCAATATGCGGCTCTCGTTCGCAGATGAGCTTAATCGTTCACGTATCGCTGCTCTCATGTATGTGCCCTACCTCCCATAATCGGATACACGGATGCCGAGACGCGGACACCACTCATGTAATCACTTTGCTCGCATATCTTGACGAGCTCCCAAAACCTAATACGCAGACACCATTCACATATCGCTGTGCTCGAGTATCTTGCGCTGCTGTTGATACTTTTAGGCTGATTTTTCAGCCATTTTGTGAGTAAATTTGGACCCGTTATATTCTTATTTTTGGGCAAAACTTAACAAACATGTAAACATATCACCAATTGTTAGATTCATGCTTTAAAATCATCATAAACATTATCATACAGCAAGTGAGAAGTGATTCAAATAGCTGCCTTGAAAAACCTGCAACACTATGATTTGTTCTTGATCCTTAAGGTCAAAGTTTTTTATTTCATGTTTTCGATTAATCCAATACTACAAGCATGTTTTAGCGATGGAAACAAAGTTGTTAACATGCTTTTTAAGCATCCAAAACATCAAAATTCAAAATTTATGACCAAAATTATAAGGAATCACTTTTGAAGTTAAACAACCAAATGAATAGTTGCTTTTTCACTAAAAAGTTTAATTTGATTCTTTTCATGTTTTGGACTTCAAAATCACTTTGAGCAAGTTGCAAATGATAAAACAAAGTTGCTCAAAACCAATTTATGCATCAAAAGTCCATGGATTGCAAAATGAGCATCAATGTTCTTAATCAAAGTTGGCTTTGAATAGTAACCAATGGCATAGTATTTTGCACTTCAATGCTTCAATTGGTTTACTTATTCTTTTAACTTCTAAATCACTTCAAATAAACTTTAAATGATAAACTAAAATATCTAAACCAAACGTACTTCAAAACACAAGAGATATGAAAATTTGGCATTAACCATCCAAGTTTAAGCATGCATTCTTAATCATGGCATTCACTTCTCACATTGAACTTTCACTTTCACCCTATTAGCATCTATCTTAAAAAACATTATAAACTTAAAGATAACATATCAAAGCAACTTAAATTACTAAAATCATTGGGTTGCCTCTCAACAAGCGCTTTAATTATAGTCAAAAGCTTGATTTTCAACCTTTTATTGTTTAATGAATTTGCTTCTTCTAAAGGATAATTTATTCCCTTAGAAACTAATTGACCAGCGAGGTAAGGCTTTAACCTTTGACCATTGACTTTGAAGTGTTCTCTACTTTAGTTTACCAATTCAACTGCTCCATAGGGAATACTTTAGTCACTTCAAAGATCCCGACCACTTTGATCTCAATTTTCTAGAAACAATTTGAGTCTTGAATTGAATAATAACACTTTTTACCTACCTCAAATTGCTTTGGAGTTATGTGCTTGTTATGCCAAAATTTGACCTTTTCCTTATACATCTTGGCATTTTCATATGAATTGAGTCGGAATTCCTCCAATTCACTTAACTCTAACAGCTGCTTCCTACCTGTAATGATTTAAATAGAAATTAATAGACTTTATGACCCAATATGACTTATATTCAATTTCTACCGGTAGATGGCATGCTTTTCCAAAAACTAAGCCGATATGGAGACATTCTAATGGTGTTTTATAAGCCGTTCTATATGCACATAAAGCATCATCGAGCTTCTTTACCCAATCTTTTCTTGATTTATTCACTGTTTTTTCTAATATGAGTTTTAACTCTCGATTGGCTAATTCCGCTTTGTCCATTTGCTTGAGGATGATAGGGTAATGAAAGTTTTGTGCCTACAACCATATTTAGACAAAAGTGAGTCAACTTGCTTATTACAAAAATGCTTACCTTCATCACTCACGATTGCCTTTGGACTCCAAACCTTGTGAAAATGTTCTTTTTAAGGAATCTAAGTACAACTTTAGAATCATTAGTAGGTGAAGCAATGGCTTCCACCCATTTGGAAACATAATCAACTGCAACTAAGATGTACTGATTATTAAAAGAATTAGGAAATGGTCCCATAAAGTCAATTCCTCAAACATCAAATAATTCAACTTCCATGAATGTAGTAAGTGGCATTTCTTGTTTCCTAGAGATGTTACCGGTTCTTTGACATGTATCACATTTCTTTACATATTCTCTAGCATCATGATACATAGAAGGCCAATAAAATCCTGATTGCCATATTTTAGCTACCGTTTTAGATGTACTAAAGTGTCCTTCCAGTTTCTAAATTATGACAATGATATAAAATGCCATTTACTTCATTTTCGGCCACACATCTTCTTATCATGCCATCCGCACAATGTTTGTATAAAAGTGGTTCAATCCAAAAATAACTTTTAACATCATGCATGAACTTTTTCTTTTTATGATGATTTAAATCTTTAGGTATTACACCTCCCACTAAATAGTTTACAATATCGGCGTACCATGGTGAATTGTGTAATAGCCATTACCCATTCGTCCAGAAAATCCTCTTTGATTGGAACTTGATTGTTGATAGGGATGTACTCAAGTCTTGACAAAGTGGTCTGCCACCGCATTTTCGGATCCCTTTTTGTCTCTAATCTCCAAGTCAAATTCCTGCAATAATAAAATCCATCTAATTAGTCTTGGTTTGGCATCCTTCTTATTTAACAGATATTTTAGAGCTGCATGGTCCGTATATACAATAACTTTAGATCCTATTAGATAAGATCTAAATTTGTCTAATGCAAAAATGACTAGCTAACAATTCTTTCTCGGTAGTTGCATAGTTAATTTGTGCATCATTCAAAACTTTGCTAGCATAAGAAATAACATGCAACTTTTTGTCTTTTCTTTGTCCTAAACTACTCCAACCGCATAGTCACTTAGCATCACACATCAATTCAAATGGTAGTGACCAATCGGTGAAGTAATAATAGGAGCTGACACTAATTCTTTCTTCAATCTTTCGAAAGCATCCAAACACCTATCATCAAAATCAAAAGGGGTTTCTTTGCATAATAAATCACACAATGGCTTTGCTATTTTGGAGAAATCTTTGATGAATCTCCTATAGAAGCCTGCATGTCCAAGAAAACTTCGTATCCCTTTTATGTTACTTGGTGGGGCATTTGTTCAATTGTTTCAATTTTAGCTTTATCTACTTCAATTCCCTTAGATGAAATTTTGTGCCCCAAAACTATGCCTTCTCTAACCATGAAATGACACTTTTTTCCAATTAAGAACAAGGTTAGTTTCTTCACACCTTTGCAAAACTAGTTCAAGATTATGCAAACATTTATCATAAGATGAACCAAATACAGAAAAATCATCCATAAATATTTTCATAATCTTTTCAATATAATCTGAAAATAAGGCCATCATCAAACGTTGAAATGTAGCGGGTGCATTACACAAACCAAATGGCATTCTTCTAAATGCAAATGTACCATATGGACATGTAAAAGTTGTCTTTTCTTGGTCTTGGGTGCTATGGCAATTTGATTATAACCAGAATAACCATCAAGAAAACAATAATACTCATGTCCCGCTATTCTTTCTAACATTTGATCAAGAAATGGTAAAGGAAAGTGGTCTTTTCTAGTTGCAGCATTTAACTTTCTATAATCTATACACACTCTCCAATCAGGTTACAATTCTAGATGGAATTTGTTCATCATTTTTTCCCGTTATGATAGTCATTCCACCTTTCTTAGGTACCACATGTATAGGACTTATCCAAGCACTATCAGAGATAGGAAAGATGATACCTGCATCGAGCCATTTGAGAATTTCTTTTCTTACCTACCTCTTTCATGTTTGGATTAAGTCGCCTTTGCATTTCTACGAATGGCTTGCAATTTTCTTCTAATCGAATGCGATGCATGCATACGGAGGAACTTATTTCTTTTAAGTTAGAAATAGTCCATCTAATGGCCTTTTTATGCTGCCTTAGAACTCTTAATAATTTGTCTAGCTGCTCACGATCAAGGATTAGCATTCACAATCACAGGTAATGTTTCATTTTCTCTCAAGAAATACATAGTTGAGGTGGCTAGGAAGTGGTTTAAGCTCTAATTTTGGTGCTTGCTTCAATTGAAGTTGGTAGAAACTCCTTGCATTGGTCCAAGGCCCTCAAAGACTTCTTTCCTTTTGTAAGGCACTTGAGCATTCAAGTAATTTACTATTTCTTCAATTTCTTCATTTTCCTCAATGAATTTTCCTGCCAAAGACAAACACAATTCTAGAGGATCATCTCCAAGATAGACTTGGGTGTTCCTCTTAGGATTGATTCTCTTCTGTTATTATTGAATAAACTTGATTAGTGAAAGACGAGAATCTTTCCATTTCATTCAAATTGAACTCTACTTCCTCATCTCCCACTTGAAATTTGAGCTTCCCATTTTTGACATCAATAATAGTACCTGCAGTAGCTAAGAATGGTCTACCAAGAATAATTGGCATAGAGATATCTTCCTCCATATCTAACACCTACAAAATCCACCGGAATGTAAAATTTTGTACTTTAATCAACACATTCTCTAGCATTCCTAATGGATGTCTAATAGACCTATCGCTAATTGCAAGGTAATATTAGTACATTTAAGCTCATTCAATCCTAATTGTCTTGCAACTGATAAAGGAATTAATGAAACACTAGCCCCAAATCGCACAAAGCTTTTGAAAAATCAACCTTACCAATTGTACATGGAATTGAAAAGCTACCTGGATCTTTCAACTTGGGAGGCAACTTATTTTGAATTCTTGCGCTACATTCCTTCGTCAAAGCAATGGTTTCATAATCATGCAACCTTCTCTTCCTTGACATCAAGTCTTTGAGAAATTTTGCATATTTTGGAACCTGCAAGATATAATCTACAAAAGGAATGTTAATGTGAAGTTGCTTAAGACCCTTTGCAAACCTTTCAAACTCTCTATCAAGTTTTTCATTTTTCAATCTTTGTGGGAATGGAACCTTAGGTGGAATAGGAACAGATTCAATGGATTCATTTTGTTCTTTTTCCTCATGTTCTATTCCTTTTTCATTTCTTCCTTATTTTCCTTAATTTCTTTTCCTTTCTCAACACTTGGTTCTTTAACTCTTTTCCACTTCTAAGGGTAATTGCTTGAACATGTTCTCTAGGATTTATTTCTGTTTTGCTTGGTAATTCTCCCGGATTCCTAGTGTTCATATTTTTCGCTAATTGCCCTATTTTAAAGTCAAGCTCTCTAAATCTTGTATCCATTTTTCCTTCTAACTTTCTAAACCTTTCAGAATTTTCTACATCATATTTATGAAACCTTTCATGAGTATCATTAACAAATTTTTCATTGCTAATTCCAAAGAAGATTTAGATTCAGAAGCATTATTACGTGAAGGAAAACCTGGTGGAATTAGCGGGTCTTTGTTCTTTCCACCCAAAATTAGGGTGATTTCTCCATCTCTGATTATAAGTATTAGAATAAGGATTACTTTGGGATGACGATTGTAATTGTTAACATATTGTACTTGCTCATAACACTCATTTGCATCATGATTTCCACCACAAGTAGTACAACATGCAACACTTACACTAGAACTAGAACCATTCGACTTGTTAAGCATATTAAAAACAGAATCAACTTTAGCACTTAACATACTAATGGCATCGAGTTCATACATACCTGCAACTCTTTTAGAGTTACCTCTTTCATTGGCCCACTGATAGTGATTAGCCGCCATATCTTCAATCAGATTTTGAGCTTCTTCGGCCGATTTCTCCATAAGTGCTCCACCTGCAGCTGCATCAATATTTATCTTTGTAGGGTAATTAAGTCCATTATAAAATGTTTGTACAATTAACCAGTCTGGGAGGCCATGGTGAGGGCATCTTCTTAATAGTTCTTTGAATCTTTCTCATGCCTCATATAATGATTCTCCTTCGCTTTGGGTAAAACTGGTTATATCCATTCTCAATCGTGCAGTTTTCCTGGTGGGAAGTATTTATTCAAGAATGCTCGGGATAATTCAGGCCCAAGTTGTGAAAGTATTAGGTGCATATGAATCAAGTCATTGTTTTGCTTTGTCCCTTAGTGAAAATGGAAACAATCTTAGCTTAATTGCATCATCCGTTACTCCATTATATTTAACAGTATCACATATTTGCAAAAAGCTAGCCAAATGTGAGTTAGGATCTTCCAGTTGCATTACCTCCGAATTGTTCTTGTCTTAGCATTTGGATTAAGGCCAGTTTGAGTTCAAAATTATTGGTATTTACCAGTGGTCGTGCAATGCTTGTTTGGAACCGGTGTTATCCGGTAAAGCATAATCACGTAGAATTCTAGGATTTACCTCTGCCATGGTGTTTCTTGGTGATCTTACCTCTGAAGTATCTCCTATTGCTTCCTCCACCCTTGCTTGATTTTGAGCTTGTCTCCTAGCCTTCTTGCGGTTCTTTCGATTTCAGGATCAAATGGCACCAACACCCTCAAGGATCTATGCATGCACTACAAAAACAAGAGACCAAAATAACTAATAGAATAAGGTAAGCTTAGATTAATAAAGTTAGTTTTTACTCTAATATTGCCGTGGTTCCCGGCAACGGCGCCAAAAACTTGACGTGGTGTAGATTAGGTATAGAAAATCAAGTCAAGTATACACACAAAAGTCAAGTAATAAAACCTAATCTCTCAACTTTTACCGCAAGTATACTGGATTGTTGTAGTATAGGAAATTAGGGTCGAATCCCACAAGGAACCAACAAAGTGCAATTACTAGAGTTTTATCACTTTCTTTATTATCTAAGCAATGATTAATTTGAACAAGTTTGGTTTGTTAGAATCTAATTAACTAGGAAAAACTTGTAGGAATGCAAGAATTCTTGTAGAAAAATAATTATGAAGGAGTTCTAGGGTTATGAATCCACTAATGATCTAGATTAAGTTGTAGAGATTAACACTTGCCAAGTTGAACTTACCTTGTTTAGGAATGCAATTCCATTTGTATCAAAACTTGTTTTCACAATGAATTGATTCAACCTATCTACTACCATGATAGATTTGTTTTTGTATGCATGAATTGCTTCATTAAGTCCTCATAAGCATAACACTATTTCCATGTGTTAGTACTTAAGCTCAATCATTCATTTTCTATTATTAAGAACAAACTTAATTGATTCCTAATAACTAAGATGCTTTGCATGTGATGGCCTTTCAATATACAAAGGTTAAAACTTGAATAATTGAAGAAACAAGAGCAAGAAATGGCAAGGTTAATCAACCACAAGCCTTAATATTGATGCATTAGTTTCATCAAAACCCTAGAAATAGGAATTTAGCTCAACATAGTTATCTCCAAATCAATACACATGATTTGAAAACAACTAGCCATAGCAATCAAGAAAAAATGAATGATACAAAGTTAAAGAAAGCTTATTCAATATAGAAATGACTTCAAGAACTTGTATTTCTTCCACAAGAGTTGCTACAAGGGTTTTTGAATAAGAAACTCTCTTAAACTCAGAATATCTCTATTATGACTTAGGAGAATTCTATCAATTCTCTACAAATTCTCTATCCTAACATGTTTTAAACTCTTTACAAATGACTTCTATTTATAGACATGGATCTTGTACAAGTCACTTTTCCAACTTGCAATTTACATTCAATGAATTGGAATGATGAAAACCCTAGTTGAAGGCCTTCTTAGGCATAAAAGTCTTTCATTTGTATTCCCAATGCAATCTTCAACTTGCAAGAACTTGCATACAGTTCAAAAGTCTACAAAAACAAGCTGGAGGATGAAGCAAGTTGCAACAGCCAAAATTTGGAAGGTCAGTGACTATCCGCGGATGGTGATACACGGATGGTCATGCGCGGATCGTGTTTCTTGGGCCCACTTGTGTAAATTTTTGTTGAGTTGTCACTTCAAGTGTCCTGATCCTTTTTCATGCATTTCCTTGAATTTTTGCTAATTTTTCTAATTTTCCACATTTTGCTCATTTCATCTTCCAATAATTCTTCACTTTGTTTATTTCACTTCATCACTTTGATCTTGGCCTTACTTGACTTTCTTTGAGATTAAGTGTGATGAATCTACAAAAATAAATAAAATTTTGTACATTAAATACTCAAAATAATAGTTTTAGAGGCAAAACCCTAATTCTGGGAAAATAAACCCTAATTAATGAAAACACGTTATTAACGTTAAAAAGTATGATAGCTTTTCTAAAACTACACTACAAACACCAACTAACATATATACTAATCTTGGCAAATTTTTCACTTATCATTGAATAAAATGTAGAGGGGACAGAAACCAAAATTATATTAGTAACCATGGCAGTTCCTGTCCGCGGGAACATGCCACAGTTACATATCAGTGGCAAAAAGACTGCTGGATAATTTGAGGTTTTCGTGCAAATGTTCCCACTATTCCTGTTCACGGGAACATGCCGCAAGTACATTCCAGAAACTTTTAGTTTTTTGCGATCCAGGATAGTTGCCATGGAAAGATTTGGGGGAATGGTTCTCACACTAGTATTTGATCGAGAGAACTATCACAGTATCCACACAAAGGAAATTTGGTTCTCATGGATACTTAACAGTCCGTGGATAGAGAGTTTTTTTCTTTTTCATGCCCTAGGTTTCTTCCCCAAATTCTTTTTCTCTTTTCACAACCCAATGACCCTTAACTCTTCTTTTTGGAGTTCCTGATTTTAGTTTTCATTAGTCTATGTTTTTATTTTCTTTCGTTGAGAATTCTCTCTATTTAAGTACATTACTTACTATCTCCATATTTTAGTGTTTTCTATGCATGTCGATGTAGTTGGACTTGTTCATGAACATGAATTGGGCTAACAACTATTCCTCAAGGGAATATTGCTTTCTATTTTTATATATCTTTTATTTATTTTCCTTTCTTGCATATTGAGGACAATGTGCCATTCAAGTGTAGGGAAGGGAAAACTTCTTTGAGAATAGTAGTTGGTGTCTAATTTTTCAAGTTTACTAGCAATAGGATAGGAAACATTAGCATGATTAATATTAATTAATCAATTTTCCCTTTAGAGTTGAGATAAGTCCTTATTAATTACCTAGGGATTTGCCATTATGAGGTTAGAATTTCTGAATTAGAGAAAGTATGCTGAGTAAAGTAGAAGGAATTATGTCTAGATTTTGTAGGTTTAATGATATTCTCCATTTGTACTAGATTCTACAAGTGATAATTTGATAAAGTTGATAAGCAATGTAGGATATCGACAGTTAAAAGACTTTAAGAACTAGGAACTCAGTTTTTCAATTTATGTTTTATTTATAAAAAGAAAAAAGAGAGAAGGAAAAGACAAAGAGGACAAGAATAAGAGGATTTAGGGGTTACTTCTATGATTTTAATGCTGAGTAATCGAGGGTTGGCATTAGCCAATGTTAGCTTTCATGTCAAAAGGTACTAGAATATGAGTACGCGAAGCAACCTAGAAAGATGAGTGGCTGAGTAACAAGCAGTTTGTATTAACAAATGTGAACATTGCATAAAACGGTTTTATCATCAGATTAGGGAATGACCTAATCTTCTTGTTAATTGAAGAATGTAATAAAAATCCTGAGTTCTAAGGAGTCTAATAGCTACAGATGCTTGAAGTTGCACGTTAACTATGATCTATGAGCTTGAAGAGCTTAGTAAAAGTGAGGAATGGAAAGCAGAATTGAGGTATGATTACTTTTCCTTTATTTAGTAGGGATAACTGATTTTATAATGGCAATGAGCTGGGTGGTTCAAGGAAGTTCATGTTGAAGATGTCTAACTTGTCTTAACTAAAGTAAGTTGTTGTTTTGAGAGCTTAATTGCTTAAGGACAAGCAATGACTTGTGCATGGGGGAATTTGATAAGTGCTTAGATAGAGTAGTATTTTAGAGTAGTAAATTAGTACTTTAGTTGTGATTTTAAGTAAATTAGATTAGGCTAGACTGGCTTTTTCTTTACTTTTGAGTTGTTATTAATTGAGTTGATATTTATGTTATTCATGTACTTTTGTATGTTTTTAAGCATTTCATCATCAAATGGAGGTTAACCATGAAGTTTATCAGTGAAGATGTGCTACTGAAGAAGAGTGATGGTATTAACAAGGTGCAGGAGACATCCAATGATCACCAAGATGGATCCATTGACTCCTATAGAAAGCAAATGGAGGATCAAAGTTGTGATCAAGAGCAACACATTCATGAACAGCAGCCTAATGAGCAAAATATTGGGATTGAAGGGTCATATACTAAATGTGAAATGGAAGATGCAGTGAATACTGTTGAGGGAGAGATCTCCATAGAGTTAATCCAAGAAGTGGGAGTTGTTGCGGGTGATTTATCTCCTAGGGGGAGTAAAGATGCTGAATTACAGGAGCACTTAGATGATCCAGGAAAACATCATGCAGAAGGAGCAGAACCTTACTGAGGAATCACCATTGGCAAGCTCCTACCACGAGGTAAAAAAGGAGTTCGTTTTTTAGCTTCAGATAGAACTCTACGTTCTCATTCAAGATCTTTAAGTAATCCTTTTGACTCATTTGTCTCAATGATTAACTTTATGTTATGGAATATTAGAGGAGTGGCTAGATCCTCTAAATTAAGAAGATTAAAAAAATTAATCCAGCTTGTATCACCTGGAGATTGTGGCAATTGCTGAACCTAAAATCAGTCTGTCTAAGATAAATGGAATATGTATGAGGGTGGGAATGGATTCTATGGTGTACTAATGCTAGCTAGCTTCTATTTGGTTATTTTTCAAAAACTTCTACAAAGATTTCTGTAGTGGCTAGACAGTGATCAACACTTATCTTGTGGAAGGCATGTAATTCTCTTTTTGCATCTTCCTGCAAGCTCACATTTGTTCATGCGAAATGCTTGTCTTGCAAAAGACAATGTATTGTGGGATTCTTTGAGATCTGAATATACAGGTAACCTTCCTTGGCTTGTTGGGGGAGACTTCAACACTATCATTTCTGGAGAGGAAAAGAAAGGAGGAAGACCATTTAGAATAAATGAAGCAGTGGATTTTATGGAGCTTAATCTCCAACTGGTTGATGCTGGTTTTACTGGCTCTCAATACACTTGGTGTAAAAACCGAATGGGTAGGGCAAGAGTGTGGAAAAGGCTTGACAGAATTTTGCTGCATCACTCATTCACGTCTATAAACGTTGCCATTTCTGTTCAACACCTTGCCAGAACTCCCTCTGATCATGCGCCATTATTGATCAGGTGTTCCACTAGAAATGATGGCAAGCCAAGACAATTTCGATTCTTAAATTTTTGGACCTCCCGTGATCAGTTTCTATATGTTGTTCGTTCCAGCTGGCAGACGGATTGTAGTGGTTCTCCATTACTTTCTTTAGCTGTTAAACTTAAAAAAGTGAAGCAAGCTTTAAGACTTTGGTCACGCCAGGCATTTGGAGACATCTTTGAGGCAGTCAGAGCTGCTGAGCTACAGGCAATTGAGACCAAAAATCAACACGATTTATTGACATCGGATACTAATTGGGAAGCTATGTAGAAGGCCAGAACAAATTTAAATAAAGTTTTGTGCGTGGAGGATAATTTTTGGCGACAGAAAGCAAGAATAAAATGGTGGAGGGATGGTGAGTGTAACTCCAAATTTTTCCATTCCATGGTGGCTAAAAAAAGAAGGAAAACTTCAATTCATGCCATTTGTAATTCTGATAGAGAGTTGCAGCGGGATGAGGAAGACATTGGGCAAGAAACATGCAGGTATTTTTCTCAACTATTTTCTGTGGGTGATTTGAATGGCAACATTAATTTGGATCATGTTCCCAAACTAATTTTGGATGATGATCACTATTACCTTGATGCTTTCCCAATTTTAGAAGAAGTTAAAAAGGTGGTATTTGATATAGATGGAGATAGTGCTCCTGGACCAGATGGACTTACTGGCAAATTTTTCACTAGTGCCTGGGAAATTATCGCCCATGATGTTTATAGAGCTATTTTGGCATTTTTCCGTGGTGAAATCCTTCCTAAAAGTTTGACATCTACACTGTTGGTTTTGATTCCTAAATGCTCGCAGCCTCAAAACTTTTCTCAGTTTAGGCCAATCAGTCTGTGTAATTTTTTAAACAAAATTATCTCTAGACTAATGGCAGATAGACTGGCTACAATTCTTCCTCATATTATATCTTTGCAATAGAGTGGTTTTGTTAAGGGTAGACAATTAGTTGAGAATTATCTGTTAGCTCAAGAATTGATGTCAGGTATTGGGAAGAAAAATAGAGGTGGAAATATGGTGCTGAAAATTGAATAGAATATCTTGGACTTACCTGTTGGGTGTGTTGAGGGCTTTTAGATTTGGAAAAATATGGATAGACAGAATTTGGAGATTGGTGTCGAATTGTTGGGTTTCGGTTATTATCAATGGTACACCTTCAGGCTTCTTTCAATCTTATAGGGGACTTCGGCAAGGGGATCCTATTTCGCCTGCTTTATTTATTATTGCTATTGAGGGATTAACTAGAGCATTGAATCTTTTACCCTCTTATAGGTCTTTTACTCGTTACAAAGTCCCTAGTAATTGTCCTGTTATTACTCATTTGGGCTTTGCAGATGACTTAATTGTATTTTCAGGTGGAGATAAGAGATCTTTGATGATGGTTATGAATACTTCGAAGGAGTAAGAAAGATGCTTGGGTCAGATGATTAACATTAACAAAAGTTATTTTTTATGTCATCCTAAAACCTCTCCTCAAAGACTTTCTGTCATTCAGCAAGTAACAGGTTTTGTTAGAAAACCTTTTCCATTCAGGTATTTGGGGTGCCCATTGTTTTGTGGTCGTAGCAAGTCTTCATATTTTGCTAATATGACTCAGTCAATTGCTAATAAGATTTTGAGCTGGCACAATCATTTTCTATCTATTGGTAGCAAATTAATCTTAATTAGACATGTTTTGTCTTCTTTGCCTTTGCATATTCTTGTTGTCTCCTCTCCCCCTAAAGGGATTTATATGCAGATGGAGAAACTATTTGCTAATTTTTCGTGGAATTTGGTGGATGAGGAGACTAGGAGGCATTGGATTAAATGGAAAGATCCTTGTCTTCCTACTTCTGAAGGTGGTGTTGGTCTTCGGTCATTAATTGATGTTCATAAGGCAATGTCTATGAAACTATGGTGGAAATTTAGAAAACAAGAATCCTTATGGGCAGAGTTTATGTGTGCCAAATATTGTAAAGGCAACCATCCAGTAATGGTGTAGCCGTCTCCAGTGGATTCGTTGATTTGGAAGCGAATGCTATCAGTTAGGAATATGATGGAGAAAAATATTATCTGGCATCTTAAAAGGGGTTTGGTGGACTTCTGGCATGACAACTGGATGGGATCGGGTGCTCTTTCTATTCATGGCCAGAATCAGAATTCTTATAAGGTATGTGATTTTATTATGGACAATTGTTAGAATGAGGTTGAACTTAGAAATGTCTTGCCTCCTTTAGTTGTGTAGAAGATTATAAGAATGAAGGTACCACTTGAAGAAATTCCGATAGACTAATTTGGTGTTTGGACTCCTTGTGGGAATTTTTTCTTATCTTCTGCGTTTGAGATAATTCGTTATGCAAAGAGTTAGAGTTTTATATCCAAATATTGTTGGGAGGCAAGTATTCCCCTAAAGGTTTCTTTTTTCCTAATGAGACTGTTACTTAGACGACTTGCAATGGCGGATATCATAAACAAATTTGGGATCCACAGGCCTTCCAGGTGTTTTTGTTGTTCTAAACCATCTGTGGAATCGTTCGAGCATATTTTCAGCTTTGGGGACATTCCAACTCGGATTTGAGAGTTCTTTGGAATGCCAGCTGGTTTGGCTACACAACAAATGGAGGTCCGAATGAGGTTAGTAAAATGGTGGACTATTCCTTATTCTAATGGTATGAAGTCTTTTTTATTCCAAGTGACTCCCATTTTTATTTTATGGCATATCTGGAAAGCACAAAATGATTGGGTTTTCTCAGGAAATGCTACTTCTTGGGACAATTTTTGCAAGAATATTTTTGGATATTAAGATGACACTTGATTTAAAGTTTAAATGTTCTTTCATGTGTCATTCTTGGCTGGATCTTTTGTTCGATGTTTGCAAGAGAAAGCAGGGTATCAAGGTGATTTTGTTGAAATGGAGACCAACAATGCAACATCTTAAATTAAATACTGATGGTTGTTCTAAAGGCAACCCTGGAGAATGCGGAAGAGGTGGGATTCTTAGAAATAGTCAAGGTAATGTTGTCTTAGCCTTTGCTACTTCCTTTGGTTTGGGTACAAGTGTTGAGGCAGAATTTGAAACATTGTTATTTGGGATTCAACTATGCATTTCCAAAGGCTTTACTGGTTTTGATGTGGAATCAGATTCTTTAACTTTGGTCAAGATTTTGAAAGGAGAGGTTTCTTGCCCATGGAAGGTGCTGCATCTATTTGAGAAAATTGGCAAGCTCAACATGCACTAGAATGAGGTATTGCACTGCCATAGACAAGCAAATGTTCCTGCTGACTTATTATCAAATGAAGGTATTAAGATCATGGATTCCAAAGTTTATACTTTATTTGGATCCCTTCCACAACAAGTCCGCTATGCAGTAAGGACATACCAATTGGGATTTCCTAGTTTTAGATTTAAAAAGTTAAAATTTTAATTCATGTATATGAAGTAGTACTTCCACTTCTTTAGGTAATTTTAGTTTTTCATTTTTTAGATTTTCTAGACTTTTGAAATAATTGAGCTAAGGTCTAGTCCCTCTCATTCTTTTATTTATATTAACAAAATTTGGCAGTGGCATCTACCCTCCCGGTCTACAGGGTTAGCCAATTAAAAAAAAAAAGAAAGAAAGAAGATGTGCTGTTGATCTGAAGATGATGGAAGCTAACTTAATAAGTATAAGTTATAAAGTTATAAAGTTCACAAAAGGAGAAGAAAAAGGGTATTTTCCGGTGTTCCCATCTATGGATACCGTTCCATAGATATGCACATGCACGCGACCCTTACCAACTGCAGGAAGAGGAGTAACCACATCAGTAACCGTCTGTGGGTACAATCGTGGGAAGCTAATTCTTCTATTTTCCTACAAACGAGAGCAAATCTTTGAGCGGGAATAAAACTCTTTGCTTGGGGTTTTACATGTTTTTCACCTCCTTCCTTCGTTATTGTCCAAGAGAGGTCAATTACTCTCTTGTAACTAGCATAGTTAGGATTTTCTTTAGTCTTACGTGGGGTAGAGAGTAGAATAGCATAGTTCTTTTTGAAGAAACTCTTGTAACGACTCATGAAGAGCGGAAAAGTGCAGTTTTTTGGAAGATTATTCAACATAATATTTCTTTTACTTCTCTTTTGTTACTATTCTTGTGTTGTTTTGGAATTTTTATATGTTAATTGCCTAAAAATTCATGCTTTACCTTGTTCTTGTTTATTCACTATTTTGCATCTCACGATTTATGATTGACTGGCTATCAATTGTAGAGTCTAAATTATTATTTTAGCAATGAGAGTTTGTAATAATGGTGGAATTGGAATAGATGAAATATAAGTTACATGTCACATGAGAGTAGACTGCTCCTAGGTGGGTCACTTAGGCAATTCATGGGGTGAACGAACCAATACTAGCATCTATACTACAAAAGTAAGAAAGAACTAGCAAGGAGGTAATCGTTAACTTGTCACGAGAGTGAAAGTTAGGTACACTTGGAATTGGACCCTAAACGAAACAAGACTTAAGGCATGAATTGGATCAATTAGCATTATCCTAATATCACTAGTGGAATCTATATCCTAAATGCTTTGCATATATAGTTTTTTTTAGGCTTGCTATTTTGTGTTATAATTTATTTGCTTTCTTTAATTAGATTAGTTTTAGTTTAGCTCAACTTGCGTCTATTGGATTGTCTAACTAATAGAGTAAATAAAATAGTCCTAATACTTTAAGACTGTTCTCTATGGGTTTGACTTGGTTACTCTATACTACTGCACGATCTGTGCTCTTGTACACAATAGGGTAATTAGGTAATTTAACTTAATAATTGTGTGATTTTAATTGAACTCTGGCATCATATCCATAGTTAGCAACTCCAACTCCGTATCAAGGTCATGATCGATATTGTCAGTAGCATCAATATCGTCACTATTGCTTTTTTTTTGGCCTAATTACACCCTTATTAGTTGCTGTCTAGAAATTCTTCTAGAGAGTAGCTGTGGATCCAGCAGCAGACATGGTCCCCCACAGCTTCTGTAAAAATATTATTTAATAGTTAATTTCGACAAGCCTCAAACTTTGTATTTCATTTATAAACTATTTGAACATGTATTTCCAAAATCCAAAATCCAAGTCTTCTCCTTTCTTCTTTTCCCCGTAGTATGTCTTAGATTCTCCGTCTAAGCCAAAAAAATTTGGTCAGCATATAGAGTTAGCTTTAGATTTGAATTGCGTTTGCCAAAAATTTATATAGACCCACAATACTGTTAATGAGTTTTAGGCATGATCTTGGCATAAAGATTTAGACAGAAACCCTTTAAAAATGACCTACACAAGTTTTGAATTATTACCTATGTTCCTATATGGTATTCATAAATACCTGCTTGTTTGTGTATTTTTTGTTTTCTATTTCCTTTTTAGAAATGCTTCCATATGTTAGTTAATTTCTTATTTGCAATAGGTACAAAATTACCTGAACAAAAAAAGAATAAGGGTCAATTGCTCTAAACTTCCCTCTAATTATTTGTTAGCTTCACTTTGCAGTGCAAAGTTATGTTATCATCAATTTGCCAAATAAAATGAAGAATGGTCTATCGTCGATATCTATTCTTTTATATAAAATTTGGTAAAAATATTCCATGTCCCTTCAATAGGCAAAAGCTTAGGTAGATATGATGTATGAGTTGACTTGTAAATCATTTGACAAATTTAGGAGACTTATAGTTATATAGTGATATATGATGATGTAATAAAAGTGATAGTAATTTATGTTGTCAGACATCACTAAGATTATGTGGCTATTAGTTTACCTATATGGTTTATAAGTGGGTATGCAAACCGAGTCAATCCAAGTATTTTTCTCTTCATATCAAACGCATGGACTAATTTGTCCTGTATTTTTCTTTTTTTCTTTCATTTTTTGCTTTATTGTACTCCAATCTGCCATACCTTAACTTCTCGCCTTGCTATTCATATAGATCTGTATTTAGAATTTATTTATTTATTATTATTTATCTAATTTTTTATCCCACTTTTTAATTTGTTCACTGTTAGTAATTGATTTATTACTGGGTACTTAACTCAAGATATAAATAGATGACGCAAAATTAAGTTGGATAATTTTTTTTCTTCTTTTACTATTTATAATGAATACACAAATACTTTTTGTTGATATCTTTGCCACATCTAGTAAATTTTTTGAGATATTGATCATGACATCTAAGCTACGAATCTATGCATACATGTAATAATCTAATTGGCCAGAAAACAGAACATTAGTCAATAAAAATTTCTAAAATTTAAACTTTTTTGAATCATTTTGTGAAGAGGTATTGGTGGTGGTTGTTCTAGTGTGTGTTTCTTTTTGATAGCATTATAGATGCTGTGGTTATGAAAATAATACATAAGTACAGAAATTCAAATTGTTATATGAAGGCTTGAGAATTTAGATGGCCACATGCATATTTAGAAAATAAAGGTGGGTACAATAGTTGAGCAGGTTTTTAATCATAATGTAATTTTCAAAAGTCGCAAGGTCTGCAATTTTGTTATTTTCCTAATTCACACCAATCCATGTTATGGGTCTCTAACCGGATTCCATGCGAGCCAAAAATGTGGCATGAAATTTGTCAATAACTTGTCTTTCGAAACTTATTACTCTACGAAATTACAAAGTCCATACATTTTCATTAGTTGTTGAAAACATCTGTTTTATTTAAATTGAAATAACTTTGATTTCCAAATTTTGAAGTTTCTTTTCATTTTCCCCCCTTCTGTTGCTTTTGTGGGCCAAAGCACCACGAGAAGAAACCATGTAGCACCACAAGATGTCATTAGCTATTGGAAGTCCGGGAAGGTAGTTAGTTTCCCACCCTCCAAGTGAACGAGCCTTTTTCGCTTTAACTTTTTTTTTGGTACATCCAGGTGAATGAGCGGGGATTGCCCTCTTCCGAAATGCCAGTAAATTTTTGGGAAACTCTTTTGCTTAACTCATGGCTCGGAACTTGGCATAAACGTAGCCTGCTTGTCCTAAATTCTCCACACTTTCAACGACAAAGTAGGAATGAGTGCTCCTGCACCATTCGCAGCAGGATTAATGCATCATCAATACTTTTTCTAGCCCGACACTCGTCAAAATTTTGAGGGCTTTCGTTCCTCTATAAATACTTGTGTTATTTTACTAAAAATGAAATTACACTGCTCAAAGAAACCAAAAAAAAAATAGAGAGCTTAGAAACATATCTAAGCTTCTCTTTATATGTAGATGACCATCAAAGCCTTATAATTACTTCATTCTTTCAGATTCTCTCGAATAGATCATATCACTTATCTTTGCTCTTATTTATCTAAATAATTGAATACTAGAAATAACCTAGCGGAGGCTGGTGGAGTCAGCAGCATGGATCAACTGCAGCAGCCATCATCAGTTACTTCGGAACCTCATCTCGTAAAAAAGTTAACGCTTGTAGCGTCCATAGCAGCAGGAATTCAATTCGGATGGGCGTTACAACTTTCTTTACTCACCCCATATGTGGAGCTGCTCGGAATCTCCCACTCATTGGCTCCCATAATATGGCTTTGTGGTCCTATTTCTGGGTTGCTTGTCCAACCCATGGTTGGATACTATAGCGACAGATGTACCTTTCGTTTCGGACGTCGCACCCCCTTTATAGCTGCTGGAGCTATTCTTGTGGCCGTTGCCATTGTCCTCATTGGCTTTGCCGCTGACATTGGTCATCTCTGCGGGGATCCTCTCGGCAAATTGGCCAAACCACGAGCCATTGCCATCTTCATCGTGGGCTTTGCCATTCTTGATATAGCCAACAACATGTTACAGGTAAATACATGTGCTTCTAATACATTGCAATATATTTTTGAAATAACACAGCATTCACATCACACCGTAACTTGGACTTCTTTAATCTTGCATTTCTACGCCCGCACCACATGAACATTTAAATTAACACCCTATCTATATTACACCACGGCTTGAATGACTTTGGGTTCTTTGTACTTGCGGTTTTGTGGACCTACGTTTCACCCTAGCTACAGTAATATAATTTATAATCAAAGGTAATCATTTATACACTCACATATTGGTCCTTTTTTTATTGAATGACAAACACTAAAAGATCTTTGAATTATAAAACCTAAGTTTACAATTCATTTCAAATGCTTATAATTATAATATCTTAAAATTTACATGTACAAATAAATAATATTTTTTAGCCTTTGTATTTAATAAAAACATGAGGTGAATCACATGCTTTCGAAAGTGAACATATGTACATTGTTCTTTGTAATATTTTTCAGGATTTGTTAAGAATTGAAAAGGTTTTTCGTGCATCAGAAAAATGTTTGAATCTATGTACAGTATTACATCCGTTTCAAAATTACAGAGGTTTTATGGAATGCAAAAACATATCTTCACAAAGGACAAAGTCACTAGTTCATTTTTGGCACCAATGCAGTGGGTTGGTTCATGACTCGAGCAAAGACGTTCTGTTTATTTCACTTATTATATTTGAAGGGCTATATGTTGAACGAAACCAAGTATGTACTTAACTCACAATTAACATGTTGATTTGATATTTCAGGGTCCATGCAGAGCTCTGTTGGCTGACCTTTCAGATGGGGATGCACGCAAAACACGGATGTCTTATGCAGGCTATTCTTTCTTCATGGCAGTCGGGAATGTGTTAGGTTATGCAGCCGGCTCATACGAGCATCTTTATAAACTATTCCCGTTTAGCAAAACACAAGCCTGTGATATTTACTGTGCAAACCTCAAGAGCTGTTTTATTATCTCCATCGCTCTTTTATCAACCCTTACAATACTAGCTTTGATCCTTGTTCGCGAAAAGCCCTTCTCAGGACCAGACTCGGAAAATACAGGTGATTCAGCAAAGCATCGTAGTAAAGTTCCAGTTTTTGGGGAAATATTTGGTGCTCTTGCAAACTTGCCCAAACCTATGTGGATTCTACTCCTGGTGACGTGTTTGAATTGGATTGGCTGGTTCCCCTTCTTCTTGTTCGACACTGATTGGATGGGAAGGGAGGTGTACGGAGGAGAGGTGGGAGAGAGATCATACGATGATGGGGTACGGGCGGGTTCATTGGGACTTATGCTCAACTCGATTATTTTAGGCTTTGCTTCCATAGCCGTTGAGCCCTTGGCGCGTGGGATTGGTGGAGTTAAGAGATTGTGGTCTGGAGTAAACTTCATCCTTGCTGCTTGTTTGGCCTCGACGGTTTTGATCACTAAGTTGGCAGATAGTACCCGGCATTCCGACGGAGAACCGGCCGAGGGTGTCAAGGTGGGGGCCCTGGCCCTATTTTCGGTTCTGGGAATTCCTCTATCAGTGACATATAGCATCCCTTTTGCCTTAGCATCAATATTCTCTACTGATTCTCATTCCGGACAAGGACTTTCCCTGGGAGTTTTGAATCTTGCAATTGTTATACCACAGATGATCGTTTCCTTTTCGAGTGGACCAATTGATGCTCTGTTCGGAGGTGGTAATTTACCTGCATTTGTTGTAGGGGCCGTTGCCGCAACAATCAGTGGGATAATTGCACTTACTTATCTACCAACTCCACGAGCAGATGTTCCAGTTCACAAGACTCAGCCAGCCGCCGTCTAAAGAAATGACTAAAGCTTTTATTTTTTGTTTTTCTTTCGTTGTCTAGCTTCATCACACGAGCCAAATTATCCATCCTATTAGGACGGGTATCATCTATTTCTGCAATCGACTTTTTTGTATTAATAGGATGAAAGAAATGAAGTAATGAAGTAACCGACTTTTTGTACTCGGACTGGACTTATTATGGGATTATGTGCTGGATTGAAGGCATGGATTATCATCAATTCTGCTGGATTTTTGGATCAAGAGACATGAATATACCCCTTGGTAAAGAGAAAAGTAGATTAAAATTTTGAAGCATTCTCCCATTTGAAAAAACGATGATGTAAAGTATTGAAATCCTTGTAGTGCTGTGATGGTTTTCTAAGGTCTTCTATAATAAATATTGTAACATATTTTCTTTGAAAGCTTCAGTTATTTATGGAAAATAAAAGGTTTTAAATCAAGTCTACTCAAAGTAAATTCAATATATAGTGGTTAGCCATTAACCTAAAAGGGTTCTGTATTTGTTTGTTTTCCTAATATAGGCTACATTTCACGTGTAAGCGTTTGGAAGCTTTCCAAAATAATGTTGGTGATATGAAACCAAAGATCAAGATTCAATCTAGATTAAGCTTCAAAAGATGAAAAATTTTATCCCCTCTAACCCCTACAACTTTGAACAATATTAATATGATCTCAACCTGAAATTGGACAAGTTAGCGAACCAAAATTGTGGTAGAAGGTGCCACAACTAAGTGTGATTCTTGATTGATAAGCCAAGGTTGAAACTCTTAAGTTTGAACGTCAAAAGCTCAAAGAAAAGGCTTGGAAAGCCAAAGAGAAAATTTCTCTCCAATTTCTTGAATAATTCTCAAAAAAATTAGTTGTGAATAGTGTACATCATTAACTATATCTACCCCTAGTACAAGGCAACCCTAATACAAGAAAAATGACCAAAAAGTACAAGCTAAACATCACAAAAACTCTGATCAAAGTTCTTCACTATCATTGACTTTTGGCCAGCTGTGTGTAGGGTTTGGATGAGCCATGGGCATGGCCGGAAAGGATCAAGACATGGCTGCCTTCTGTCTTGCGAGCCGCGGTTGGAACGGCCTCAGCCGTGGGTGCATCTTAAGTAGCAGTTGATATCCACGGGTTGGATCCGTGGATGAGTGTCCAGCGGATAGATCCGCAAATGGTTCCCAGAAGTTTGATTCGCTGGTACATTTTGTTCCAAGCTTGGAGTGAGCCACAGGCGCGGCTCGGCATAGATGACCCGTGGCTTACCTGTTTGCTCTACCTTCTAAGTTGATTCAATTCCTTTCTTTTGAGATCCCACTTCTACTTGAATTAAACAATGTAATTTCGTTCCTTCTTGCTTCAAATCTTCAAAGGGACTTGAATTTTCAACTTGGGAGTGCTATTGTTTGATGAACAATTGGATTGCTCCTTGAATTGCTTAGTTCTCGCCCTTGTCATAGGTCCTTTTGGTATTAATACTTGTGTGTCATCTTGGACCTTTTGATCATTGGATGCTCCCACATCATTCCCCTTCTCTTGAGAAGGATTTTCCCTCAAATCTTCTTCTAATTCATTTGCAAAATAAGGGCTCAAATCAAAAACATTGAATGTAGCATGAACTCCATGCTCACTTGGAAGGTCAAGTTTATAAGCAATGTTATTGATGCATTCCACTACTTGGAATGGTCCATCACCCCTTGGCATCAATTTATTTCATCTTTGAATTGGGAATCTTTCTTTCCTCAAGTGAAACCATACCCAATCTCCAGGTTGAAAGATCATTTGTTGGCACCCTTTATTTGCTTTCTTGGCATATTGCTTCGTCCTTCTTTCAATATTCAACTTCACCCGTTCATGCAATTTCTTCACAAAATCTGCCTTTTCCTTTCCATCTAAATTTACACGGTCACAAAAAGGTAAAGATGACAAATCCAATGGAGTAAGAGGATTAAACCCATATACAACTTCAAATGGTGAAAATTTTGTGGCATAATGGATAGTTCTATTATAAGCAAATTTCGCATGTGGTAAACATTATTCCCATGTTTTAAGCTTTCTTTTAATGACGGCACATAACAAGGGAGATAATGTTCTATTAACTATTTTGGTTTGACCATCGGTTTGTTGGTGACTTAAGTAGAAAACAATAATTTAGTGCCCAATTTTGCCCACAAAATCTTACAAAAATAACTGAAGAGTTTAATATCTCTATCGAAAACAATCGTTCTAGGTATGCCATGCAACCTAACAATTTCTTTAAAGAACAATTTTGCAACATGAGATGCATTATTTGTTTTATGACATGGAATGAAATGTGCCATTTTAGAAAATCTATCAACAACCACATAAATAGAATCATGCCATCTTTTAGACCTAGGCAAGCCAAATACAAAATCCATAGAAATCTCTACCCATGTTTCACTAGGTATTGGAAGTGGAGTATACAAACTATTAGGTTGTAACTTGGACTTAGCTTTGTGGCATGTAGCACATCTTTCCATCACTTTCTCAACATCTTTCTTTATGTGTGGCCAATAGAAATGTTCCTGCAAAATAGAAAAAGTTTTAGCCAATCCAAAATGTCCCATTAAGCCTCCACAATGTGATTCCCTAACTAGTCATTTTCTAATGGAACTATTTGGAACACATAGCTTATCCACAAACATCAAATAACCATTAGAAATGTAAAATTTATCATAAACTGCATTCTTATTTTTCTCAAATATATCCCCAAAATCTTTGTCATTGACATACATTTCTTTCAATAATTCAAATCCAAGCAATTTAGAATTAGGTGTAGTGAGTAGAGAATACCTGCGGGATAACGCATCTGCCACTACATTTGTTTTACCAAATGTATACTTTATGATGTAGGGAAATGTATCAATGAAAGCTATCCACCTTGCATGTCTCTTGTTCAATATGAGTTGTGACTTTAAGTGCTTAAGGGACTCATGATCGGTGTGAATTACTGACCCCTTCGGTCTTAGATAATGTTGCCAAACTTGCAATGCACGAACCAATGTGTACAATTTGTTATCGTAGGTAGGGTAATTCAATGAAGCTCCGTTTAACTTCTCATTAAAATACGCGATTGGTCTCCCTTCTTGCCTCAAGACCGCTCACGAACTTAGGTGAAAGCCAATCTTGAATAGCCTTTACCTTGGATTCATCAACATGTATTCCATTTTTACTAACAACAAAGTCTAAGAACAAAAATTGGTTAGTACAAAAATTGCGCTTCTTAAGGTTAGCATAAAGCCTCTCCTTTCGAAGCATTTCAAGAATGCATTTTAAATGAAATAAGTGGTTGTCAAAGCATTTACTATATATCAAAATATCATCAAAATATACAACCACAAATTTCCCAATGAATGGACACAAAACATGATTCATTAATCTCGAGAAAGTGCTTGGTGCATTAGTCAAACCAAATGGCATAACTAACCACTCATATAAGCCATGTTTTGTCTTGAACGCAGTTTTCCTTTCATCTCCTTCTCTAATCCTAATTTGATGATATCTACTTTTAAGATCAATTTTAGAAAAATACTCAGAACCATGTGTTAGTGTATGCCCTAAAACCAAGTTGGTTTAAGGCTCTTTGTTTTTACACTTATTTAAGTTATATTATATATGTAGCATTTTTCTTTATCATCTATACTTGTATTTCCATATTACTAGTTTGTTTGATAAAGTCCTTACAATATTGATTGTGTATTAGAGATTGTAAGGGTTACAATTATGAGACTCTAATACATAAGGTCATTTGTTAAATATCCCTAGTCATAGTATTAATGAGATTAGACATCATTAATACGGATAGACTAGCACATACTTTGCCTCTATTTATGGTAAGTAGTAGTTGATCTCATTGACTATAGTATGCATGACACCTAAGTTGGTATGTAGATGCTTGTTTGAGAACAAGTTCATTGGATTGATCTGCTAAGAGTTTTCAATTATAGTGCCAATGGTTGAACTCTTAATGGCAATGGTGTAAGTGATCCTTTGACTTGAGATTACCTTAGTATCTTGAATGTGAATTGCTATATTTTGACTCTATTCCTCGGTGCTCGTAAAAGGGTAGTCCTTAGGTTTGAGATTGGGTACAATTTGAAGCATGAAAAGATAGTGTGTAATTAATATAGGATTCACCACTCCTTAATAGGAGAGTATATCCCTTTATGGCCACTTGTTGGAAATATTAATTCATAAATCTTCTGCAAAATTGATAGTATAACTTGGAAGTAGTTTCAAGGTTATACATCATGGAGAGTTATATTTCTGGAACAAGAAAATATAAATTAGTCACTTAAAAGTATGCACTATACTTTGTAGACTAATTGGGATATAGTGTGGTGAAAGGATATTAATTACACGGTAACATTGTCATTGATGGGTATAGTCTACCATATGACTTTCCTATTCACTTGAGTGGTCATGATGCATTGCTAGATGCCACTCATGATTTATAAGTACGAATTAATTAATTGTGAATTAATGATAAATTAAAGTGTTTAATCTAGCTCTTAATTAATTAATTAATTAATGAGTTATAATTTGTACTTATTACCAACGTGAATGGAACCTAATAGGTCACACACGTAAAGAACATAATATTTGGGTTAAAATGTAATTAAGATAAGTATGAGATACTTATGGGGTTAATTTATGAGATAAATTAACTTCAAGGTCTTATTTATAAATATTCTAAGTCTTGTAGGAAATTAGTTTCTTAAAAGAAATAAAGTAACTAATTAGTTTCCTCATGGAATAGAATTCCTAAAGGAGAAGGTTTAGCTTAAAGTAAGTTACCTAAACCTTCTTGGTTTCCAATTAGCTTTATTTTCTAAAAGACTAGAATACTTCCTCTATAAATAGGTTCATGCTTTGACTTTTGAATAATTATTGCAACACAAAAGAAAACTAGTAAGAGAAAAATCGCAAGAAGGAATTTTGCCACTTTCTATCTCTCTTGTGGCGTCTCTCTTCTGTCTCTCTTCTTCCTAATTGTTAGGCTTTTTTCTTCCTCTTGTGTTCTTAATTAATTCAAGGGAGCTAGCACTCAAAAGTCAAAGCAAGCGAGCCTTCAAGGTTCCCAAAGAAGTTGTTCGTGTGAATATCGTTAGAGGCTCTACGCTTGGAGGGCTTTTCACGGTAGATCTAACCTCTTCATTGAAGGATCTTTGTCTAGTAGTATAGAAATATTATGTGCTTAAAGTAATCTTCATAAGAACACCCTTATAATCGTATAGATATATCAAAGAGATCCATGGTTAAGGTAATAAAATTTTTATTTTTCCGCTGCGTAACCTATGTTATTACCTTACACCATGAAGCTCATCTAACATATCATCAAGTCTAGGAATTGGATGCCTGTACTTTACCGCGATTGCATTGATAGCTCGATAATCAACACATATTCTCCATGTTCCGTCCTTTTAGCCACCAAGATAATCGGCACTGCACAAGGGCTCAAGCTCTCACGAACCCAACCTTTCTCCATTAGCTCTTCCACTTGCCTTTGCAACTCCCTAGATTCTTCTGGATTGCTCCTATAAGCTAGCTTGTTTGGAAGAGATGTGCCCAGTATCAAATCAATTTGATGTTCTATTCCCCATATTGGCGGTAATCCACTTGGTACTTCATTGGGAAATATATCTTCAAACTCCTGCAAGAGATTTGAAACAGAAGAAGAATCAATTTCATTAGTAGAAAATAATATTTCCTTGTACAAAAGCACAAAAACTGGTTGATTAGCGTTAAAAGCTTTCCTCACATCTTGGCGTTTGCAAACAAATTTTGTTTTCTCTCTTGTTTTTCCTCTAGGGTTGAATTGATCAATGCCTTTTGTCCCTCATGTTTCTCAACCCTTCTCCCTCTCTCTTTTTTGTTTCTTCTTTTCTCATTTTCTTGATCACTCTCTTTTTGCAATTTTACTTAATCCTCATGCACTTGTTGAGGTGTAAGAGGTACAAGTGTGACTTTCCTACCCTTATGTACAAAATAATACTTGTTGGTTTTGCCTATTGTGAGTAGTGTTCTTGTCAAATTGCCACTGGTCTCCCAAACAAAAAATGACAAGTTTGCATTGGCACTACATCACAAAATACTTCATCTTCATACCGTCCAACCCTAAATGGCACCACAACTTGCTTTGCAATCCTCACTTCACTACTATCGTTGAGCCATTTAAGCTCGTAGGGTCTTGCAGGGTCTCAAGTGGGTAATACCAATCTCTCTACCATGAGTGCACTTGTGACGTTTGCACAACTTCCGGCATCAATTATCAAACTACATATTTGTCTTTGATGTGACAATGTGTATAGAAGATGTTCTCCCTTTGTGCTTCATCTTCCTTAATTTGTGCGTTCAATGCTCTCCAAACCACCAAGTCGAGTTGTTCATTCATTACATACTCCTCTCCGGATGTTTGTTTGTCTTTCTCCATCAATGGTGACATATTCACATACTCCTCTTCATCATCGGTCACTATCTCTCCATTTGAGAGCATCAGCATGGTTCTTTGGTTTGGACATTGGTTGGCATAATGTCCTCTACCTTGGCATTTGAAGCACTTTACATCTCTATTTCTCCCCTTTGATGGTTCATTAGATTGTTTCACCTTTGCTTTGCCATCTGCTTTCGGTTGCTCCTTGAGATTTAAAGGTGTTGAAGTTGAAGTTCCTTTATCATCCCTCCTTGGTGTGGATTGCTTAGAAGTAAAAGGTTGATAGTTTAAAGAAGGTTTGAAATAACCCCTCCTCTTCAGCCTCGATTCCACTTTTGTTGCTTTGTTCAGCATATCGTCAATATTGTCATAATATTGGAGTTCCACCATGTTGGCTATTTCTTGCTTCAACCCACTCAAGAATCTAGCCATGGTTGCCTCGTCATTCTCCTCAATGTCCGCACAAAGCATGGTTATCTCTATTTCCTTGTAGTAGTCCTCCACACTCCTACTTACTTGGGTGAGAGTTTGAAGCTTTTGGTACAAGTCACGATAGTAATGACTTGGCACAAATCTACTCCTCATGGCCACCTTTAATTCTCCCCATGTGTGTATTAGTGTTGCTCTACATCTCCTCCTTTGATTGCTCACTTGATCCCACCATACAATAGCATAGTCAATAAACTCAATTTCTGCTAATTTTACCTTTTGTTCTTCGGTATAGTTGTGATAATCAAAGATCATCTCACACTTCTGTTCCCATTCTAGATACTCCTCTAGATTGGATTTGCCTTGAAATGCTGGAATCTTCAATTTTACTCCACTCATGCCTCACGTGTATCCACTTGTACTCATGTATTACTCCAAATCACTCTATTAAACTCACAATCTCAATGACTTTCCAAAGAATTTGAACCCTTGTGAGTAAGTTTCAATTCCAACTTGCCAACTTTGAACTACAAAAGATTGTTACACCACAAGAATGAAAAATGGCTTGAAGACACAATTTAATTAGAATTGGAAGTTAATGAAATTTAGAATGGCTTTGAAGGAATAAATTTAGAAATGACTTAGAATGGATTTCTTGAAAATAAATCTTGATTTTAATCTCCTTAAATGAATTTTTGCCAAGAATTCACCTTGCTTAGAATTGAAATTTTTGAAAAATCTCTATTCTTGCTTCAAGAATTCTTCCTTTCTTTGTCCAATATTCAAAAACTTTTTTTTTAACACTTGGACAAATTTTTTTTTAGCAACAAATAACAACAATAATGCAGAGTCAAGAAAATTTTAAATCTTTTCTTGCCCTCTTGACCTTTTTAATAATAAATCTTTCAAAAATCAAGATTTAATCTTCAAGAATTCCAAAAACAAACAAGGGTTTGTCTGAGAATTTCAAAGAACACTTGAAATCTTGTTCCAAAGGATTCAAGTAGTAATTCTTAAACACACTTGAAGCCCAAACAACAAGAAATCTTAGAAGAATGAAGATTTATACCAAGCACAACACAAGAACACTATATTTAGGTAGTAAGACACTAGAAGATCAAGAACAACCGAGAAGAACAAAACTTGAATATAGAAGACACCAGAACACAACAAGATCCACAAATATGTACTTAAAACTTTGTAGATCTACAACAATAACACAAGATTAACACAAGAGATGATAGTTAACAAGAGCAACAACACAAATATGTACTTAAAAGTTTGTAGATCTACAACAATAACGCAAGATTAACACAAGAGATGATAGTTAACAAGAGCAACAACACAAAAAACAAACTAGAACACCTAAGCTAGATTTACCTCAACCTTTTTCTCTGATACCAACTAATGCGAAACCCAAGATGAAGATTGAGACTAGATTAAGCTTCAAAAGATGGAAAATTTGGATGCCTCTAAGCCCTACAACTTTGAACAATATTAATATTATCTCAACCCAAAATTGCACAAGTTAGCGAACCAAAATTATGGTAGAAGGTGCCACAACCAAGTGTGATTCTTGATTGATAAGCCAAGGTTTGAAACTCTTAAGTTTGAACCTCAGGAGCTCAAAGAAAAGGCTTGGAAAGCCAAAGAAAAAAATTCTCTCCAATTTCTTGAATAATTCTCCAAAAAATTAGTTGTGAATAGTTTACATCCTTAAGTATTTATACCCCCAATACAAAGCAACCCTAATACAAGAAAAATGACCAAAAAGTACAAGCTAAACATCACAAAAACTCTAGTTAAAGTTCTTCACCGCCATTGACTTTTGCCCAGCCGTGGGTAGGGTTTGGATGAGCCGTGGGCACGCTGGGAAGGATCAAGATGCAGCTGCTTTCTATCTTGCGAGCCGCAGGTGGAAGGGCCTCAAACGCAGGTGCATCTCAAGTCACGGTTGATATTCGTGGGTTTGATCCATGGATAAGTGTCCCACGGATAGATCTGTGGATGGTTCCCAGAAGTTTGATCCATGAGTACATTTTGTTCTAGGCTTAGAGTGAGCCATGGGCGCTGCACAACACAGGTGACGCGCGGCTCACCTATTTGCTCCACCTTCCAAATAGATTCAATTTCTACCTTTTGAGATCCCTCTTCTACTTGAATTAAGTAATGTAACTTGGTTCCTTCTTGCTTCAAATCTTCAAAGGGACTTGAATTTCCAACTTGGGAGTGGTATTGTTGGATGAACAATTGGAGTTGCTCCTTGAACTGCTTAGTTCTCACCCTTAGTCATATGTCCTTTTGCCATCAATACTTGTGTGTCATCTTGGACATTTTGATCATTGGACGCTCCCACATCAATTGGAATGCGGTAAACTTCAGAAACATGATTGGCAAACCCTTATCTACTCGCTTTATATTCGACTTAATTTTCAAAAAGAAGATTATGAATAATAATGCCATGAATTTTTGTTTCATCTATATGTTAACCCAGACATGAAAGAAACATGTGATCATGAGCATGACACAAATAGAATTAAGAATTTTCTGAATAAAAATAACAATATAATCATATTAATGAATACTCCTGTGCAAAGTTTTTAATTGGCTTGGAATTGAGCTTTCGATTCTCACCGTTTTCTTCTCTCTTCCACCTCCCGTTCTTTACCTTTTCACCCATCCCTTCCTAAAATGTTTAAAAATTAAAAAAAAAACAAAGTGTTAAACTAATGTTCAATTCAAATTCAAAATTCTTGCTTACTTTTATGTCAAAGGTGTTAGTTCATGCCTTAAAACCAAGTCAGCTTTTGAGATTTGTATATTACACTTATTTCATGTTATGTTAATACATGTGGCATTTCTTTGTCATTTAATACTTGTTATTTATATTGCTTGTTTATTTGATAAAGTCCATAGAATAATAACTGTGTATAAGAGATTATAAGAGTTGCAATGATAAGACTCTTATTACACTTAAA
Organism: Mitragyna speciosa; assembly: GCA_024721245.1. Classification (NCBI taxonomy): domain Eukaryota; kingdom Viridiplantae; phylum Streptophyta; class Magnoliopsida; order Gentianales; family Rubiaceae; genus Mitragyna; species Mitragyna speciosa. Next base: position 11,427,671 of record CM045568.1, read on the forward strand.
GTTATATTCTTAAATAACTTTAAGTGTGGTGAAAGGGTATTAATTATACGGCAGCATTGTCATTCATAGGTGTAGTCTACCATATGACTTTCCTATTCACTTGGGTAGTCATGATGCATTGCTAGACGCCACTCATGATCTATAAGTGCAAATTAATAAATTAATAAATTAATGATAAATTAAAGTATTTAATTTATCTAGCTCTTAATTAATTAATTATGAGTTATAATTTGTACTTATTACTAATGTGAATAGAACCTAATGAGTTACACACAACAAGAACATGGTCTTTGGGTTAAATTGTTATTAAGATAAGTATAAGATACTTATGGGTTTAATTTATGAATTAAATTAACTTAAAGGACTTTATAAATATCCAAGTCTTGTTGGAAAAAGTTTCCAAATAATTAGCAAAGAGGCTTTTGGTTTCCTTAAGGAAAAGGAATAAGATTTGCTTAAGGTAAGCTTTCTAAACATATTTGGTTTCCAATTGCTCTTATTTCCTAAAGACTAGAATATTACTCCTATAAATATGTCCATGCCTTGACTCTTGATTGATTGATGAAACATAACATGAAATTTAGAGAGAGAAATTTTGAGAAAGAGGGGTGTGATTCTCCCCAGCGAAAAACTCCACCCTCCCTCTTCCTAGTTGTTAGGGTTTTATCTTTTACTCTTCTTCTTCTTGTGTTCTTCATAATCATTCAAGAGAGCTAGCACTCAAAAGGCAAAGCAAGCAAGCCCAAAAGTTCTTGAAGATCGTGTTCGTGTGGAAACTATTAGAGGCTCAACAGTTGGAGAGCTTTTCATGACAGATCATCACCTTCATAAAATAGGATCTTGCCCTTTGAGGCATAGAAACCTTCTATGCTTGAAGTATTTATGCTAAACACCCTTTAATGGTATAGATTATATCAAAATGATCCTTGGTTAAGGTAATAAAATTTTTAAATTTTCCGCTACATTACTCTCATTATTACCTTACGGTGGTATCAGAGCCTACTTTGATTATATTTATATAATTTATGTTTATTTAATTCATAAATATTGATGGTTTATTCTTGATATCAAATTGTCTCAAAAATGTTTTAGAAAAATCAAAGAGCTTGATTGTTAAGAAAAGATCTTAATCATTTAAAATTATTTTTGATAATTAAGATGAGTTCTTATGGTTTACTTCATGGTTTCTAAATTGGTTTAAGTGCTAAAAGTGTTTTAACATGTTTGGTTCAAATAGAGTTTTGAGAAAATCAAGAAAAATCATTTTTCACAAATTCTAGAAGGTCAGCCGCGAGCTGAGCAGTGGCCGTTTGCCCACAGCTAAAAGATTGGACTTTTCAAAATCTAAGCCGTGGGCTCAATCGTGGGTGCTTCACCCACGGCTCACACCTACAGCTAAAGGATAGAACGTTCTATCCACAAGCCATGAGTGTGAGCCGCGGATGGTACCCTGGAGGCAATTTTTTATTTTTTATTTTTTTTGAAAAAACTTGATTCTCTGTAAATTTTTTGAAAAACTCTTTCCAATTTTAAGTGTTAAAATTTGGAAGGTTTATTTTATAAAAACCCTTTCCAATTTTAAATGTTAAAATTTTGGAAAGACAATTTTAGAAACCCTTAACCTTCTTTAACCTTTTTGAGATGAATAATTTAAGGATATCAATCTAATTTGATTAGACCATGCAATTTATGATTTGAATTAAATAAAAGTTTATATTATTTAATTGTTAACTTTCTTATGATGGCATGGTGGATGATTATAGATTACGACCAATGTGATTGAATGGTTAAAATTTTATTACTATGATGGTTGTCTTCTATTGGTTTTTAAAATAGGGCCTACGCGTCCTGCCTTCTCTATTATTCTCATATAATTCTCTTCTCATCTAACTCCCCTCGAATTTTACTCGAGATTCCTTTAATCAATACATGTAATGTACATAGTCTAGGTTAGAGTTAAGTTTGATTTTCTAAATTGTTTAGATTAGAATTACATATGTATTGTACAAAGAAAATGGAGATGGTACCAAGGAGCAATTATGGAGGCTTATCAAGAGTTGAAGACCTCTTAAGGAACGCATCAAGGAGTTGATCACGTCCCTTAGGAATTTGACCATTTACTTTCCTTAAGGTTCAAGGAAAATATCTTAGTATGGTCCATAATCATCCATGGTTTATTATGCATGTTTTTATTTGATATGTTGATATATTTTAATTACATGCTTTGATGAGACTATAAATTGTATATTTTAAATAAAATCCCTCAAACTAAATATTAAGTCACTCATAAAGTTGCCCTCCATTATTATAACAAAAACGAAGAGTTCCTATTAAGTGTTGGCACGTTGGCCTCTACCAAGGTCACCTTACTCGGAATATGTTTTTCTAATGAGGTATGATCTCTGAATAATGAGTATGACTTAACAAAAATACAAAATGAGTTTGGCTTCATTCAATGTTATGATATTTTGAGGCAATGCTGGCAACACATAAGATGTGAATATCAAGAGTTAATACCCAACTATCTAGGAGTCACAAGAGTTGTGATTGATAAAACTAATCTACATAATCTAAGTTACTTTTGAGGCATTGGCCTTCGTCAAATCCAAAGTTAATTAGATGGGATCCTATCCCACTAGGAATTTCCAACGGATTCCCGAATCAATATTTTGAGGGTTATTGATTTGAAGTAAAATAGTGGGAGCAAACCAAATAAATTCGAAACCCACATTTTTTATTTGCAATTATAACATGAAACAAATACTTGTACTATGTTCACATTTGTTGTAGAATGCATGCTCACGTGAACACACTAATCACCCTATATCTCCATTTATATACAAATTTCTTGGACTAGTATAGAACTTGAGAATAGCTTTTAAGTATAATTGGATATGTCCTTGATACCCACTTTCACTTGTCCACGAGCGACAATTATAGCTAGGAAACAATATATGCATTGTAAGGTAATAAGAGGAGTAACGCAGGGGAAAATTTAAAAATTTTTATTACGTTAGCCATAGATTTCTTTGATATAATCTATACGATTAAAGGGTGTTTAGCACAAATACCTCAAGCATAGAAGATTTCTATGCTCCAAAAGGCACAATCCTATTTGATATAGGTGTTGGTCTACCATGAAAAGCTCCCCATGTGTTGAGCCTCTAATAGTATCCACACGAACACGATCTTTGAGAACCTTTGGACTTGCTTGCCTTGCCTTTTGAGTGCTAGCTCCCTTGAATGATTCATGAAGAACACAAGAAGAAGAAAGAAGTTGAAACCCTAACAATTAGGGAAGGAGGTGTGGCGTTTTTCTTGTAGAGAAACATGACACCTTCTCTCAAATTTTCTCTCTCTAAAATTTTGTGTTTTCATAAATCTATTCAAGAGTCAAAACATGAACTTATTTATAGATGTAGTATCCTAGTTTTTAAGGAAACAAGAGCAATTGGAAACCAAGAAGATTTAGGAAGCTTACCTTAAGCTAATCATATTCCTTTAGGAAACCTATTCCAAAAGGAAACCAAATAGCTTCTTAATTCCTTTTAGCAAACTAATTTCCATCAAGACTTAGAATATTTATAATTAAGTCCTTTAAGTTAATTTATCACATAAATTAACCCCATAAGTATCTTATACTTATCTTAATAACAATTTAACCCAAAGACCATGTTCTTATTGTGTGTGAGTCACGCCCTATTTTTCGTTCGAAATGTGAAGTCGAGAAAAAGGAAGAATTAAATGTGATTGGTGTTTATTTATTGGAAAAAGAGTGTAAATTTTTGTAAAAATAATCTTTTAGAAAGTGCTTTATAAAAGATAGTTCGACAAAAATGTTACAAACAAATGCTTTACTTTGAAAACAAAAGAAAAGGGCCTAAAATGGGACTTTGAAAATGTGACGATTTTTTGGCCCGAAAATAGAGTCTAAAAAAGGGTTTTTTTAGTGAAAAATGAGTCACCACTTGGTATTGAGTTTTGTTGTACCAAGCCACTAGAAAATATTCTATAAAGGGTAAAAAATTGAAAATGATTTATTTAGAAAATGCTTTTTGAAAAAATGTAAGAAAAAACGAGAAAACCCTTTTTTGACAACTCCAGGTCTTTAAAAAACAAGAGAAAAAGGTTCGGGAGTCACAGTTGAAGAAAGGGAAGGCAAAGGTTTGCACCTAAGGCACCCTTTCAACCTAGCCGAAACTAGTTGCGAGGTTTAGTCTAAATTTTCCTAATATAACCCTAAGATTTTATTGCATTTGGATGCAACTATATGAATGCAAATCTAGTCCTAAAAATGGATATCGTTAAGGGACAAAATGTTCCATTAAGGTTTGGTCGGAATTACCGCATTAATTGCGAAACCCTAATATAGACCTTGACGGAGTCACGAGTATAGATGCAAAAATGGAATGCAAAAGAAAAGAAAAATAGTAATATAAATAGTAAGTGAACAAAGAAAGTAGGGAAGCAGCATAATGGGTACGGGAGACTAATGGACTCGTGACTAACTATTCCTACTCACGGAGGGGGGAACGGCATGTACGCCACCGCTTCCCACGTGAGTAGATGACTATTTCTAGTCGAATCACACAAATGGCCTAAGATTCTACGTGTAGTGGAATCTAAATGTTATGCACTGAACATATATTTAAAATAGATAATAATAAGTGATAAAGTATATATAAAAATCATGCAAAACTGGAGAAAGGCCTAAAAAAGAGAAAATGTGTGTGAAATGGCATGAAATGCACACAAGAAATGATTTTAATACTAAAATGACCTAAAGGTCTAGCATTGGACTAGCCTATTTTCTAGAAAATTCTCCGCTAGCATTGGACTAGCGAAGAAATTGGAATTAACCACAACTAGCGTTGGACTAGTGTGGCGACGATACACATATATTATAACAAGTAAGTAAATAAATAAATAAAAACATAGATTAAAGCAATAATCACATAAAAGCAGATAATAGCACATAGGAGCACATAGCACACAAGCATAATATTCTAGATACAAAGTCCTAAAGAAAGCGAATAAAACACATAAGCACATAGCACACGTAGCACACAAAAGCCCTAACTATTACACCGGGAAAGCCTAATTACAATCTAAAAATAAAAAATAAAAGATAACCTATCTAACCTATCTATTACATTTTCTATCTTAAATACATAAGATTTTTGTTAAATAGATGACACATGAACTATCTATTACACTAACTATCTAAATACAAAAATTTTGCTAAATAGAATATTAACTATCTATTACATTTCTTTGAATAATCAAAATTAAATTCAAATAAACAACAATGACATAAATAAATAAATACTCACACATGAATTAAAATTATAAGCACAAAGATACATGAAAACACATAGAAAAACACATAGGAGCACGTAAAAGCACATGAAGAAGTATTGGAAGGGTAATAGGGATACCTCCCATTTGAAGACTCGGTACAAATGCTAACAAAATGAACAAACTTATCAAGGTACCATTATTTAAATAAATAATAATAAAAAAAACCATTAATTAAATAATTTTTAGCTTAATCACTATAAACATGTCACAATAATTCAAAACAATTATAGCAATAATAAACAAGAATTAAAGAAAAGTAATGATTAAATAATTAGGAAGAAAAATGAAAATTATTTAAGTAAACTAAATAAATAAATAAGTAAAAGATAAAATAATAAAAATAAAATACAATAATACATAATTAAGTTTTTCAACACACAAATGAGGATTACCAAAATAACTAAAAGAGAAATAAAGAAACTAATTGGAGTATTAATTAGGCTAACAAAAATTGAATTTTAGAACATTAATCATAAATTTAATAAAACAAAGTAGAATGTGAAAAGCAATAATTACAAGCTTTGAGGACTTAACTAATTTTAATTTTTTCTTTTTGGCAAAAATATTATAAGGCTTGGATTAAAAATGGAAATTTAGGCAACATTCTAGAGTGAAAATGTAATTTACAACAAACAAAATGGTGAAATTACAATTTTAAACCCTAATTAAGGTGATGACATAGTTTACAACAAATTTAAAAGGTTAAAACATAATTTTCAGCAAGCACAATGCTAAAAGTAAAATTTTCAGCAATTATTAAGGCTAAAAATATAATTTCAGCAAACTTGGGGAGTAAAGAATACAATTCCAGCAAACATTCAAGGCTAAAATTCAAGTTCTAGCTACTTGGGGGGCAAAAATGAAAATTCCAGCAATATTCTAGGGCAAAAATAGAATTTCCAGCAATGTATAAGGGCAAAGATGCAATCTTGCAGCAAGCTAAAATATGAAAATACAATTTCCAACAAGTTTTAAAACCAAATTGCAATTTTAAGCAACATTCAAGGTTCAATTTGTAAATTATAGCAACATTAAACATCAATTTGTAATATCTAGCAATAAAAGGGGGGTAAAAACGAAATTTTCAGAAATATTTAAGGGTAAAAATGTAATTTCAAAAAGTATAAGGGTCACAATATAAATTTATAAAAATATAGGGGTCAAAATGGAAAATTGAAAAAATGTAGGGGCCAAAATTATAATTATATAAAAGTCGGGGGACCTAAATGCAATTAATTGGGACCTAATTGAAAAGAAAATAAAATTATGGGGGTCAATCTATAAAAAACAGAAACTTAAATGTACAAATCAGAAATGCTCAGGGCTACAATAACATTAATAAAAGTATAAAGACTATAAAATAAATACCTATTATTAATTAAAATCAAATTAGAAAAACTAAATCCTAAATGATGTAGTTTTGAGTGAAACTACGTCAAAATGACGTAGTTTCACTTAAACCCTCTTTTTTTTTTTTTTACCCGGTTTTTTTTTCTTTTTCTTCTTTATTCTTTCTTTTCTCCTTCTTTCTTCCTTGTTCTTGCTTCCCAGAACCTCTCTCTCTCTCTCTCTCTCTCGCCTCGCCTCATCAGATTTCTTTCTGGCCTACTATCCAGCTCTCTCTGTCCCTCTCTCTTCTTTATATCTCTGTCTCACTCACTCTCTCTCTACCAGCTCTCGCTTTCTGTCTCTCTCTCTCAACCGGATTCTCTCAAATTAAAATACCCAAACTTAGGTCTTTCCAATTCATGTTCAAAACCTCAAATATCTACACAATTTAACCCATTCAATTTGGAATAACAAAAGATTGATAAAAGAGAGCTAAGGGATTACCTGGTTTGGGGGGCGGCGATGATGGTGTTTGGCCTTCGGTGGTGGTGGTGATGGCTGTCCAGTGGTGGCAGGCTGTTGGGGAGCAGGTGGTGCCACTGGTCGAGGCAATGTTGTTGTTGTTGGTTTTTTTTTATTATTTTGCAGGGTTTTGCAGCTGTTTAATGGCTATTTTAGCAAGTTGTTTGGGTGTGTATCGTGTGTGTGAGTGCTTGTGTGTTTTGTGTGTGCGTGTGTGTTTTGCTAGTGTGTGCAGGTGTGTGTTTGAATGTGTGTTTTGTGTGTGCCTGTGTGTTTTGCAGGTGTGTGTTTGTGTGTTTGTTTTGTGGAGTGTGAATGAAACTAGTGTGTGTGTGTGTGTGTGTGTGTGTGTGTGTGTGTGTGTGTGAAATCCGTGTGTAGTGTGTGCGTTTGTGGATGGCTGTGAGTGTAAGTGAGGTTGAGGTAGTGCAGAGAGGGAAATGTGAGAGTTTGCAGGTTTGTGAATTGTGAGAATTGAGTGTGTTGTGGTGTGTGATGTTTTTGTGGAGGGGAAGGGGAGGCCGAGAGAGTTGAGGGAAGTGCGTGTGTGTGCAGGGATGATGTGTTTGTGATTTTTTGTGGGATGAACGCGCACGTGTGTATGTGTGTGTGGGTGTGTTTAACAGGTGCAGGAGAGCTTGAGAAAAATTGGGAAGGAAAACGTGAGAGTGTGTGCCTGTGTATGCCGAAGAAGTGAGGGAGAGTTGTGAGTATTGATTGTGTGCCAATGTGCGTCTGTGAGTGTAGGGGGAGGGGGCCAAGAGAGAGTGAGTGAATTTTTGCAAGTGAGGTTGTGTGCAAGTGTGTTATCTGGTGTGTGCTTTGGCCGAGAGAGAAGAATGGGAAGGAGAGGGAGAGTGAAGTGTGTAGTGTGTGTCTGTGAGTTGTGTCTGTGTGTAGCACCCTAGAAAATGCACATATAAGAGACATTTTCTTTTCTTATTTAGGGTTAAGTGTTAATCCTTGATTTATTAGTTGGGAGATTTCTTGAAGTTAATTAGGTTAATTAGCTAAGATTTTCATTTTGAAGCAAGAACACTTAAGTACTAAAGTTAGAATAATTCTACTTGACCATTTAACTTATATTAGTGTTTAAATTTTGACTAGTTCATTTACTATTTTCTAGTCTTTTGACTACTTGAAATTTTGCTCAATTTTATTCAAAAGTTTCACTTATTTTCTTACCTTATTTTCTTTTTCCCTTGGCCGAAATTTTTCTCTCTCTTTTCTTTCTTTCTTGGCCGAAATTTCTTTTTCTTTTCTTTCCCTTAGGGCCGGTTTCTCTCTTCTATTTTTGTTCTATTTTGCTTTAATAATTTGTGTCTAATTATTGATTATATTAAGTGGTAAGAGTTATTAATCTTCACCAATTAAATTAATCCAAGTAGCTACTTTTGCATTAAAATACTAACTATTTACTTTATTCTTGTAAGATTTTAATTGGACCACCATTTTCCCATCTTTTCTTCTTTTCTTTTTCATTTTTCCTAGACTATTTCTTTCTCTTTTCCCTTCACCTTGGCCGGCCATGCTTTTTTCTCTTTCTTCCCTCATTTTTGCTCTCAATTTCTTAGACTTTCATCTCTCAAGTTGACACAAATCAACCATAGGAAGTGGATTTCTATCTTTTCTAATCAAAGTTCTAAGCATATCTAAGGTATTTACCATGAACTTACCTTATTAATTTTATGTTTTAAGTAGTTTTTATGCAAGTTTAATACCAAGTTTCTTGTTAATACTACTTGAAGAAATTAGTTAGAACTTGATATATACTTGTTAGATAAAGTGTTCTTATGGTTAAATAGACTAGTATGTGGCCTTGGAACCTTGAAATTTCATGGAGAACATGTTGTTTGGGTGAAAGTTCTTGGAGCTTAATCCTTGAAAATTTATGTTTTATATGTGGTTTAGTTGAAGATTTAAGTTGGAACTCAAGAACACTTAAAACAGTCATGCTGGACCAGTTTTAGTAAAACTTTCATAACTTGATGTAGATAGCTTGGATTCGAATGATTCTTGTTGTTTTAGAAACTAGATTCATAGGGCTTTCAAACGGTATAAAGCTTGCATGGTAGTTCATTGTGTATTAACCGCAGAAAGCTTGCAAAGTTGGCTGAAAATTTGATTCTGCGTGAAACAGTTTTGATGATGAGCCAACTTGAGGGCTGATTTTGAACCTGTTCTAGTTGGAATTTGGATTGATGATCTTCACGAAAGTTGTAGCCCTATAAACGTACTTTAAAACCATGTAATCAGAATTCCTTAGTTCTTAATGGATTGACCCCAGAAATAGGCACGAAGTTGGCTGAAAACCAACCCTGTGCAGATTTGGGTGATGATTCTTAGAGTAGGGATTTTGAATTTGAGTGGAATCTTGATTGAATGTGAGTTTAAATTGAACATAGAAGTTGTAAAACTTGTTGAATTGGATTGGATGGTTGATTTTCTTGCAGGTTTTAAATTTTTGGGTTAGTCCGGTTATAGGGAAAATGCTGCCGAAATTTCGGTAAAACCTAAGAAATAAAAGTGATTAGGCTATGATTTAAGACTCTATAAGCTGTAATTTAGTGATTTAAGCGTGCAGAAATTTTTGTAGATTAGCTATTAGTGAATTAAACCTCTCCGAGCAAAACCCTAGAAAGTTAGAAAACCCTAATTTCGAAAACCCTAAACCCTAGGGTAAAACCCTAAGCTCCAAAACCCTAGAAACTTAACCCTAGAAAGACTTGGGGTATTTCTTGAATTTCCTTATGAAATTTCTTAGATTTTAGTCAGGGTTTTTACACGATTCTTTCTCGTGAATTTCAGGATCCGAAAGTGAGTACCCGACCTTTCTACGAGATATTTTCTTAGGCACCAGGTGAGTGTTCTTCTGTGTGCATGATGCATGAAACGCCATGTCATACTAGTTATTATTATTTCCATGCATGAAATGGTATGATTACACTTGACATGAGTATATAATAAAAATGTGTTATTTGAGGAAAGATGTGTACTTTATCGCATCTATTCCGTAATGTGTTACATGCTTTCACTATTTAATGTGTTAATTGTGCTTGTGACTTCCATGGTTAATTTTACTATTTTCCACGGTTAATCAAATTGGGAGCGTATGGGAGAGATATAAGGTGTTGGGCGTTATTTGGTGCTTGTTAATTGTTTATCTGAGTAAAGTCCTGAAAAAGGCTAACTCATGATTGAATTTATTCTTGATCTTGGACTTCCGGGGCTAACTTCACCGTTACTCCTCGGTTAGTCATCCGGGAGCGTTTGGGGTGATATAAGGTGCTGGAGAATATAGGTGCTTGATATTCTTTCCGATAAGAGTTTCATTCCTCAAAGAGGGTAACTCCGGATTGAATTTTACGAGTATGCTGGACCTAAGCTTGCTTCTGCAGTGAGCCCGTATCCGCCATTGACTATTTGTTAATTAATTTGTTCACAAATTGTTTATTTACTCATTAAATATTTTATCGAACAAAAATCACATTTCACTGGTATGATCGCATGACTTGAGCACTCACTGGGCTATTATAGCTCATTCCATTTTATTTGTTTTCCTTTACTCAGGTTACTTGATAACTTAAAGCTGGACCCACTGGTTTTCGATTATTATGGATGTTGTAACTATTGTAATAGCCGAACTGTGTTAGGCTATTTTGTGAAAATCATGTATATTATGACTTGTAAACGTGTGGTATGACTTGTACCTTTCAGTTAAATAATAAGAGTGTATTTTATTTTGTTCCATTTTATTTTAGTTTATTTTATTTTAAGTTAAGTGCGCTCGGTCGTCTGCGTGAGTGCGTGGATCGAGACCTGGCGAGAGCTAGGCAGGCAGTCCGCTAAGCCCTTTGGTGCGCCTCTGGGTAAGGTGGGGCTGTCACAGATTGTGTGCCAATGAGTGTGATGGAGCTGTGAGTGTTGATTGTGTGCAAATGAAGCTGGTAAAGTGAGCTGTGAGAGTGGAAGGAAGTGTGATAGAACCGAAAGAGGAGGATTTGTGCATGTGTGTGTAGTGTTTTTGTGAGCCGAGAGAAAGAATGGGGAAGAAGGGTCCAAAATGGTGTCTTGTCTGGTGAGGAGGATAAGGAAAAAAAAACATGATAAAAAATCCTAAAAAATCTGGTAAAATCAATGCAAGTGGGAGGGGGTGACGTGAGTGAATTGAATTGAGATATGAGTGGAGTTGGTGTTGATGATGAGAAGAAGTATGGCTTGGGGCTGTTCTGATGGTAGCAGCCATACTGCTATAGTAAGCGCAGTCTGCTCTACCTTTTTTTTTATTTTTTTTAGAAAAATAAAGGAAAACAAATGAAATAGAATAAAATAAAAGATACTTGGGATCTCTAAAATCAATAAGAAAAATACTAAAATTTATAGTTATAAAAACGAATAAATAAAATTTACCGCAAAAATTAACATAACATTAAAAATGTGCGATCAATAGAAAAATAATAATAATAATAATAAAGTATTAAAATAAATATTAAACAATTTCTAAAAATCATGGAATTTATATAGAAAAATTCATGAATATATGAGATATGCATAAAAAAAATTTTCACTTCGAAAAATTCTCATAAAAAGAATGCATTGGGAACATGTGCCATTAATAAACAAAAAGACAAAAAATAAATAAACACCAAATGATCCTCTAAAAATCATGTAATTTTTACAAAAAATTTATAAATATACAAAATACACATATAAAATTTTTCACTTGAAAATTCTCGTAAAAAAGAGTGCATTGAAAAACGTGCCATTAAGTTTAAATACTAAAATTTTAAATAAATAATGAATGACTCCCAAAAATCATTAAAATTATAAATAATGATAAAATAGTAAAATTGTATATTTAGGAAATAAATAAAATAAATAAATAAATAATATTTACTGTGGTGAAATTACCATTTTGCCCTCTGATGTGACAAATTAGACGTAATATACACTAAAAATTATAATTGGCCCTTGAAAATCAAAATACCCCCTGAATAAAGTAATACGCATATTTTTATAAAAGGTGTGTCAAAATTTGGTATCTACAGTGTGACCTATTAGGTTCCATTCACGTTGGCAATAAGTACAAATTTTAACTCATTAATTAATTAATTTGCACTTATAGATCATGAGTGGCGTATAGCAATGCATCATGACCACCCAAGTGAATAGGAAAGTCATACGGTAGACTACACCTATCAATAACAATGTTACCGCGTAATTAAATCATTTCACCACACTATATCCCAATTAGTCCAAGAGTGTAGTGCGCACTCTTTAAATGACTAATTAATGATTTCTTGTTCCCAAAATATAACTTTCCATAAAAGTATAATCTTGAAACTCTTTCAAGTCATACTTTCACTTTTGCGCAAAAGATTCTTTAAGTTATAATTCAACAAGTGGCCAATCCAGGATATACTCTCCTATAATAAGGAGTGGTAAATCTTATATTGATTACTCACTATCTTTCCATGCTTCATACTATACACAATCTTTACCATATGGGCTACTCTTTTACGAGCAATAGAGTCGAAGCATAGCAATTCACACTCAAGATACTATCGCCATTGCTGATTGTGAGGTTTAGGTAGTATCAAAATTAGGCAAAATTCACACAAACAAGTAATAAAATTTATAACCTAATACCCCTTTCCGCAAGTGCACAGATTAATTGTAGTAAGGGAACTATTAGGGTTGATCCCACGAGGAAACTTGAATTGGCAAGTACCAAAGCTAATCACTTTCTTTATTATTTAGACAATTCATCGAATAGTTGGTGGACAAAATGGAAAACTCAATAACTTGTAGTAAAACAAATGGAGAAAATCACAATTACAAGTTAAGTTGGGGGTAAGAATCTGCTAATGGTCACAAAATATGCAAGAATAAGATTATACTTGCTTATAACATCTAGTCTCACTTAGGAATCCATAGCAGCCAAGACTTGCTCTCACAATGAATTAGGTTTCTACTTCAAAATCTCATTCTCATTATGATTCAAATAAAACTAGCAACAAGTATTTCCTATTCTCATAGTGAAACAACTTGTGTGTTAGTTCATTCTTAAGCCACAAGCAAGAACAAGATATGTCAAGTTAATCCTACTCAAAGCATATCATTAGCTTCATCTTATCCCTTAGCTTGTAATTAGTTCATATTGAAGATAAAAACAAGTAAGAACAAGAACTTAAAGTACAAACTTATAACAAAGATTGAAAGTAGAGAGATAGAGTAAAAAATTCTCATTTCATAAGCTCAAGTCTTCACTTCCTTCATTGAAGATGAATTGACACAAGTGAAATTCCACCAAGAGTTTCTCTACAAATATTGTTTTTCCTAAAACTACAAAGAGAAACTAAACTACAACTACTTTAGGAGTGCTCCTCCTACCAACCTTTGGTTTTTATAGAACCAAACATATCTTCACTGCACTACAAAGACTTGTATTTATAGGAAAAACCCTAACTCAAGTCACTTTCCAAGTTGAAGACATAATGATCAAATTTGATTCCAAATCTTGTAAAAGTCTTTCTTGAACTTTGCAATGATCTTCTAGGGCATCCCAAAATGCAGCTGGACGTCGGAAATATCTGGAAAAGAGGTGTGAACAAGCTACAAGTTGAAGAGAGCTAAAATTATGCAAGTTGCACTGATCTGCGAGTTGGATTCGCGGGTTAGCTAACCCGCGGATGTGACCAAAATTTTCTCCAAGAAGATGGTCGAATCAGATTTTCCTCAAAACATGGAAATTGTATCCCTTTGAGTTATTTTCTGACACCACAAGAATCAAGTCATTTGGAGCTCTGAATGCAAAGATATGACCAAAATACTGAAAGGTGGTCGGAAGGTCTTTACAGCACAAATTTACTTCAGTAATTTGGCATTTTGGCTATGAAGATTTGAGAACTAGATTTTGATGTCTCATAAGAAATGTAGAGCATTATCTTAGCTTCAAAATGCAAGAAGAATCATCTGAATCCAATAGTTGTAGCTCATGTTATTGCCAAAATACTAAAATGTGTCATTGCCGCCGACTATCTAATTTTCACCAATTCTTCACTTCCATTGCTTCTTTGCCCTTCCTTTTTGTTCATTTTTCTTTGATGTCCTTGAGAACTTTTTATACTATTTGAACCATAATTTCTTGGTAGAATTTGATGAACAAAAATTATTTTGAAAATTTCCAAACTTAGTGATCAAAAAGTACAACTTGAATCAACCTATAAGTTGATAATCCTTGAGCTTCAATTGATTCAAAATGTATTTATTCATCATTTTCCTATAAAATCAAATAAACTTGGGCATTAATTTGCTCAAAATAATAATTCTTCCTTAAAATCTTAATTTTCGATCTAAAAACTCTAATTTTAGAGCAATCCTTGATTTGAAGGAAAATAATGACATTGAGCCATTTTAACATCAAAAATACTAAAAATGTACTAAAAATACTCTAAAATCATATATAAAATGCTATATTAAAATAGGTAAAATTATTACTTATCAATTGCCATTAAGAGTATAATTCATTGGCACTATGAATAATAACTGTTGGCGGATCAATCCAATGAACTTGTTCTCTAACAAACATCCACATACTAGCTTAGGTGTCACACACCATAGTTGATGAGATCAACTACTACTTACCATAAGTAGAGGTAAAGTATGTGCTAGTCCATATTAATGATGTCCAATCTCATTAACACTACGACTAGGGATATTTAATAATATAACTTTATGTGTAATAAGAGTCTCATCATTGAAACTCTTACAATCTCTTATACACAGTTAATATTCTATAGACTTAATCAAATAAACAAGTAATGTAAATAACAAGTATTAAATGACAAAGAAAATTCCACATATATAAGTATAACACGAAATAAGCATAATAAAAAAATCCCAAAAACTAACTTGGTTTTAGGGCATAAACTAACAAACTCTCACTTGCACTAAAACCAATCACCTATAGGTTTTAGGCTGTAAGTATGACTATCGTGTCTATTCTGGGACAAGGCCAAGGTGAAAGGATTAGTGACATTATCCTTGTGGGAACTTCATCTATCTTTTCATCATTTGACCCAAACTATTTCCATAAATAGATGGTGGCACCAAAATACACTTTAGGATCATGGATGAGACTTTAGTTCCTTGATTAAGCAATAGCACAATTGTTTTCATAAAACAATAGAAGGAACTATTCTTTGTCTAACAAAGAATCCCTTGATCCATAATAACTTCTCAAGCTACCATGTATTCGGCCTTTGTTGTAGAACATGTTGTATTGTATGTCATAAAACACTTTTATCCAGTACAGTTTAATGTGAACACCAATTCATCTCATGATTTACTTATCATCCCCAATGGATTAAAAGCTCACATCTTTAAATCCAGACATTTCCTAGTGTGATCTCCATAGTCAAGAATAATCTTTTAGTGCTTCTCGAGTATTTAAGCATATTCTTTAACAACTATCTAGTGACACTCACCAAAATTGCTCGTAACACTTAAAGCTAGAAGACATCGGGTCTCGTACATAGGATAGCATATACAACAGAACCTATTGCAAAAGCATATGGGATCTATTAATACTATCAATCTCGACAAGTGTCAAAGACATATGTCTCTCGCAAGAGTAATCTCCCATCACATAGGTGAAAACCCCTTATTCGATTGCACTATGTTAAACCCTTTAGCATCTTGCCCATGCACTTGGATTTAGTGAGACCAAGCAACCTCATGGATCTGTCTATATAGATGTTAATTCCCAGACTAGAGATCGCCTCTCCTTTAAGAAAATTTTTGGACAACCATACTTTACCTTTAAAGTATGTTGTTTCCTATCAATGATATGTCATCTGCATATAATATCAAGAAAACAATAACACTTCCACTCAACTTTGCCTTTACACAAAACTTGTCTTTGTTTTTGAGAAAATCAAAACTCTTTGATTTCCTCATCAAAACAAATGCTCCAACATCTTGACACTTGCACGAGTCCATGAATGGGCCCTTAAAGTTTGCACACCTTATGACTATCAATGGAAGTGAAAACCTAAGGAATGTGTCATATACATACCTTTTAATTCCTGTCGCGTCCGAAATCGTAAGGTACTAGTGGGGTCGTTGACTGTCGCGTCCTAAAAAAACGGTCCAGTCGGGTGACTGATATATGCCACAATGACATAGTCTTTTCTTATGGTTTAGGTGTAGGTTTTTAGAGATTTTTAGTTATTTTATCACTTATTTGGTTATATTTCTCTACTTAGAGTCCTTGAGTGTGATATTTATTCATTTGGTTGTTTTTGGTATGTTTGACAGGATTTTCTACTTATATCCATGCTAATTGAGATCAACTTGGGATCACTACACTTAATTCATCACCGGATGCGAAGTTGATCCTTCGAGTGGAGTAGTGAACATGCCAAGTGAAGCTGTCAAGCCAAAATTTCGGCTTCTGACTTTGGCCGCGGGTAAGGCCGCACCATGGCCTTCCCAACGGCCAAGGTTAGAATAACAACTCAAGGAAGCAGAAGAAAATTAAAGTTTCTGACCAAGGCCGCGGGCAAGGCCGCGGCGCGGCCTTCCCCGTGGACTAGGTCAGAACGTTCGAATGGAGAAAAAGGAATGGGGCAAAGCTTTTGATGGAGGCCGCGGGCAAGGCCGCGCCACGGCCTTCCCCGCGGCCTAACTCCTGATTTCTGTAACTGACGTGTTTTTGACGAGGTTTTGAAGGATTAAAAGAGGGGGAATCAGTTGGAGAAAGGGGGACGGCAGAATAGGTTTAAAAACTTCAGAGGAGAGAACGAGTGCAAGAAACATCAAGCAAGAAGCAAGGGTTTCAAGACTCCATCCTCCAACGAATCGAGAAGGACACCTGCAAGGGATTCTAAGTAAGAAGATCGCAGCAATAAAGGAAAGGGGATTCTACAACAACACTTGAAGATTCAAATTTCAATATGAGAATGGGTTTTGTTGTTCTTCTTTTTTTGATTGTTAAATTTTCTTATTCCATGATGAACTGAGTTGTTATGAACCTAGATGGGATGAACCCTAGTTTATTTGTTATGGATTGATTCAGTTGGTTAATTTAAGTTATTCTTTTTACCTGGATTTAATTGTGAATTAATTTGTTGATTGAATTGAGTCATGCACACTCTTTTCTAATCCATGATTTCAACATAAGTTAATTGAGAAATTACTTGGTTGAATTGAATCACTTCATAAATAAAAAGACCTGCAAGAATCGCTAGAGATAGGATGGCTTAGGTCTTCCCAAGTTAGATTCAAACCTAACTCGTTTTGTGAAATCCAAGTTTTTGAATCATTCTTTTAGGGTTTTAGTGAAGAAGAGATTCTCGCTAATCAACTAAAAGGATAGGGAATATAATTCTTGAAAAAGGTTATACGCCAACAGAAAAAAAAGGATTTTTAGGGTTCAGGGAATTTGGTAACTTAATTAATCATGAATCGAACTACTTCGAGGACAACTAGGGGGATTCCTAATCTAGGTTCTCTTTTGATTAACTGTTGAATCCAATTACTTAGTATACATGTGTCATCCTATTCTAGATAAATTAGTTTTAGAGCTAGTTAATTTTCCAACGATTAAGTTAGTCTTCATTTGATATTTTTAAGGTTAAATAGTAGAGCAAGAGTTAGTACTAGTAGTCATAGTCCTTGTGGGAAATGATACCTGATATTCACCCACACTATACTATAGAACGATAGGTATACTTGCCTAACGATCCGTAGTATATCTCGGTAGATATCAAGTTTTTGGCGCCGTTGCCGGGGACTAGGATATTAGGAAAGCTATACTTTTATTACTCTAACCATTTTGTTTCTCTTTATGCTTATTCTAGTTATTTTGTTTAATTTTTGTTACTTAATTTTTATTTGGTTTTTCTTTGTAGTCGGCATTTTTTGGGATCTCGTTTTGTGACTTTACTTGAAGATGGCTGAGTACTATTACAATTGGGCCAATGAACAAGGTAACAACGTGGAGTCTATAGGTATGGATAAACTAAGTGCTCTTGAGAGGCTAATAGATGATATTGTTATAAAAATAATGAAAAATTTGGAAATGGTTTTTCTTTTTCCCAAGCTAGTGTTGTTACTTGTACTTTTTGTGGAGAAAACCGTTGCTCTTATGAGTGTTTTTATAGTGGACAAGTAAATTGTGATAACACTAACAACTATCCAACTTCTTATGACCCCTACCCCAATGCCTATAACTCGGGGTGGTGGGATCATTCATCATATGGATGGAGGGAGTATGAGAATCAACCCCAACCAACTTGGCAAGTAGCCCATGATAGAGTAGAGGAGTATAGATTTGAATCGTACCTTCCTCCTGTAGAGTCTAATCCTGAGTTAGAATTGGTCATGGTGAATTTTATGAAAGCATCGAATGATAGGATGGATAAAATAGAGGCTAAAATTGAGAAAATTCGGGAACAACTTGTTGCTATCACCAAAGCTATTGAGAGTCTCATAGGACAAATTACTGAAACTATGAACACTAGGAACCAATATGACTTGATGAGTGACACGGAGGTAAACCCTAGTGAACTAGTGGAAGTGATTGATTTGTCTAATGGTGATCAATTGAGTGACCCTTTAATGGCGAGTAAAGAGGAAGAACATGAGTGGATTGAAAAAGAACAAGAGAATGAAGTAGAAACTATAGGTGAGGAAGAGTTACGTATTGAACCAAAAGAATTAGGAGAATCCTCACTTCCAATCACTATTTCTATTCCACAGGAGGCACCTCATGTGTATATTTTTAAGCCTTTATACATAAATCTCCTTTGTAGTACTAACATTTTGTAGGTTCCTTCTTACTATGGAGTTCATGATAATAACATTACATGTAAGAGGAGACTAGAGGAATTTGATGGCAAGGCCACAATAAAAGAATGCCATTCTATCATGGTGGTGCCACCGCCACAGCTAGAAAGTGATGAGTTGCAGAGGGTTGAATATGATAAACATCCGATGATTGAGATCCAACGGCCCAAAAGGAGGAAGGAGTGGGCCGAAGAGGTTTTTCATCAAGGGGTTATGTGATACCTCTTGATGGCGTCGAGCTAACGACGTTAAACAAGCGCTTGTTGGGAGGCAGCCCAACTTTTTACTTTAGTATTTTAGTATTTTTAGTTATTTTTAAGTTTAGTAGGATTATTTTAATTAGGTTTTTATTTTTGTTTTGTAGACCTCAAGGAAGAAGTTGAAACTCACAACGATTGCATGGAATTCGAAGAAAAGGGAGTTTCCATTTAATTTTTGGTGTTTCATGGCTTATCTTGTGTGATTTTTATGTTGAAATTCCCTTTTTACTTAGTTTTGAAGTGCTTAGAATGTTTGGGAGTTAATTTTTGTATTTAAAGCATCATTCTTTTCCCCAATTTTTACATCCCCACCTCTTATTTGTATGCTTTATTGATTATTCCTTTATTAGTGGTAATTCATATTTTAATAGTTGTCATAGTAGACATTTATGACACCTAATTTATATTTGTTAAGTTGCCATTTGAGGAAGAATTATTGTTTTTAAGTGAATTGCATTATGATTGAGCTTCATTGTTCAATTACTTGGTAATTAGCAATTGTGCTTTTAGGGTGTCAATAGCAACTTGCGTGTATATTTAATGGCCTTGTTGCGTGAGCTACTATGTGGCTTATGGGATTACAACTAATTAAGTGTGGGGGTGTACTTTGAGCTTTACATGGGTGTTGTGAGCTTTTTATGTACTTTCATTGGTTAAGGAAATGACTTCCATTACACCTTGGTTTGATATTTCATTTTCTTTGAGTGAAGGTACAATGGAAAAAGTACGAAGTAAATCATCCAATGGTGCTAAGACAAGAGTGGAGACGATGCATAGGCACCGATGGTTTTTAAATGCTTTATGTCATTGTCCTTTCTTTTTCTTTATTTAGTTCTTTCTGGGTCTGTGGGTATTATTTTTTTTTTCAGAATTTTTATTACATTTTGGCATGCATCTAATGAGCTAAATAGTGTAGTTATCTTTCTTTTGATGAGCTACAGTGATTTCTACATTTTGGATCTCTTTCTTGTAGCTGAATCGTAATTAGAGTGGCCACTACTACCACGAGGGGAGTATTTGTTCTAACTTTTCTTTTCCTTCTTTTCCTTGCTTTTTCACACATTGGGGACAATGTGTGATTTAAGTGTGGGGGGGAGTTTAATTTTGTCGTAGTGTGTATGCTACTTGTTGGTCAATTTGTTGGAAATTGATTGTTTGATGTGGTTGTTGATTTTCTATTAATTTTTTTCTTTTTTTCCAGAAATTTTCCAACTTAGGTGCTTTAATTTTTTTATTTTGAGCTCTATGAAAGTAATTATCTATTTAACTCGTTAGTTGTCAATTTTCCCTTCCCAAGTAGAGTAATTATGTGCATTTTTGAGAACCTTCTTCTTAATTGACTAGGGAGATGTGATTGTGTGATTTTGAAGTTTATTTTGAAGAAAGTATATTAGATAAAGTAGATTGAATTATGCTGAATTTTTTTGAGTTTAGTGAAGTTTCTCCGCTTCATTTGTTTTTCGTCATGAGTTAAGTAGTGAATTAGCTTTTTGGTATGACTTATGCCTATGATTGATAATGTGTTAGGGAAAAGGGACTAAATGAGCTTATTTGAAAAAAAATTTGAAAAAAAAATTTCTTTTTTTGTTGAAAAAAAAAAGAGTAATTAAGCTTAGGTTCTACTCCGCTAGTTTTAGTACTGAGTAACCGGAGGTCTTCATCTGGTCAATGTCGACTTTCGCGTAAAAAGGTGCTAGAATTATGAGTATGCATAGCAGCTTAGACAAATGAAGTGCTGAGTAACTGGGGATCTTCATCTGACCAATGTCGATATTCGCGTAAAAAGGCAACTTCATGTTCTATGTAAAGGCTAAGCTTAAGAAGAAAAAGTCCCTAGTTGTGAAAAATGAATGGATCATGGGTGTATAGTTGTACTTGTTAGCTTACGATCTGCTTACTTATGAGTTTCGAATGCAGTAGAGAAATGGAACCGAACTTATTTAATTGACGTATAATTCTTTCTCCTTTGCTTGATATGATGAGTATTTAAAATAAGATGGATGATTGCATAATTGTGTTTCATGATTGTTAAGAAGTTGTTCTTGGAGATGTATGTTTTGCTTTTACTTTGGTTATGTCATTGTTTTGAGTTTTGTATGGTTCATTGCTTGAGGACAAGCAATGGCTTAAGTGTAGGGGAATTGATAAGTGGTAAAGTACATTAGTTTTTAGTAGATTTTTAGGGTTTTTCTATGAGTTTTCCTCTATTTCTTAGCTATTTCTTCTATCAACTCGTGGGCAGCTTCTGGTGTCTTGCTATTTAGAGTCCCTCCGGCGGCTGCATCTATCATCTGCCTGGTTGCCGGACTCATCCCATTGTAGAAAGTCTGCACTTGAAGCCATAAAGGTAGCCTGTGATGAGGACACTTCCGCAGTAGTTCCTTGAATCTCTCCCACGTGTCATAAAGCGTCTCTGATTCCATTTGTGCATACGAGGAGATGTCGTTCCTCATTTTAGCAGTTTTGGCTGGTGGGAAGTACTTGGCTAGAAATCTCTCAGCCATCTGGTCCAACGTTGTGATGGATCCTCGAGGTAGCGAATTTAGCCACTGTTTTGCCTGGTTCCTCAATGAAAATGGAAATAACCGCAACCTAATGGCATCTTCAGACACCCCATTCATCTTGAATGTGTCACAAATGTCAAGGAAATTTGCAATGTGGGAATTTGGGTCTTCGTCTGGGAGACCATCATATTGGACATATTGTTGCACCATTTGGATTACATTGGGCTTGATCTCAAAGTTGTTTGCCTCCACTCGTGGTCTAACTATGCTATGCTCTGTCCCTGTCAAGTGTGGCCTAGCATAATCAGACATGGTCAATTGCCGTGGTTGTTGATGTAGGTTTTGAGCATTTTCCTGATTAAGAAGAGTCTCATTGACTATCAGGTTGTTATTGGGGTTTTGTGCCATCTCTAAAATGCACTGGTGTTCTAAATCAATCTCTTCTTCCCTTTGTTGAAGTCTTTCTCGAAGTGCTCGAAGAAACGTACGTTCAATCTCCGGGTCTTGCTCCAAAAGTGTAGCACGATTACTCCGTGTCATGCACCAGGGCAAATGCCTATAAATTACGCACAAAAACAGCTATCAATATAACAGAATTAACAATGATAAATATAAAAGTAAATAAACAAATAGAAAAACAATGGTTAAAGTAATAAATCTCAAGTGTTCCTAATATCACAGTCCCCGGCAACGACGCCAAAAACTTGATATTCCTTTTGCTATACTAGGAATACTTAGGCAAGTGCACTTATCGTTCCTAGTAGTATAGTGTACAGGAGTACCGAGTGTCGATCCCACAGAGACTATGTGAGTACTAGTACTAACCTTCTTTCTATTATCTAACCTCACAAAGCGAATGGCGAATTAATTGAAAATACAAATTAACTTAACTAATTACCTAATTAAACCACAATCTAGAAGTCAGTAGAGAGAATGGACAAAAGTAGAGGCGAATCTAGATGAAGAATACCCTAACCAAGTATGCTAAGACTATACCTTGATTAATGAATAACCCAATCACTTAGACCCTAGAATCCCTTAATTAGGTTCAATCTTTCTCAAGTATTAATCCCCTATCCCCTTGGTTGATTGATTGGAATCTCTTCTCAATCAAAACCCCAAAGAGAAGCATTAAGTTTCTATGGATTCTATGGTTTTGGTAGGTTTGAATCTAACCAGGAAGACTTATGTAATCCTATCTCTAGCAAGCCATGAAAGTCTCTTTATTCAAGAGATGATCTAATCAAATAGGTGATTTCTCAATCTACCTATAAGAAATCAATATTGAATCTAAGGATGCATGCAAATCCCAATTCAATAATCAATAAACTCAAGAATAAATCTAAGACAAAAATTGAGAATTCATTAACTAAAGATTCAAATCATTGTCATAAAAATTTAGGGTTCATCCCATCCAAATTATTCACAACTCAATCATATGTACAAGAATAAATACAACAAAATACAAGAAAAGAATGGAAAAACTCATTCTCATGTAATTCTCTTGATTCCTCCCTTGCATCTTGATGAATCCTTCTTGCTTTGTATCATGGAAGCCCTTGAGTTGCCCCTCCACTCTTGCTTTCTTCTCTCTACATCCCTCTAGATGTGTGTAAAAATGTGTTTCTTGTACCTTAGAACCCCAAAGAAACCACCTATTTCCTTCCCCAAGGAGGTAGGGTTCTCCCCCAAAAGATTCACCCAAAAGTGCTTAAAAACGCAACATTTCATAACTAGGCCGTGGCTAAGGCCGTGGCACAGCCTTACCCACGGCCTTGTGTCCTCCTTTTCTGACCAAGGCCGCACCCCAGGCCGTGGCAAGGCCTTACCCACGACCTTGGTCAAAATGTTTCACTTCTTTTTTATGTAAAATTTCACCTCAAAAACGGCTGAACTAGCTTTTCCTCAAAACATAAAAGTTTTAGCCCTTTGAATAAGATTTCCAAATCAACAAGAATCACATTATTTGAAGCTCTGTACACTGAGCTATAGCTGAAATACTAAGAACTGGTCGGAACAGTACTGCAGTACAAATATGCTTCAATAACTTGGAATTTTAACCTTTGAAGCTTAAGAACTGGACTTTGATGTCTTCATATGAATTGTAGATCACTTGTCTTAGCTTCAAAATGATTCATGAATCACCTTAATCCAATATCTCTAGCTCAATTTATTTGAAATCACTGAAATATGTCCAGGCTGCCAAACCGTTTCTTTTTCAATTCTTCTTCGCTTATTGCTTCTTTGCATCACTTTGAGGGTTTCTTGACTTTAACTCATCACCAACTTCAAATCACCTCAAAATATCATCCAATTGCCATCCAAATTGATCCAAATTGGTGATGCAATGTGCAAATCCTACGAAAATGACACAAATCACATGTAAATCACACATTTACACAATTTGACATTCAAATCATAAATGAGAAGAAACAGCTA
Source organism: Mitragyna speciosa (assembly GCA_024721245.1). Classification (NCBI taxonomy): domain Eukaryota; kingdom Viridiplantae; phylum Streptophyta; class Magnoliopsida; order Gentianales; family Rubiaceae; genus Mitragyna; species Mitragyna speciosa. Next base: position 11,451,939 of record CM045568.1, read on the forward strand.
AGAAATAGAGGAAAACTCATAGAAAAACCCTCAAAACCTACCTGAAAAATCTACTAAAAACTAATGTACTTTAGCACTTATCAGTAACCCTTTAGAAAAGATAGATTTTCGAAAAACAATTGTGCATGTGTGATAAAAATCGAGTTTTTAGTAAAAAATGTTTTTTAAGAAAATGGTATTTTAAAAAAGAGCAAGGCCGAGACTAAAAGTGTGACAGTTTTGGCCAATTGATTTTTGAAAAAGGGTTTATAAAAAAAAATAGAGTCGCCACTTGGTACAAAATTAGGGTGTACCAAGTCACCCAAAAAATTGTTCAACCAAAAAAAATAAAATTTTTAGAAAAAATATTTAAAACCCTTTTTTGACTCCGGTCTATGAAAAAACTAGAGAAGAAGGTTCGGGAGTCACATTTGAAGAAAGGAAAGGCAAAGGCTCGCGCCTAAGGCACCCTTTCCACCTATCCGAGACTAGCTGCGAGGCTTAATCAAAGTTTTCTAAATTAACCCTAAATTCTATCGCGTTTTGGATGTGTTTATATGAATGCAAATCCTAAATCTAAGGTGAGTATCGAGAGGGTCGAAATGTCCCGTCGAGGCTTGGTTGAGATTATCACATTAATTATGAAACCCGAGTCGAGACCTTGAGGGAGTCACGAGTATGAGTGCAAAAATGAAATGCAAAAAGAAAAAAAAATAAAAATATATAGTAAGTGAAGAAAGAAAGTGGGTATGCAACATGACGGGTACGGGGGACTTATAACTCATGATTGAATGTTTCTACGCACGGAGGGGGGAACGGCATGTACGCCACCGCTTCCCACGTGAATAGGTGAGTATTTCTAGTTAGATCACACAAAAATGTCCTAAATTCTAAGTGAGATGCAACCTAGATGTCATGCATCTGAAGAGGTGTCAAAAATAAATAAATAATAGTAATAGTAATAAAAATCATGCAAAATGGAAAGAAAACTAAAATGTGTGAACTGGGATGCAAAATGCACATGAGTGCGCCTAACATTAAAATGCCCTAAGGGTCTAGCATTGGACTTGTCCTTTCTAGGGATTCTCACTAGCGTTGGACTAGCAGGGGAACGATAAAGCAACAACTATCGTTGGACTAGTGTGGTGACGAAATAACAAAACTGATAAATCATAAATTAAAATAGTAAAGCACGAATCAAAGCGAATAGACTTATGAAGACAAATAATAACACGTAGGAGCACATAGCACGTAAACATAATATTCTATATGCAAAATCCTAAGGAAAGCGGTGAAACATATAAGCACCCAAGCACACAAAAGAGAATAAACTCTAACTATTACATCAGGGGGGTTTTAAATAAAATAAAATAAAAATGACCTATCTATTACATTTATTTATCTAAATACACAATCTTGCTAAAATATAAAAAAATGTAGCCTAACTATTACATTGACTAACTAAATACAAAAATATTACACTTTTGCCAAAATAATAAAATTTAGAATTAAATAATATAAAATAATTAAATACACAAAAAAGCATGCACAATAAGAAATATATGAAGAAAAATACACAAAAATCACATATAGGCACATGGGGCACACAAAGAAATATTAATAAGTAATAGGGGTACCTTTTGAAGACCCGGTACCAATGCTTAAGAAAATGAACACACACGTCAAAACATCACAATATAAATAAGAAAAGCATAAGATATGCAAGTATTGACAAACTAGGATAGACATAAAATCTAGCAAGGTAAGGGGCATAAAATAGAAATTCGAGTAAACCTAGGGGCCAAATTTTAGAGTTTAAGCTAATTGGAGGGACAAAGTGGTAAATTAAAGCTAAGTAAGCATGCCAAAAACTAAATTCCAACAAACTAGGGAGGTAAACTATAAATTACAGTGAGTATGGGGAGCAAAAACATAATTTCAGCAAGTATCTAGTGAAAATTAGCAAATAATGGGACCTAATTGAAAGAAATAAGTCTTAAGGGGGAAATCTACAATTTGAGGACTTAAAGTGCAAAATTTAAAAATTATTGGGGTAAAAATGACATTAGCCCAAGATCCAAAGGGTTATGATGTAAATATTATTTTTGTATAAAATACGAAGAAACAAGGAAATGCCCAAACTAATTTGAAAAGCAAATTAGGTTAATTTTATCCAATTAATTAATTCATTAAATTAAGATGAAATTAACCAAAAATGAAACTAAAAAATAAAAGACAGCTAGATTCTAATTACTAAATCTACTGTACTGTTCTAATTGTCATTCAACATTTTACTTAATTGCAAAACAACAAAAACAAAAAACAAAAAACAAAAAAAATTAAAAAATAAAAAGTAAATAAATAATAAAAACAAAAACCTAAAGCCAATCGGTTTCTCAAAAAAAAAAAAAGATGAAAATCCCAAAGCTTCTCCCCAAATTTCCCAAACACACTTTATCTTTCAAGCTCCCAACTTCAGTTCCCCTAATCTCTCTTTTTTCTTAAATAACCGAATAAAAGAAAATCAGCCCCCCAAATAAAGCATCTTCTTCTTCCAAACAAAAAGGAGTTCCTAGATTCCCTGATTTCTCTCTCAGATTCTTCAATTCATTTCCCTCTTTCTCCAATCTCTCACTCTCTTTCTCTCTTCATTCTCTCTAGTTCTTCCCTGTTCTCGCTGTATCTCTCTCTCTCACTTCATTTCTTCTCTCAACCGAAACCCCTCTAAGTCCCATTTCTATCTCTCTTTCTAATCTTTTCTCTATGATTTCCAGTTTCCTTCTTTGCTTTCCTATTCTCTTTCCCTCGTTTCTTTCCCTTTGTATCGCTCTCTGTTTCCTTCTTTCAGGATTTCACAGTGGCAGGGAAGGGGAAGTGTGGTAGTGCTTCCACAAGTTGTGGAGGTCACGGAGGTTAGGGAATTGGGAACTGGGGTTGTCGCAAGTGGATTACTGCTAGGCTGAGTGGCCTTGTGATGAAATTGATTCAACTGCTGGTGTTAGCCATTTGGGGGTTCGATTTTGTGGTTTTTGTTTGTCTTTGTGCAGGTTGCAGGTGTGTGATGGCCTAAGGCTGCTGGTGGGCTGTTTGATTGTTCTGGTGTTGATCGGCAAACAGTTGACTAGTAGTGTGTCTGGTTGTCGGGCTGTTGTGAGTCTGTGGGTGGAAGATGGAGGAGGAGATGGTGGAGCTGCAGGAATTGGGTGGTGTATGATGTGGTGGTATGAGGAGATGTTGGTGAACTATTATAGGTTGGGACTGGTTAATGGATGGGGTGGTTGCGATTGGCGAAGGTATTGAGGAGTGCTTCTGGGGCTCAAAATGGTTGATGGTTGGTCGTGTCTGGTAGTGTGTTGCTGTGTTTTGTTAATTTGGTGGCTTTTTAGAGGTTGGAGATAGGGGAGGGCTGTTTTGAGCTGCTGAAGTACAGGTGGCGAAGTGATGAATTTGAGGCTGTTTCGATAGCTCTCGATAGACCGATTGGTAGAATTCTATGGCTAATTTGGTTGAAATTGGGCCTATAATTGGTGCCTGGTTTGCTGGTGTATGCTGGTGGAGGCCATGGAGAGTTAACGATGGTGATTTGTGCTTTATCTATAGGAGGCTGTTTTGAGTCTTGGTTTTGTGTAATTTTGATTTGGGCAACTTTGTGTGAATTGATTGACAGTAACAGGGGAGATGCTGATGAGTTAAGAATTGGTGGTTATTGTAGGGAGGGCACTAGAAAGAGGGCTTTGCTGGATTGAGTATGTGACTAAATGATTTATGGGTAGGTTTTGGCTGCTTGGTGATGGTTATTTGGTAGAGATAGGCAGAGACAGGGGTGGAGTATTGATGGCAGAGATTGGTGATGGTATTTGTCTCGGTGGTGAGGAGCTTATGAGGGGATGTGTCACGCCCTGTGCCCGGGACATAACACCGCCGTGACCAAGCTACGCCGAGTCACAAGACTCAAAAGGTCAAAGCATCTAACATAAACATCCCAACTATTACATAATAAAGCCATAACAACATCCCAAATTCCATAAGTATCAATAGTCATAAGTATAGCAAGTACAATGTTATTCTATATTATAACCTTCAAATCTTTACATACTCAATTTCAAAGGTCTATCATACCCACTAGGGTCTTAACCTAACATAAGAGAGAGAAAACAAACATAGCCTAAGAGCATAAATACAAACCCCTACAAACTTACTAACATCTAATCTCCTTGAATACCCCGAGTGTCAGCACACTCTCCATCCACACAATCATCAAGCACTGCATATCAACAATGAAAGAGGTGAGTGACAAAATCACTCAGTAAGTGGCAAAAGCATCACCTTGTGGCTTGAATGTGTCATACATATAGCTAAGTTCAAAAACACATAGTTAATAGCCCATAATAGTGCGAAAGAGCTAGATAGTGCACAATTAATCACAAATCCAATATCAAAGATCAAAACCGGACAATGCACTCAAACAAAGCATCATTGCACTCAAACAAAGGCTCAATTCATTCAAACAAAGTCCTGGATATCCAGTCATTCACTATATCCCGGTTGCCCGGTCATACAGACTTTTACCCGGTCAGCTCGGTCAGACTGACTTTAACCCAGTCAACCCGGTCAAGCTCGGTCCTACTGACTATCACCCAGTCAGTTCAGTCACTCATATAACATTATACATGCACATATTCACTTCATTGTTCCCATAATTCATTTATATCTTATATTGTCAAATCAAAGTAAAAAGAGAACATAATCACAATCAAGCCATTTAATATAGCAAGTATAGTTTCAAAACAATCTTACTTTGACAATATCATTTTCCCAAAATCCAAGGGATACAAGTCCCACCTTACCTTGTCTGAGCGAACTCAATAACTCCGCGAAGGTTGATCGTGTTCTTCGCCTAAAACATACAAACAACAATCCAATTATAAGCTAAAAGTATCAAGGATTCACGGTTGGGACTTAAATCTAGACTTAGGATGCGAAACCGAGCAAGAAGGGGGGCTAAACAATTGATCCGCGCTCGCGGATCAAAGAGGTTCACCCGCGGATCTCAGCAGAAGCTGAGCCGCGAGTGGACTACTATCGAGCCGCGGCCACGGCTCGCACGGGCTAACCCGCGGCGCGGCCCATGCCACTGCCACGGTCAGACACTTGGTCACTCCAGCAGCGGTTCCAACCGCGGGTGCGGCTAGGGTCGCGGCTGGCACCCAGACTGCACCTGCAACACGATTTTCCGACACCCAACTCTCTCCAATCTCAACCAACATCATCTAATCACCAAATCAGCTCCAAAATGGTTTCGTATGCCAAGAAAACAACACATAAACATAATACACTTCATAAATCACAAAACCCAATCACAAATCACATATAATCCCTCAAAGCTCTTCACCCGCATTCTTCATAAATCAACCATAAACTCACACATATTCACCCATACCAACATAAACACATTTTTAATAAGCATAAGGAGCATAAAACTTCCCAAATCAACCACTAATCACACTACTCCTACTATAATCAAAAGCCATGAAATGTGAAGTTAGGTTTGAAAATTTACCTTGGGTAGAAGGATCAAAGTCTCCTCTTCTTATTTGCCCTTGGAAATTCAAGTCTTCACTACCTTCTTCAAGCAAGAGTAGAGAGATTTTAGGGAGAGAGATAGAGAGAGCCAATAAAAGAAATGAAGAAGGCAATCTGCCCTAGGTCTTTTGGGCAAAACCAATTTTCCAAATTGCTCTTAAGTCCCTCTAGAGTTTTTAATTTACACTCTCATCCAAATCCTGCCAAATTACAAGAATGCCTCCTGAAGATCCTTGGTATTACAGGATGGATATGGAAGCCGTCTTTGGGACTGTGGGTGATCTGGGGGGAGTTGTGTTGGTTCTTGGTTTTGAGTTGGTAAATTTGGAGGTTGAATATGGAAACGACTAAGGGATTGTGAGCTTTTGGGTTTGACTGTGGATTGATTCTGTATGTGTGTTTGGCCGAAGGGAGAGGGATGAGACAGGAGGAGGAACGGTAATCCAAAAGAGAAGAAATGAAAGAATCCAGAAACATAAACAAGAACCCAGACAAGAAAAACCAGAAAAGAAATGCAAAAAATTTCCAAAAAAATGAAAACAATTTAACCAAGAAAATCTATGAAAACAAATATGTTTCTTATTAAAACATGAATCAAAAAAACAAAAGGATTTAGGATGAAGAAATACCTATGAATTATTGTTGCTTGATGATGAACAGTAACCTATTCTGGTAAAATGATGAACAGTCCTTGAGGTTGAAGATGAATAGTGTATAGAGATAAAAGAACGGCGGCTTGTATGTGTGTTTTTTGGTGTCAATTGTGTGTTTTGATCTTTAAAACATAAAAGTAAAAGTGTTTTTAGGGTTTTGGATTTTTTTCTCTTTTTTTCTGATTTAAGGGGGGTATTTATAGGGCTAGTTGTCTTAGTCACCAAGAGTACTACAAAATAACAAAAATGCCACTGGTAATAAAAATTCTAATTTTATTTAAGAAAAATATTTTTAACACAAAAAATTAAAAATTAATACAAAGAAATAACGGTAATCTCCAAAATTTTCCAAAAAAATTCAAATTAGATTTCAAAATAAAGGTTAGAGCTTAAAACTGATCAAAAATGCGTTCAGGGTATAAAATGACGATTTTGCCCCTAGACAACGAAAATACATAGAAAAATAGCTATTGACCTCGAAAAATTATCAAAAATTAAAAATAAGCTTAAAACCCTAGGAAATATATTTATGACTCAAAATTGGCAGAAAATGAATTTAAATTATAAAATGACGATTTTGCCCCTGAATGTAGTATTTACAAAAAAAAATAACAATCATCCCAGAAAAAAATCAAGAAAATTTAGAAACATGTATAAAGAATTAGAAAAATAAATTTGGGACCTAAAATGAGCTAAATTAGTGTTCGCAAAGCGAAATTACCATTTTGCCCTTGTGCTGGTAAAATATAAAAAGAATACCAATTAAATCTGAAAAAATCACAAAAAAATTAAAAAAATTTGTGTGAAAGTAAAAATATGAATTTAAAACATCCAAAACTAATAGAAAAATATTTACAATTAAAAATTACTGTTTTGCCCCCTGAAAACTGATTTTGCTCCCCTTTTCATTAAAAAATTAGAATTTGGCCCCAAAAATGCAAACACGCCTCCAATGTTTGAAAAATAAATGGTGTCAAAATTTGGTGTCTACAATTCCTGTTAAGGAATGGGGTCTTTATATCCATAAGACATAGCCATAATAGCAGTTATTGCAAGCAAAATCCTAAATGGATTTAAGTACGGCTATTGGGGAAAAGGTTTCTTTCAAAGTCAAACCTATCAAATGGAATCCTTTTTCCATTAACCTTGCTTTATAGGTGTAGACACCAAATTTTGACACACCTTTTATTAAAAATATATTTTACTTCATTTGGAGATACTTTTTAATTTTCAAGGGCTAATCGTAACTTTTGCGTAAATTATGTCTAATTAGTAGTATCAGGGGCAAAATAGTTATTTTACCATGTAAATATTTTTTATTTTAATTTATTTTTTTAATACATAATTTTACTGTTTTTATCATTATTTCTAATTTTAATGATTTCTTGGAGTCATTTAGTATTTATTTAAAATTTCATTATTTTTTAACTTAATGGCACGTTTCCCAATGCACTCTTTTTATGAGAATTTTTCAAGTGAAAAAAAATTTAAACACATATTTTATATATTCATGAATTTTCTGTATAAATTTCATGATTTTTAGAAATCGTTTAGTATTTATTTCAATACTTTACCTTTTTTCTATTAATCGCACATTTTTAATGTTATATTAATTTTTGAATTTTGCAATAAATTTTATTTAGTATTTATTGATTTTAGGGAATTCAAATATCTTTTCTTTTATTTTATTTTATTTTGTTTTTTCTTTATGTTCTTTACAAATTTCTTCCCTAAAAAAAAGGGGGGGGGGGGAGCCAAACAGTAGCAACATTGGTTGCTGCTGTTTGCTTTCTGCCATGGCTGATAGCAGCCATGCTTTCTCCCATCATCTACCAACTCCACCCTCTAACCACATCACTCTCTCACCTCTTGCACTCTTGGCCAGATTTTGTGAGATTTGGTTTAAGTTTTCTGCTGACATTCACCAGATCACACAATTCACTCTCCCACTCTCGGCTCTCTCAAAGACACAACCATTCTTCCATTTTCTCCTTTTTGCCTTTTCTTTCATCAGAGAATACAACACACATTCATTCACACTCATTAACACAGTCACAAGCACGCACTACATTTCGACTCACTATCTATTCACTCAACACTGTCACAATACATCTACACACACTCACAAGTTCCCTCTGCCTTCAGCTCACAAAACGATACACAATTCTCACACAGACATCTCACTCTCCAGCACACACAAGCCTGACTCCTCTCCCGATTTTCCTCTCACTGATTCACACACATTTGCACACAATTCACTCACACTCACACTCACAATCACAGACCATTTTTTCATTCCTGCAGCTCCCCTCAATACACTTGCACACAATGCACACTCATTAACCGCACAATCACATATTGACTTTCCTGCAAAAAAACACACATACCACACAATTCATACACAAAATTCACAAACAACTTGCACATACCTGCACACAAAAGACACACAATTCTCACACACACCTGCACAAACACATCAGCTCACACACTCTCAGCCTCACAGATGCACATTGGCACACAATCACACCTGCACATTCACACACTACACACACCTGCACAACGCACAACTCACACACACACCAACAACACACACACAACACACACTCAGTTCACATACCACACACAAATCACAGTCACACTATAAACACACACACACGGTTACACACACCCTTAACCACCCAAATTATTACCTACAAAATTAGCATAATAAAAAAAAACAACAACAACAACCTACATCAGAATCCCCTCCACCACCCACTCCTCAATCCACTCCTATTCACCCACAACCACCATTCCACCACCACCGAAGGCCGACCATCACCATCACCCCCTAGCTTGCCACCACCGTCGGACCAGCCACGCTTCCTTGGTCTAGGTAAAAAACTCTCAACCCCCTCTTTCATTTTTGTACAATTAATCGATGAAATTTAATGGATAATTTAGAGATTTTTGGACCAAGAGAGAGAGAGAGAACTCAATGGAGGAGAAATCGAGAGAGAGAGAGAGAGAATTCGATAGAAGTGAAACCGAGAGAGAGAGAGAGAATTCGATAGAAGAGAACCGAGAGAGATGGACTGAGAGAGAGATGGGAAAGAAAGAGAGCAGAGGAAATTAGGGGAAGAAAGGAAGAAGAGAGAAAAGAAGAAGAAGAAAAAGAAAAAAGAGAGAAATAAGAAAAAAGAAAGAAGAAAAGGAAAGAAAAAGAAAATAGGAGAAAAATCGGTAAAAAAAAAAAGTTTTAAGCAAAACTACGTTGTTTTGATATAAAACAACGTAGTTTTTATTAGTTTCTTTTACTTATTTATTATTTATTATTTTAGTAGATTATATATTTACATTTTGCCCCTTTAGGTTCTTAATTGTTTGATTATGCCCTTCAATACTGATAAGTGCTAAAGTGAACTAGTTTTTTAGGTTAGATTTTTAGGGTTTTTCATGAGTTTTTCTCTATTTCTTAGCTATTTCTTCTCTTTTATGATTTTAATGCCAAATTGTGTAAATGTATGATTTAAAAGTGTTTTTACACCATTTTGTAGGGTTTTGATAGCTTCAACTCGATTTCAATTGATTGGAGTGCAATGAAGAAATAGGCGAAGAAGAATTGGAATGGAAACAGTTTGGCAGCTTGGACATATTTCAGTGTTTTGGTCATATCTAGAGCTAGAGACATTGGATTGGGATGAATCTTGAAGTATTTTGAAGCTAAGACAATTTTCTACAATTCATACGAAGACATCAAAGTCCAGTTCTCACGTTTCAATGGTCAAAATCCCAAGTTACTGAAGCACATTTGCACTGCAAGGCTGTTCCGACCAGTTCTTAGTATTTTGAGTATATCTCTGGCTACAGAGCTCTAAATGACATTATTTTTGATGTTTTGGAAAGCTATCTCAAGGGGCTACAACTTTTGTGTTTTAAGGAAAAGCTAATTCGGCTGCCTTTGAGGCCAAATCTGACATAGACAAACCGTGTGACAACCCGCGCGCGATTTGTGCTGCGGTTTCCATTCAGAAGTTAAGTGAACAACTCACGCGACAACCCGCGCGCGGTTTATGCCGCGGTTTCTTCACAGAATCTGCAGCGTATTTAGCAGCTAAACTGGCCATTTGACGAGAGGGAGAACCCTAACTCGGGAAAAAACACACACACGCTGCACACACCTCAGAAACACACATTTTGCACATCTAGAGTGATGTAGGGAGGAGAAAGCAAGAGTAGAGGGACAACTCAAGGGCTTCAATGGTGAAAGCAAGAAGAATTTATCAAGATGCAAGGGAGGATTCAAGAGGGCTGCATGAGAATGAGTTTTTCTATTCTTTTCTTGTATTTTGTTGAATTTTATTCTTGTAATTATGAATTGAGTAGTTTATGATTTCGATGGGATGAACCCTAGATTCTTATGTCTATGATTTTATTCTTGGTTTAATGAAAGACCCACTTTGTTCTTAGATTTATTCATGAGTTTATTTGTGTTTTGGATTGGGATTTGCATGCATCCTTCAATTCAAGTATTGATTTTGTATGGGTATATCGAGAGATTGCACATGTGATTAGATCATTTCATGAATAGAGAGAACTTGAATGAATTGCTAGAGATAGAATTACATGAGTTCTTCCTAAGTTGAGTTTTAGGATTAAAGCTCAACCACAAATGGAGTCCATTGATTAGAAATTGCATCTTTTAGGGGTTTTAATTGAGAAGAGATTCCAATTAATCAACCGAGAAGGTAGGAATTGTTTCACTTGAGAAAGGATATAATTCACATAAGGGACTCCAGGGTCTAAGCAATTGGGTTAATCATTAATCAAGTTAGAGTCTTGGCATGTTGGTTTAGGAGAATTCTTCATCTAAATTCACCTCTACTTTTGTCCATTCTCTCTACTGAATTCTAGATTGTGCTTTAATTAGGTAATTAGTTTAGTTAATTTGTATTTCCAATAAATTCGTCATTCACTTTGTGAGGTTAGATAATAGAAAGAAGGTTAATACTAGTACTCACATAGTCCCTGAGGGATCGACACTCGGTACTCCTGTACACTATACTACTAGGAACGATAGGTGCACTTGCCTAAAGTATCCGTAGTTTAGCGAAACGGATATCAAATACTTTAGTTTACTTTCATTTAAATCTTATGTATTTAAATTGACCCCTAGAATTTATAGTTCCTTTCAATTATGCTCAAAATAATTGCAATTTAGTTTTAAACTTTCTGGAAATTGCACTTTGCCCCTTTAGCTTGTTAGAAATTACAATTTTGTCCTTTAAGTCTTGCTGAAATTATATTTTTACCCCCTAGGTTTACTATGGTTTGCATTTTTACTCCCCAAGTTTGCTGGAATTGTATTTTAGCCCTTGAATGTAGCCCAAAATTGTAAATTTGGTCCCTCATGTTGCTGAAAATTGCATTCTTGTCCCCCAACCCTGCTGAAATTTTATTTTTGTCATTATGCTTTGCTGGAATTACATTGTTGCCCTCTAATATTGCTGGAATTTATATTTTTGCCCCTCAAGTATCTAGAACTTGAATTTTAGCCTTTGAATGTTGCTGAAAATTGTATTTTTACTCTTGAATGTTGCTGGAATTGCATTTTTCACCCCCCAAGTTTGCTAAAATCACATTTTTGGCCTTAAGTATTGCTGGAAAATTTTATTTTTGGCATTATGCTTGCAGGAAATTATATTCTAGCCTTTTAAATTTGTTGTAAATTATATTATTATCTTAACTATGGTTTGAAATTGTAATTTTACGCTTTAGTTTGTTATAAATTACATTTTTACTCTAGAATGTTGCCTAAATTTCCATTTTTAATCCAAAAGCTTGGAACATTTTATTTTTGCCAAAAAAAAAGAGAGATTTAATTAAGTCCTCAAAGCTTTTAATTATTTCTTATCACATTTTATTTTTATTTTATTAAATTTATAATTAATGTTCTAAAATTTGGTCTTGTTAGTCTAATTAATGCTTAAATTGGTTTCTTTATTTCTCTTTCAGTTATTTTGGTAATTCTTATTTGTGTGTTAAAAACTTAATTATGTATTATTATATTTTTTATTTTTATTTTTATTTTTTATTCTTTTAACTAAACAATTTTTTTTCTAAATATTTAATTAATGTTTTTCTTTATTTTTCTTTATTATTGCTATAATTGTTTTGAACTATTGTGGCATGTTTATAGTGATTAATATGAAATTATTTAATTAATAATTAATTTATTTAAATAATGGTACCTTAATAAGTTTGTTCTTGTTGTTAGCATCTATACCGAGTTTTCGAATGGGAAGTACTCCTATTATCCATCCAATGTTTCTTTACGTGCTCCTACGTGCTTCTATGTGTTTCTATATGTTTTTTTATGTATCTCTTTGTGTTTATTATTTTTTATTCATGTGCGAGTATCTATTTATTTATGGCATGTTGTTTATTTGAATTTAATTTTTAATTATTCAAAGAAATGTAATAGATAGGTAATATTCTATTTAAGCAAAATTTTTGTATTTAGATAGTTAATGTAATAGATAGTTTATATTTTATCTATTTAACAAAAGCTTATGTATTTTAGATAGAAAATGTAATAGATAGGTGATCTTTTATTTTTAGATTGTAATTAGGCTTCCCCAGTGTAATAGTTAGAGCTTTTGTGTGCTATGTGTGCTATGTGCTTATGTGTTTTATTTGCTTTCTCTAGGACTTTGCATCTAGAATATTATGCTCCTGTGCTATGTGCTCCTATGTGCTATTATCTATTTTTATGTGATTATTGCTTTGATCTATGTTTTATTTATTTACTTATTTATTATGATATATGTGTATCATCACCACACTAGTCCAACGCTAGTTGTGGTTAATTCTGGTTTCTTCGCTAGTCCAACGCTAGCGGAGAATTTCTAGAAAATAGGCTAGTCCAATGCTAGACCTTTAGGTCATTTTAGTATTAAAATCACTTCTCGTGTGCATTTCATCTTATTTCACACACTGTTTCTTTATTTTTAAGATTTTTTTATTTTTTGCACGATTTTTTTTGTATATACTTTATCACTTATTATCTATTTTAAACACATGTTCAGTGCATAACATTTAGACTCCACTACACATAGAATTTTTAGTCATTTTGTGTGTGATTCGACTAGAAATAGTCATCTACTCACAAGTCTATTAGTCTCCCGTACTCGTTATGTTGCATCCCTACTTTCTTTGTTCACTTATTATCAATATTACTATTTTCCTTTTCTTGTTGCATTCCATTTTGCATCTACACTCGTGACTCCATCGAGGTCCAGACTCAGGTTTCGCAATTAATGCGATAGTCTCGACCAAACCTCAATGGAACATTTTGTCCCTTAACGATATCTATTTTTTAGGACTAGGTTTGCATCCATATAGTTACATCCAAATGTGATAAAATCTTAGGGTTATATTAGGAAAATTTGGATTAAACCTTGCAACTAATTTCGCCTAGGTTTTTCTTTTGCATCTCACACATTTCCCGTCTCTCGGCTACTTATGTGATGTATGTATGATTTATTTACTTTTGCTTTATTCGACCGCGCTTGCATTTGGGGAGGGGATCAATCACCCTTAGTGTAACGCCCTAGAAATTCACATCAAAACCCATTTAATTCATGTTATGTCCGTTAGTAGAAAAAAAAAGAGAGAAAGAAGAAGAGAAAAGAAAAGGAAAACCGAAATGCATTTTATAAAGAGATTTCTCTTATTTAGGGTTTAGTGTTAATCTTTGATTTATTAGTTGGAAGATTACTTAAGTAAATTAGGTTAAGTAAATGAGATTCTTTCATGAGTAAGTGGGACACCTAAGTACCATATTTGGATTAATTTCATTGGACCATTAGCTTATAATAGTGTTTAATTTTGACTAACTTATTCTACTATTTTCTAGTCTTTTGACCAATTGAATTTTAGCTCAATTTTACTCAAAAATTTCACTTATTCTCTTGCTTTATTTTCTTTTTCTTGGCTGAATTTTTTTCTCTCTTTTCTTCTTCTCTTGGCCGAAATTTCTTCTTTCTTTTTCTTTTCTTCTTGGCCGAATTTTCTTTTCTTTTTCTTCCCACATGGCCGGCTCTCTCTTCTCTTGTTTTTCTCTCTTTTTGCTTCAATAATTGTACCATAATGTTACTAATTACTAGGTGATAAAGAGAGTAAAAGTTTCACCAATTAAATTTATCCAAGTTAACAACTAATACCTTAAAAGCCTAAACCCTAACTTGACTCTTGTTATGCTTTGATTGGTCAATTTTATTTCCATTACTTTCTTTATTTCTTTTCCACTTTCTTGGCCTATCTCTCTCCCTTTTCTCTCTCTTTTGGCCGGCCTCCCTACTCCCTCTTTACCTCTCTTTTGCTTTAAAATTTTATGTCACAAAGTTTGATAAATGGTAAGTGATAAGTGTTTAACATTTACACTAATCATATTTGACCAACTAGCAACTATTATGTCAAAATATCTAAACTCTAGGATGACTTTTGTCTAGCTTTGATTGGTTGCACTTTCTTCCATTATTCTATTATTTCTTTTATACTTTCTTGACCTAATTCTCTTCCATTTTTCTCACCCCTTGGCCGAACCCCTTATGCTCTCTTTCTACTCTCTCTTGTTTTCATTTTCTTGAAACTTTCTCTCCAAATTTTGGTCATCTCCACCATAGAAAGTGAGCTCAACTTCTTCGTAAGCAAAGATCTAAGCTTGTGTGAGGTACCTACTATGAACTTTAGCTATTGATTTCAAGTTTTATTTAACTTTTGTTCAAGTTTTATACTAGGAACTTGTTACTAGTACTTGAAGATTTAAGCTTGGAATGAAATTTTACTTGCTAGTTAAAGTGTTTTCTTGGTTAGATAGATTAGTAATTAGCATTTAAACCTTGAAATTTCATGTATTATGTGATGAATGGTTGAAGAAACTTGGGCTTGAAATCTTGGATTTGAGTGGAATTTTGAGTGAAATTAAGTTTGATTTAAATAAGGAAGCTATAGCACTTGTTGGAAATTGGATTGGTTGGTTGATTTCTTGCAGGTAAAAATTTTGGGTTAGTCCGATTATAGGGGAAGTGCTGCCGAAATTTTGGTAAAACCTAAGAAATAACAGTGATTAGACTATGATTTAAAGCTTTATAAGCTGTAATTTAGTGATTAGAACGTGTAGAAATTTTCGTAGATTAGCTATTAGTGAATTGAACCTTTCCGATCAAAACCCTAAAGGTTAGAAAAACCCTAACTTCGAAAACCCTAAACCCTAGGGTAAAACCCTAACTCCAAAACCCTAGAAATTAAACCCTAGAGATACTTGAGGTATTTCTCGAATTTTCTTATCGAATTACGTAGATTTTATCCGGTTTTTATACGACTATTTTCTTTTAAATTTCAGCCTCCAGAAGTGAAACCCGATCGTATTACGAAATATTTTCTTAAGCACTTAAGGTAAGTGTCTTTATGTGTGCATGATGCATGAAATATTTTGTCATACTTGAGAATGTTATATTATGAAAAATTATGTTATACTTGTAATTGTTATTTGATGACATGTGTTATTTAAGGAAGGATGTGTACTTTATCGCATCTATTCCGCAATGCGTTACACGCTTTCATTATCAAATGTGTTAGTCGTGCATGAGACTTCCGTGACTAACTTCACCGTTACTTCACGGATAGTCAACCCAAACAGGCTTGGCAGGATATGAGGTGCTGGGTGTTTTAGGGTGTGTTGTTCTTTCCCTTTTGAGTTGTGAATTCTCAAAGAGGCCAACTCCGGATTGAACTTTCTCGCGTGTTGGCCCTCCAAGGTCGAGATTACTCCCTGGATGTGGTAGCTTGTACGGAGGTTATAAGGTGAACGGTGGTTAGGGCGTGCATGATAATACTGGCATGTCCTTTGATAAAGACCTGAGTTATTATCTCAGGTCCTAACATCATGGTTACATGAACAGTACTTGCTTCTACTGCGGTTGAGCTTGCTCTCGTAGTTGAGCCCTGTATCCGCCATTGACTACTTGTTAATTGAATTGTTCATAACCTGTCTATTTACATTGTCAATTATCTTGTTCAATATAATAATGAATTCTTGGTATGGTTGCATGACTTGGGCACTCACTGGGCTATTATAGCTCATCCCGTTCATTTGTTTTCTTTAATTAGGTTTTCCAAAATACTAAAGCTGGAAAAGCTGATTTTGGACGTTGTACATGTTGTTTCATGTATTTTGATAGCCACTTGTTTAGGCTATTCTTGTAAATACTATGTGAATTTTAGTGTGTAAAATATATTATTGATATTTGTACTTTCAAGTAAATTTTATAAATGTGTTTTATCATGTCTTAAGTATGTTTGTACGTATTGAGCGAGTGCGTGTTTGAGTCCTGGCGAGAGCCAGGCAGGCAGTCCGCTAAGCCCTTTGGTGCGCCTCTGGATAAAGTGGGGCTGTCACACTTAAAGCCCACGCTTTATCATTCCTTCCTCTCATAAGGAGCACTCCGTACGTGCATTCAATATTTTTTACCCTTTTTCTCTTTTTGGTGGTTGCCACCCACCCATCCCTTCAGGACTAGGATCGATCTGCCTAGACATGCGACCATCGCATTTGTGCATGTAGTGGTATCTAGGGAATCACTCGAACCACCGACCGGGACCCTTGGAATTGACTGGATTTGTTACTTTTGGGTCCCTAAGTCTGAAGGTTCAAGAGCCTTAAGCCGTATCGCAGGCTTGATCCACTTGGGCATATGACCGTGGCACGACGTGCACGGGACATTGTCTAGGAGATCACCCAAACTCTTGGCTTGAGTCCACAAGTCTAGAGATTTGGGCTTCAAAATCGATTAACTTGGACTGTGGTCGTGGCCCGACGTGCGCGTAGCAGTGTTCAGGGGATCACTTAAGCCACCGACCAAGGGCTTTGGGATTGATGATCCTTACCCTTAGGTCTGAAGGCTTGGGAACCACAGCCTTATTGAGTCTAGATGCATTAGTGAGCCCAACCTCATGCATCCATGTAGAATAACCTAGGGTAGAGTCAGCCTTACCCTATCAAGCACACCAGGCACGAGAGGAGGGAACCAACGTCCTTTATTTTCCTTGTTATGCCATTTACTGTTATCTATGTGTATTATTTGTTTTTGCCAATGTGTTATGTGTTATTTGTTGAATAAACTAACACAATTTCTTTCCTTTTTAATTGCATTCATAACCATAGAATTAAGAGCCTTGGCATGGTGCTCTCGTAGGAAACCAACCCCTTATCGACACGTTTAAATTTTTTGTCTTACCTTTAATTTGTTCAAGAAAGATAGAAATGAGATTTTCACAAAAATTCTAAAAATTGCATTTGGTTGTAAACAAAGCACCCCAAGGGTCCAATCATTGTAAATTTTATAAAATTTTAAAAATAATAATAATAATATGATTTTTCAACTTGTATTTTTCTGAATAAGATTTGTAGTTCTAAACTTTTTAAAAGTTTAATCCATCCTTGTTGTACCTGTCAGTTTTGCACGAACTAATTTTTCTTAGAATCAATAAATGTACCCAAGTGTCGAACTTTTGAACAGTTTACATTTATCCTTTTTTCAAAGAAATTAATGCATTATTTTTACCATATCCCCCACCCTCCCATCCCACATTACACAGAATATAATTTTTACACATATTTCATTTGACTTTAATAAACTGGCATTTTGACTTATATATTTCTAGATAAAATCGTGGTTTTCATTTTCTTTCAATGATATGTCCTATAAACTTCATAAAGGCTTGATTTTTTTCAAACAAATAAATTTGAAGTCAATAATCCTTTGTACAATTCCCTTGCCATCTTCTCGGGGAAATTATGCATTATTAGAATAAAACATTTTTAGAACATTTTTGCATATTTTAACTTGCTTTAATAAACTGGTATCATGCATAAACCCTAGAGGGAATGCCACTTCGAGAATCCCATTATAGGAAAGCCATCTCTTTGTCTTGGGTACGTAACCCTAAAAGACATGCACGTTTATATTTTCGGTAAATCCTGGCGGATGAGACCCTAGGTAAGGTAATACGAGTAGAATGGAGGCATCTCTTCCCGGCAGATTTGGCCCATCTACAATTAAAAAAGGGGGGTCTTGTCCTAAAGGATTGCATTCCATGCTAGGCCTACCCTTGACATAATAAGGGCTCCCCTTAGGACATGCATCCGTTTTTGTTTTTATTTATACTAATTTTGATTTTTTTTCATTTTGTACAGGTCCTCTAGGGAGGCAACAAATTGGGAAACACGTCGAATACATATTTGATTCAAACATTTTAAATTATAATTTTACCCCAATAAAGCGTCATACACTTGACATTTATAATGCTCGTGTTCTTTTCAAACTATAAGAAGGATCGGGGGAATTTAGTTTTTTTTAGAAATTGAGAGTGCTAAGGATTCAGATTGATGAGTTTGACTTGAATGTTTAGTATGATAGATGAAATGGTAGTTAGAGAATGGTTCATTTAGATGTAATAAGAATAGGAATAACTTGGTCACTAATAATGGTTTTCTTTTTGTAAATTTAAGATTGCCTTGTGTTTAAAATATTTTCTCATATAAAGCACTAAAACAAGTTGCTTTTTCAAAATTGTTTGTAGCATGAGATTTTCCCTTCATATTTTTGTATTTAGTTTTGAAAATGATTTGCTTCAAATCTTTTTGTTATATTGAGCAAATAATTTTTTGATGAGGCCTCAAAATAAATCACATTTCTCTCAAAACGTAATGCTAGGTTTGTGTAATTGTAAGGTTTTCTCTTTTGATGAATTAATGAGTTCAAATTGAATAAAAAGAAAAACATTTTCTTGAATTTTTTGATGGTGAAAATAAATGCCTGTGGTCTTCGGATGTCATCTTAGTTGAAGCTGATAATTGTCGCTCTGGTATCTTTCTAATTTCAAAATAACGCAAAATGTTAAGGAGAACTAGAGTGATACAAAAAAAGAAGAAAAGAATTTGAGATTCCATGTTAAGTATGCTCAAAAAAAAAAAAAAAAAAGAAACCCGTGCTTAACTAAAAAGAGACAGAATGTCAACAGTGGTACTGAGGCAAAATGGCAGATTTATCGCTTAGCTTCTCACTTGTGAGCATTTGAGCCATTAAGATAAAGGGTTGCAATAGATTGTCAAATAAGTTTCCAATGCATATTTGGCGGATTCAAGCACGACAAAAGGGACAAACATGCTGATACGACTTCAACCCATTCACCAGGGGAGTTTACTATTTCACATCCTAACTGTTCTCACTTTCATGTGGAGTGTATTGTATAGGTCACTTAGGAGGTTAAAATAAGGTCGTGTCACATGTTTGTCAGTTGTAGTTAGCAGTTGCGATTTTGTCTAATTCCCTATTTGTTGAAATTACTTTATGTGCATCGACAAATGTTTTTCTCTGGGCAATAAGAATTATTATTATGTGGTTTCAGAGTTTTGTTCTTATAGAAAGTATATCTTGTAAATAGTGTGGAATTATGTCTAAATTTTGTATGTTTGATGAAAATTTCTCTTCTTTACTTAATTTCACATGTTAAATGATGATTATGGTCAATTAGTGCAATCATGTAATCTGTGATGCTATAAACCTTATTATGAGAGGATTTTATGCTACAAAAAAAAATAATAATAATAAAAAAAAGAGCAAAAAAAAGAAAAAAAAAAGAGAAGAAATAATGTAGCTTTTTCGTACTCCAATGGTTCTTATGCTTAGTAACCGAGAGTCTTCATCTACAAATGTCGACTTTCGCGTCAAACGGCATTTGAATTATGAGTAATGCATTGCAAATTTGTGCAAGTAAATTGTTGAGTAACTAAGGATCTTCATCCAACCAATGTTGATTCTTGCATAAAAAGACAGTTTTACTTCTCAAATACATTTTTGCTACTTGTTTAAAGATTGAGATGTTGAGTAACCGGGAACCTTCCTAACCAATGTCGGTTTTCGCATCAAAAGATACTTTCGTATCTTGAGTGATTAGTTCACTAAAAGAAATTCCCCTCAAGTGAAAAATGAAATTGATCATAGACACATGTTGCAATTTGATTGATCATATGATTCATTTGCTTGTGAAATTTAGTAAGACGAAGAAATTAAGTTGAGCTAACTTAATTGTGATATAATTCCTTCTCCTTTACTTGATATTATGAGTGTTAAAAACAAGATGATAAATTGCATAATGATTATTTACTCGACCTTGAGGAACTACATTTTAGAACACACATGTATGATTTCAATGCTTGAATCATTAGTTGATCTCGCATTTTCCAAATCGTTTGAGGTCAAACAACAATTCAAATGTGGGGAATTGACAAATGTCAAAATCATGCTTCTAAGTTGTTCCTTTTAGTGTGAATTTGACTCATTTTGTATACTTTTCATTCGAATTTAGAATTTTAAGGCTAAAATAATTTGAGCAGATTGACACACAAGCTTTTAAAATTTTTGCAGGTTAAGGATATTTGAACAGACTGGATCAGTTGGAATAGGCCTTTCTCATAAAACATTAAAAAAAAGAAGAAGAAGAAGAAGAAAAAAGGAGAAGCATCATTGTGTTCTAGCAGAATTAGATGGTTGGATATCTCCTTGGATCATTAATTCAGATGGGAAAATGAGGCCTTTTCATTTGATTTAGTAAATTTTCTTTTAAAAATTGTTGCAAAAGAGACAGATCAAAGCCAGACCATCTTTCTTTTCCACAAAAAAAAAAACCTTCTCTTCTCTAGTTTACCCTTGGCGCCTCCAGAATCTATGATTTTCATTTGACAGCCCATTTGAAGGTTGCACCCCTTCCACACAGGGGCAGTTTCGTGATATTTCATCCCACACTAGGACAAATTTTATTTCGACTTGTGTTCCAATCAAAAAAAAAAGAAGAAGAAGAAATGAGCAAAAATATAAAAAAAAAAGAGACAAAAAAGGGGAACTCCAAAGAAAATAATAAACTGGGGCAAATTTTCTTTTTAGAAAAGAGAAAGGAAAAGAAAAATCCCAAAAGTCAATGGCAAAATTGGGATATAAAAATTTTGAAAAAAAAAGAATAAAAGGTGAAAACTATCAAAACTGGGGCAATTTTCTTCGCAAATGCGACCTCAAGATTGTTTAAACCCTTTATAGTTTCTGCTTTCCAACCTTAATATTTCCAGCACATTACCCAACGCTATCACAAAAGCCAAAACTATTACTAACTTCCGTCTATATTTTGTGATAATTTTGAAAGAAAATTTGCAAATCAAAAGGGGCATATGATGTTAATATATTTATCCCAAATCATCAAGGGAAGATTGCCTTATTGATGCCAAAGTTTTTTGAATACAAGTCTGTTTTAATGAGAAGGGGAACGATTGCCCAGCACTTGAATGTTGTTTTCTCTCATCCTACTCCACAAAGGCGAAAACCCGAAAAGGCGCCTAAAAAAAATTTTAAAAAAAGCAAAAAAAAAAGAAAAAAGAAAAAGAAAAGAAAGGGGTGGGGGACACCACAGTGAAAACCTGAAAGGACGCTGTGGTTGGGAATTACAGTTAAAGTCTCACAAGTGAAAAGTCAAGTATATCAACATTGGATTTGAATTCTTTTGAAAGCTGGTGACTATAGCTACTTGAGGTTTTTCTTCAGTATTGATCATCTTGTGACAATTTTAGAGTTTAAACAGGAAGACATTTAAAGGATCATAATGGCAGATGTTTCAAAGCTGTCCCCTGAAAATTCATTTCTCCAACCAAGTGTGATATTTTTTATTTATTATTTATTTATCTATTTATTTACTTATTTTTCTCTAGTTAGGAGCTGCATGTACTTTATTTGAAATAACATTTACTGTACAAAAATGTTCGTACATCACTGCATATGAAATATTTTGATAAATTCATGTTTTGAAATTCAACGTTTGTTTTATTTTATTGGAATAAAAGGCAAAGACAATCCTAAATTTATTGAAAGTCAGAAGTATATACCAATTGAACGATTATTTGGAATATTTGAACTGAACCATGAATCAGAATCCATTGAATTCGGAAAACTTGCAGAACGTAAAGCAAGAAGTCATATCAAAGATTCAAAAGGGCAATACTCATGTTTACATGTACTAGTAGAGTGAAGGGATTGTTAGGTGGTGGCACCACTTTTGGCAATTGTAGTTGTTTTCTCTGTTTTGTCGATGAAGTTACATCACCATCATTCAAGGTCTTCATCAAAGATACAAAACTTGTGCAAATTTTTGAGAAAATTTTGATTTTTCAAAATTAATTCTGATGCTTTGAGTTTAAGGCAAAATGTTGTGAAAAATTGATTTACACTGGGGTAAATTTTTTGAGAAAAATTTGATTTTCAAAATTGATTCTGATACTTTGAGTTTAAGGCAAAATGTTGTGAAAGATTGATTTACATTGGGATAATTTTTTTGAGAAAAATCTGATTTTTTATTGATTCTGATGCTTTGAGTTTAAAGTAAAATTGATTTACACTGGGACAAATTAAAAAGTGGACAACAAATTGATTTCATTTGATTTGTATGGG
The DNA here is from genome assembly GCA_024721245.1 of Mitragyna speciosa. Classification (NCBI taxonomy): domain Eukaryota; kingdom Viridiplantae; phylum Streptophyta; class Magnoliopsida; order Gentianales; family Rubiaceae; genus Mitragyna; species Mitragyna speciosa. Next base: position 11,474,689 of record CM045568.1, read on the forward strand.
GACAAATTTAAAAAAAAAATGATTGATTGCAAATAAATTTTCATGTTACACAAGTTTAAAGTCGAAAAAATATGATTTTGAATTAATTTGATTTTATACACTGGGGCAAAAAAAAAATTTAGGAAAAATTTTTGACAGTTCTATTGATTTGGATGCAACGTTTGACAATTGTTTTTAAGTTTTCCTATGTCGTATTTTCTCCATTTATCAATCCAGTAGCTTGGTCGGCATCTGTTCATTTATATTTTCAAGTCTGGCAGCCCAGACCTTGCATTGTATTTTATGATTCTTGGCAGCCCAGGATCATTTATTTACTTTTTAAGTTGGCAGCCCAACTTTGCATTCATCAACCTTGACAGCCCAAAGTCATGCATCTGTTCAGCAGCCTGAACGGCATCTATCTATTTACCTTCTTCAAGTTTGGCAACCCAAACTTTGCATTCATTAACCTTGGTAGCCCAAGGTCATGCATCTGTCCAGCAACCTGGTCGACATCTGTTTAAATTTTTCAAGTCTGGTAGCCCAAACCTTGCATTGTATTCTATGATTCTTGGCAGCCAAGGATCATTCCTTTATATTTTCAAGTTGGCAGCCCAACTTTGCACTCATCTACCTTGGCAGGCCAAGGTCATGCATCCGTTCAGCAGCCTAAACGGCATCTGTTTATTTACATTTCCAAGTCTGGCAGCCTAGACCTTGCATTGCATTCCATAATTCCTGGCAGCCCAGGATCATTCCTTTATATTTTCAAGTTGGCAGCCCAACTTTGCACTCATGAACCTTGGCAGTCCAAGGTCATGCATCCATTTAGCAGCCTGAACGACATCGGTTTATTTACGTTTCCAAGTTTGGAAGCCCAGACCTTGCATTGCATTCCATGATTCCTGGTAGCCCAGAATCATTCCTTTATATTTTCAAGTTTGGCAGTCCAAACTTTGCATTCATCAACCTTGACAGTCCAAGGTCATGCATCCGTCCAGCAGCCCAGTCGACATCTGTTTACATTTTTCAAGTCTGGTAGCTCAAACCTTGCATTGCATTCCATGATTCCTGGCAACCCAGGATCATCCCTTTATATTTTCAAGTTGGCAGCCCAACTTTGCACTCATCAACCTTGGCAGCCCAAAGTCATGCATCTGTTCAGCAGCCTGAACGGCATCTGTTTATTTACGTTTCCAAGTCTGGTAGCCCAGACCTTGCATTGCATTTTATGATTCCTGGTAGCCCAGGATCATTTATTTCCTTTTTCAAGTTGGCAGCCCAACTTTACATTCATCAATCTTGGCAGCCCAAGGTCATGCATCCGTTCAGCAGCCTGGTCGGCATTTGTTTATTTACATTTTTAAGTTTAGCAGTCCAAACTTTGCATTCATCAACCTTGGTAGCCCAAGGTCATGCATCCGTCCAGCAACCTAGTCGGCATTTGTTTATTTACATTTTTAAGTCTGACAGCCCCAACATTGCATTTAGCTTATCAGTATTTATTTTATCCAATAGCCTGAACTCATTTCTTTGGTCTATTAGTTTAAGCACTTTATTAGGTCTTGTAGTTTTTACCGCTTTAGGTTATCATTGTTCAACAGTTCGAATGTTGCATTTCCTTCTCTATTTTGATCCAAAAAAAATTTCGAATTCTTGTGTCACCATTTGCAGTTGTGTTATCATTCGCATCAACAGTTCACCTGCATCCGAACTGTGTTTTGACTTGATTTCCCTAGGTGGGATACGTAAGCAGTTCCTAGAGAGCTCGGTCATTCCTTCTACATTTCATACATTCATCTTTATAGAGGTCATTGTGATTGTGCTTCATGTGTAAGTGTGTCAAAATTTAGTTTCTTCTACGTTTTTGTTTGGAACCTCTACGAGCTTCCGACAAAGAGAGGCAAGCTGTAGACACCAAATTTTGACACAACCTTTATAAAAAGGATATATTTTACTTCATTTGAAGATACTTTTAATTTTCAATAGCTAATTGTAACTTTTGCGTAAATTATGTCTAATTAGTTGTATTAGGGGTAAAATAGTAATTTTCACCATGTAAATATTATTTTATCTTAATTTATTTTTTTAATACATAATTTTATTGTTTTTATCATTATTTCTAATTTTAATAATTTCTTGGAGTCATTTAGTATTTATTTAAAATTTTATTATTTTTTAACTTAATGGCACGTTTCCCAATGCACTCTTTTTATGAGAATTTTTCAAGTGAAAAAAATTTATATGCATATTTTATATATTCATGAATTTTCTGTATAAATTTCATGATTTTTAGAAATCGTTTAGTATTTATTTCAATACTTTACCTTTTTTCTATTAATCGCACATTTTTAATGTTATATTAATTTTTGAATTTTGCGGTAAATTTTTTTTAGTATTTATTGATTTTAGGGAATTCAAATATCTTTTATTTTATTTTATTTTATTTTGTTTTTTCTTTATGTTCTTTACAAATTTCTTCCCTAAAAAAAAAAAACGGGGGGAGAGCCAAACAGCAACAACGTTGGTTGCTGCTATTTGCTTTCAGCCATGGCTAATAGCAGCCATGCTTTCTCCCATTATCTACCAACTCCACCCTCTAATCACATCACTCCCTCACCTCTTGCACTCTTGGCTAGATTTTGTGAGATTTGGTTCTAGTTTTCTGTTGACATTCACCAGATCACACAATTCACTCTCCCACTCTCGGCTCTCTCACAGACACAACCATTCTTCCATTTTCTCCTTTTCTGCTTTTTTTTTTCATTAGAGAATACAACACACATTCATTCACGCTCATTAACACAGTCACAAGCACGCACTACATTTCGATGCACTATCTATTCACTCAACACTCTCACAATACATCTGCACACACTCACAAGTTCCCTCTGCCTTCAGCTCACAAAACGATACACAATTCTCACACAGGCATCTCACTCACTAGCACACACAAGCCTCACTCCTCTCTCGATTTTCCTCTGACTGATTCACACACATTTGCACACAATTCACTCACACTCACAATCACAGACCATTTTTTCATTCCTGCTGCTCCCCTCAATACACTTGCACACAATGCACACTCACTAACCACACAATCACACATTGACTTTCCTGTAGAAAAACACACATACCACACAATTCATACACCAAATTCACAAACAACTTGCGCATACCTGCACACACAAGCCACACAATTCTCACACACACTGTAACACCCTAGAAATTCATACAAAACCATTTAATTCACGTTATGTCCATTAGTAGGAAAAAAAAAAGGGGAAACCGAAAATAGTTAGAAGAATAAACCCTAGTATGATTTCTTCTATGATATAGCATGTTGTACATATTGCTTTAAGAATTGTACCCTAAAGTTCTTATAAATTAGTGAGAACATAAGTGATTAAAATTTCCACTAATTGTGATAGCCCCACCTTACCCAGAGGCGCACCAAAGGGCTTAGCGGACTGCCTGCCTAGCTCTCGCCAAGACTCAAATCACGCACTCTCTCATTACATACAAATATACTTAACGCAAAATAAAACACATTTATATAATTTACTTGAAAGTACAAGTGTCACTAATATGTTTTACACACCAATATTTACATAGTATTTACAATAATAGCCTAAACAATTGGCTATCAAAATACATAAAACAAAACATTTACTATGTCCAAAATCAGCTTTTTCAGCTTTAGTATTTTGGGAAACCTGGTTAAAGAAAATAAATAAACGGGATGAGCTATAATAGCCCAGTGAGTGCTCAAGTCATGCAACCATACCAGTAAAATATAATTTTATTCAATAAAAATTTTTGACAAGTTAAATAAACAATATATGAACAATTTATTTAACAAGTAGTCAATGGCAGATACGGGGCTCAACTACGGGAGCAAGCTCAACCGCAGAAAGTAGCAAGCACTGAACATGTAACCATGACGTTGGGACCGAGATAATTGCTCAGGTCCTCGCCAAGGATCATACCAGTATAAACAAGCAAGTACCCTAACCACCATTCACCTTGTAACCTCCGTACAGGCTACCACATCCAGAGAGTAATCTTAACCTTGGAAGGGCCAACAAGCAAGAAAGTTCAATCCGGAGTTGGCCTCTTTGAGGAATTCAACTCAATTGGGAAAGAACAACGCGCCCTAAAACACCTAGCACCTTATGACCTCCTAATCACGACTGGGTTGACTATCCGTGAAGTAACGGTGAAGTTAGTCATGGAAGTCTCAAGTACAATTAACACATTTAATAGTGAAAGCATGTAACACATTGCGGAATAGATGCGATAAAGTACACATCTTTCCTCAAGTAACACATTTAATTAAATATTAATGTCAAGTATAACATGGCATTTCATGCATCATGCACACATAAAAACACTCACCTGAAGTGCCTAAGAAAATATCTCGTAGTATGGTCGGGTTTCACTTCCGGATCCTGAAATTCAAAAGAAAATAGTCGTATAAAAACTTGACTAAAATCTAAGTAATTTAATAAGAAAATTTGAGAAATACCCCAAGTCTTTCTAGGGTTTTAATTTCTAGGGTTTTGGAGTTTAGGGTTTTACCCTAGGGTTTTCTAAATTTTTTAGGGTTTTGCTCGGAAAGGTTCAATTCACTAATACCTCATCTACGGAAATTTCTGCACGTTCTAATCACTAAATTATAGCTTAGATACCTTTAAATCACAGCCTAATCACTTTTACTTCTTAGGTTTTACCGAAATTTCGGCAGCATTTCTCCTATAATCGAACTAACCTAAAATTTTTAACCTGCAAAGAAAATAACCAACCAACCCAATTCAAGTAGTTCTACCACTTTCATATCAAAATTCAATCCAATTTCACTCAACTTGGCCATAAAAACACATGAACCTCTCCAAGGTTCTTCAACCAAATCATACTTAAATCATGTCATTTCAAGATTCAATCACTATCTACAAGTCATACAAGCCCATAAACCTCATATTCATGCAATAAAACTTCATTTTCATGGCTTAAATAAATCATGCTTAGCATTAAAGACATGGGTATAAAGCTATAAACTACAACTTATACTTGAAATAATAAGAAAAGTTTATGGTAAATACCTTTAACAAGGCAAGATCTTTGCTTAGAAATGAGTTTGATTCACTTTCAATGGAAGAAATATGATACATGCATGGGCACAAGGCATTGGCAATGGAGCATGGAAGATGGCCTATCTAGCATCCACTCAAATGGGAAGATACGAAAGAAGGATCATAGTTTTTGGTGTTATTTATTTTTACAAGTTGTAATCTTTATGTTAGTTATCTAATTGTGATAGGTTACAACTAGTGATAAGTTTTTAGTAAGTTTTCTAGAATATTCTTTATGAGCCTATAAAGGCCATTCCTTGTATTATTTTAACGATGTTATGATGAATCAATAAAAAATTGTGAGTTTTCTCTCTACGAGAATTTTCTTAGTTCTTGGAATAGAACTAATTTTTGGTCTTATTGGAGTGATTCCATGGCGACCAAAACCTACGCCTAGAATTTCTTCCACTTGATTTGATTCATTCTTTTGGGTTTGTCAATTAGGGGTCTATTCCACGAGTTGGTTAGGGGTCTATTCCACAGGTTGGTTAGGTGTCTATTCCACGGGTTGGTTAGGGGTCTAACTTGCAGCACAAAAGGAGGATTTCAACGATCTTGGTTAAATATTCGAAGCAACCCATTCGAGTTGTTCTTGGAGTCTTCGACAAGTTACGAAGGGGTCAAGAAGATCGAGTGGTTACCACAACTCAAGTTGTTCTTGGGGTCTTCGACAAGTTACGAAGGGGTCAAGAAGATTGGGTTATTTTGTATGGATTTCTTTTCAAGACGGTTCTTTGGGAATGATGTTCCTATGATATACGAGAGGGCGACACCCCGATCGTATCAAAATAGGATCAAATTGGTGAGAAAAGCTCTAAGAAAATGAAAGCAATTGAGAAGAAAGGAGAGAAGAAGAAACCGGCCAAGGTAAGAGAAAAGAGAGAAAAAAAATGGTTAAGTAAAGAAGAAAAGAAATGGAAAAGAATTGGAAAAAAACTTTGACCAATCAAAGCAAGACAAACTTAAACATAGGGTTTTGACTTCTTGCATCATAGACTCCACTTGGCTAAGTGTAATTAGAAATAAGATTTAATATTTATCTTCCTATTTAATCTTGCAAGACTTCTAGGTACAACTCCTAAAGGAACAAGGTACAACATGCTACTAAAAATAGAAATCATTTTCCTTATTTCTTTCAACTAATTTCGGCCCTCTTTTTTTTTTCTTTTTTTTTTCTACTAATGGACATAATACGAAATAAATGGTTTTGCATGAATTTCTAGGGTGTTACATCCTCCCCCCTTAAAAGAATTTCGTTCTCGAAATTCTACCTGAATTTGTGAATAGTCGAGGATAACTTCTTCACATCTCTTCCTCTGGTTCCCAGGTGGCTTCTTCTAGATTATGATGCTTCCAGAGGACTTTGACAAGAGGAATTTGTTTATTTCTCAACTCTTTCACTTTTCGATCCAGGATTCGAACTGGCTGCTCTTTATAGGCTAAAGTCTCGTCAAACTCAATTTCACCTGGTTGAAGTACGTGTCGTGGGTCCGGGTGCTATTTTTTCAAGACAAACACATGGAAGACATTGTGCACTTTGGCCAATTGTGACGGTAATTCCAATTGGTAGGCAACATTACCGACACGCTTAACGATTTTGAATGGTCCCACGTATCTTGGTTGAAGTTTCTTTCTTTTTCCAAATTTAATTCCTCCTTTAAACGAAGAGATTTTGAGAAACACTTTATCTCCCACTTCAAACTCCAACTCCTTCCTTCGATGGTCAGCATAACTCTTCTATCAGTTCTGTGCAATTTGGATCCGTTGCTGAATCAGCTTGACCTTCTCATAGGCTTCTTCTATCCACGGTACCTTTTCCGGACCTAATACTTTTCATTCACCCACTTCATCCCAGTAGCCAGGTGTTCTGTATCTTCTTCCATACAACACCTCGAATGGAGCCATCTGGATAGAGGTTTGATAGCTGTTATTGTAGGGAAACTCTATTAGGGTCACGTGTTGATCCCAACTACTACCAAAGTCCATCAGACTTGCTCAAAGCATATCCTCCAAAATCTGGATCAATCGTTGAGTCTGTCCATCTGTTTGGGGATGATAAGCCGTGCTAAAGTTCAATTTTGTCCCCAAAGCTTCGTGCATTTGTTTCCAAAGTCGAGAAGTAAGCTGAGGATCCCTATCCGAGACAATGCTTACTGGAATTCCGTGAAGCCTAACCACCTCGTCAATAAACATTCGGGCAAGTTTCTCCAAAGGATAAGTCATGTTCACGGGTAGAAAATGAGTAGATTTAGTCAATCGATCAACAATTACCCAAATAGCATCATGGCCTCTTTGGGTTCTTGGTAAACTAGAAACAAAATCCATAGTAATAAGCTTCCACTTCCACTCCGGGATTTCCAAGGGTTGTAACAGCCCTGACGGTCTCTGATGTTCGGCATTTACCTGTTGACACGTAGGGCAAGTTTGAACATACTGTGCTATCTCCCTCTTTGTAAGGTAATAGCATAGGTAACGCAACGGAAAAATAAAAATTTATTACCTTAACCATGGATCTCTTTGACATATCTATATGATTAACAAGGGGGTTTGCACGAAGATTACCTTAAGCACAGAAGATTTCTATGCTACTAGGCAAAGATCCTTCGAAGAAGATGTTTGATCTACCACTGAAAAAGCCCTCCAAGCGTAGAGCCTCTAATGATATCCACACGAACAACTTTCTTTGGGAACCTTGTAGGCTTGCTTGCTTTGACTTTTGAGTGCTAGCTCCCTTGAATTATTTAGAACACAATAAGAAGAAAAACCTAACCCTTAGGAGAGAGAGAGAGAGACGCCTAGAAAGAGAGGAAGAGGCGTGTCTTTTCTTTCTTCAATTTTTCTCACTAGTTTTCTTTTGTGTTGCAATAATAATTCAAGAGTCAAAGCATGAACCTATTTATAGAGGAAGTATTCTAGTCTTTTAGGTAATATAGCTAATTGGAAACCAAGAAGGTTTAGGCAACTTACTTTAAGCTAATCCTTCTCCTTTAGGAAATCTATTTCATAAGGAAACCAATTAGTTACTTTATTTCTTTTAGGAAACTAATTTCCTGCAAGACTTAGAATATTTATAAATAAGTCCTTTAAGTTGATTTATCTCATAAATTAACCCCATAAGTATCTCATACTTATCTTAATTACATTTTAACCCAAAGATTTTGTTCTTTATGTGTGTGACCCATTAGGTTCCATTCACGTTGGCAATAAGTATAAATTATAACTCATTAATTGAGCTAGATAAATTAAACACTTTTAATTTATCATTAATTCACTAATTATAGATCATGAGTGGCGCCTAGCAATGCATCATGACCACCCAAGTGAATAGGAAAGTTATATGGTAGACCATACCCTTCAATGACAATGTTACCGTGTAATTAATATCCTTTCACCACACTATATTCCAATTAGTCTAAAAGTATAGTGCATACTTTTAAAAGACTTAATTTATATTTTCTTGTTCCAGAAATATAACTCTCCATGATGTATAACCTTGAAACTACTTCCAAGTTATACTATCACTTCTGCAGAAGATTTATGAGTTAATATTTCCAACAAGTGGCCATAAAGGGATATACTCTCCTATTAAGGAGTGATGAATCCTATATTGATTACTCACTATCTTTCCATGCTTCAAACTATACCCAATCTCTAACCTATGAGCTACCCTTTTACGGGCACCGAGGAATAGAGTCAAAGTATAGCAATCCACACTCAAGATACTATGGTAATCTCAAGTCAAAGGATCACTTACACCATTGCCATTAAGAGTTCAACCATTGGCACTATAGTTGAAAACTCTTGGCGGATCAATCCAATGAACTTGTTCTCAAACAAGCATCCACATACCAGCTTAAGTGTCACGCACACCATAGTCAATGAGATCAACTACTACTTACCATAAGTAGAGGCAAAGTATGTGCTAGTCTATCCGTATTAATGATGTCCAATCTCATTAATACTATGACTAGGGATATTTAAAAATATGACTTTATGTATTAGAGTCTCATAATTGTAACCCTTACAATCTCTAATACACAGTCAATATTCTAAGGACTTTATCAATCAAACAAGTAACATGGAAATACAAGTATAGATGATAAAGAAAAATACCACATGGATAAATATAACATAAATAAGTGTAACACAAAACACCTTAAACCATCTTGGTTTTAGGGCATACACTAACACTCTTCATATTATCCCAACAATAAAGTTTCTTCAGATCTTGGTACATCTTTGTACTGCCCGGGTGCACAGTATATCTGGAACGGTGAGCTTCCTCCAAGATTATTCCCTTCAATTCTTCATCTCTGGGTATAAAGATTCGGTGTCGAAACCTCAACAATCCCTCCGGTCCAACATTATATTCAAGTAAGATCCCTGCTTTGGCTTTCTCTATTCGCTTTTGTAACGTAGGATCCTTGCCTTGAGCCTCTTTAATTTGCTTCAATAATTCAGATTGCACATTTATATTTCCACAAATTACTTTTGAGCCAACTATCCGTGGATTGCTCTCGCTAACTTGCTCTAACAATCTCCACTCACAGATGGCCAAGCTAGGCCACTTGAACTTTTCTGCTTAGAGCATATACGACAACATTTGCTTTACCCGGATGATAATTGATGGTACAATCATAATCTTCTAATAATTCCACCCATCTGCGCTACCGCAAATTTAGCTCCTTCTGAGAAAACAGATACTTCAGGCTCTTATGATCGGTATACACCTCAAAAGTGACTCCATACAAATAATGCCTCCATTTCTTGAGTGCAAATACCACGGCTGCTAACTCCAAATCATGTGTGGGGTAATTCCTTTCGTGAGTTTTTAACTTACGAGAAGCGTAGGCAATTACTTGTTTCCCTTGCATTAACACACATCCCAAACCTTCCCGTGAAGCATTTGTATACACACTAAAAGTCTCCTTCCCACTTGGCAATGCTAATACCGGAGTCGATGTTAATCACTTCTTAAGCTCATTGAAACTCTGTTCACACCGTTCATCCCAATTAAACTTAGCATTCTTTTGAGTCAAAGTAGTGAGTGGTGTGCCTATCTTCGAAAAATCCTTAATAAATCGCCAATAATAGCCAGCTAATCCCAAGAAACTACGGACTTCAGTTGGATTTTCAAGGCGTCTCCAATTAGCCATGGTTTCCACTTTAGAGGGATCTATTGCTATTCCTTCTCCAGAAATGACATGACCTAAGAAGGTTACGTGGTCTCTCCAAATACTAAACTTGGCATATAAATTATTGTCTCTCAAAGTTTGTAGCACAATTTTCAAATGTTACTCATGCTCTTTATGAGACTTGGAAAATATCAAAATATTGTCAATAAATACTACAACAAATTGATCCAAGTACGGCCTAAAGACCCCATGCATCAAATCCATAAAGGCCGCTGGAGCATTAGTCAATCCAAATGGCATCACCACAAATTCATAATGACCATATCGAGAGTTAAAGGTAGTTTTAGGTACATCTTCATCCTTAATTTTTAACTGATAGTATCCTTGCTTAAGGTCTATTTTGGAAAATACTATTGCTCCCTCTAATTGATCAAACAATTCATCGATGTGAGGTAAATGATACTTATTCTTGATTGTGACATTGTTTAACCCTCGATAGTCAATACAAAGCCTAAGGGTACTATCCTTCTTCTTTACAAATAGCACTGGAGCTCCCCATGGTGATACACTTGGCCTGATATGATGCGATCCACCCCAAGACCCCTCGTTAAACACGTAACGGGAACCTTCACAACGATCGCAATCCATAGGACAACCCTCCCAAAGGATTGTTCTTGTGTATCAATGAACAACCTAACCCCAATTCTACCCGAGAACTGAAACTAGTTTGAAGAGGACCCCAAACCCTAACCTCACACGCTGGTTAGAACTCAAGGATATCAAGGAAGTTCACGAATCACTCGTGGAACTCACTAAGTCTCACAAAGAGAATCAGAGAGGAAAAACCCTCGTAAATTTTATTCAATTTCAATAATCTGTCTTAACAATAATAATAGTTAGTCCTTATATAGGCAAAAACACCCTAAATAACCAATATAGCAAGTAACTAGTCTATTACACGTTATAAACTAAGTAAAACGTAGAAAACAAATAAAATCGTAAAGTTATGGACTAAGGACCGCGAGGCTAGGCCGCGGGCCGGCCTTCTATGCGGCCTTCATCAGAACATCATCCCATCTTTGGCAAAGTTTCTGACGGAGGCCGTGGGGAAGGCCGCAGCGCGGCCTGGCCCGCGGCCTTCATCAGAAACTTTCTGATGGCCTTTTCTATGCGTCTTCTTCTGAACCCTTGCAGGTGTACTCGTCCCAGCATTGGATGGCCTCTTCCTCTTGCTCCTTTTGACCATCCTTGACGCCTCTAAGCCTCTATTTTGAGTGATTAAGCCCCTATGCATTTGTGATGCACTATGGATTATTCGAATGCCCCCATCTATTTGGGCTTTCATCACTTGGTTCGTATCATTCCCCTCCTCTTCAAGAAGATTCGTCCTCGAATCTTGCTTCTTCATGACTCCAACTGAGGGAACATTGTGTACCTACACAGAAGAAATGTGTGGAAGAGAAGAATGAGAATTAATAAGATCCTTTTTCACCGCCTTCTTCTTCCCCTTCGCAACCTCAAGCTCCTTAGACAATTTCACATTGTCCCTATGAGTTTCCAACAGTGTCAATGGCACAAGTGTGATGTCCTTTCCATGCCAAGTGAACAAGTATTGATTGCGGAACCCATCATATATCACCTTGCGATCAAATTGCCATGGACGCCCTAGTAGCAAGTGACATGCCCCCATAGGCGCCACATCACATAAAACCTTATCTTTGTAGGCTCCAATGGTGAACTCGACCTCGACTTGCTTGGTCACCTTCAATTCACCACTATCTCTCACCCACTGCAGTCTATATGGCTTGGGATGCTTCACTGTTTTCAAACTAAGCTCATCTACCAACAATGAATTCACAATATTAGTACAACTACCAGAGTCAACTGCAATGCCACATACCTTGTCCCCAATGAAACATCGAGTATGGAAGATTGATTCTTTCTGCACATCAGGTCCAGCTTCCTTAGGGTGCTCATCTGAAATTTTTCTTGTGAAAAGAAGCTCTCCCTTGTCAGGTTCGCAGCTAATAGGACCTTCACTATCACTTCCTCCCTCTAGTGGTGGCATCTTCTCATCATCTGAAGAAGCACTCTCTATGCCTCCTCCATCCAACATGATCATAGTCCTAGTGTTAGGACACTGGGATGCCACGTGACCACGTCCCTGGCACTTGAAGCATTGGATGTCACGTGTCCTCATAGGTGCCTTCATTTGCCCTTTGCCATCACCTATGCCCTCCTATGGCCTGACAACATCTCTTGGTCTCATATCACCTCGATCTTCTCGTCCCATGGACGGTCTATCCTGCCACCTTGACCTCCCATAGAAAGAGCCTAGTACCATCTCTCTTCCTAGCCTTAAGTTGCTTCTCTACTGTCTCAGTTTTTTGAACTAGGTCATCAATATCCACATAAGACTGCAACTCCACCTTGTCTCGAATATCTTGATTTAGACCAGCTAGAAATCTAGCTATTGTAGCCTCACGGTCTTCTACTACATTCGCACGAATCATTGCTAGCACCATATCCTTGTAGTAGTCATCCACTGTACGACCACCCTGTGACATAGACTGTAGCCTCTGGTGTAGGTCTCTGTAGTAGTGGCCAGGTACAAACCTCCTCCATATGATTGTCTTCATTTCTTCCTATGTGCGGACAGGTCGATCTCCACATCTTCTACTAGTGGTAACCAACTGGTCCCATCACACACTTGCGTAGTCTGAAAACTCCACAACAGCTAATTCTACCTTTTATTTCTCGGAGTAGTGGTGACAATCAAATACATGCTCCACCTTCCGCTCCCATTCCAGGTAGAGCTCTAGATCACGTCGACCTTGGAAGTTAGGAATCTTCATTTTAATGCTACCAATGTTGCTATCACGAGCTTGTTCTCCTCTTCTAGGTCTCTTATCATCCCCCATCTCATCATTAGAATCTCCAGATTCAGGCAATGGTGATCTCCTCCGGTGACTTCTGTGGCTACTCCTTGACCTCGAATGTGAATGACCTCGTCTCTCTAATCGCTCACACATAGCTTCCATGGTCTGCCACATACCTTGGATGCTAGCATTCATGGTCTAGCAAAATCCCTAAGGTCAAATGTCTTAAATTCTCCTTTGTTAGACATGATGAATTTTGAACAAATGAAAGGGGTTGAAGGAAAACAAATGGGTGAAGATTCGACTAAGGTAGGAATTTCTACGAAAAGAACACTACCCAACACTAACACTCACATCCCAAAATAGGAAAATTGGACAGCAAGTTTCGAGTGAACAGTAACTCGGATGAACAGTTCCGTGCATAGTACCCGATGAACAGTGTCAAGATTTTTTTTTTCAACAAGAGATGAGACTTTTGATGATTTTTGTTAACGAATAGTAAACAAAACACTAATAATCAATAACCCAATCAACAAGAGCACAAAAGACACGAATCTTCTAGGGTTTTTAGACGCCCTGAAGCAAAGACAGCACAAAGAACGCAAAGGATATCGCAAAAATTGTAGAAATTGGAGAAAATATTGCAAACTATTTGATTAAAACAACAACAACTACGAGGTAACAATAAACTCACAAGAAATACCACAAAGACACAAGATCTCAAATCAATAGGAAACCCTAAGGGTGGAATTAATTAAATACAATAGGGAAAACATAAGAACTACTGCAGGAATTTGACAAAAATAATAAAGATAAAAAGATATATCCAATTTCAAAGAATCGAAATTCAAGAGATGGATTGAATACACCTAATACCAAGAATCCAGAAGCTTTGATACCAATTGATGCGATCCGCCCCAAGACCCCTCATTAAACACGTAACGGGAACCTTCACAACGATCGCGATCCACAGGACAACCTTCCCAAAGGATCGTTCTTGTGTATCAATGAACAACCTAACCCCAATTCTACTTGAGAACTAAAACTAGTTTGAAGAGGATCCCAAACCCTAACCTCACACGCTGGTTAGAACTCAAGGATATCAAGGAAGTTCACGAATCACTCGTGGAACTCACAAGTCTCACAAAGAGAATCAAGAGAGGAAAAACCCTCATAAATTTTATTCAACTTTAATAATCTGTCTTAACAATAATAATAATTAGCCTTATATAAGCAAAAACACCCTAAATAACCAATATAGCAAGTAACTAGTCTATTACACGTTATAAACTAAGTAAAACGGCAGAAAACAAATAAAATCATAAAGTTATGGACTAAGGCCGCAGGCTAGGCCGCGGGCCTGCCTTCTGTGCGGCCTTCATCAGAACATCATCCCATCTTTGGCAAAGTTTCTGACGGAGGCCGTGGGGAAGGCCGCAGCGCGGCCTTGCCCGCGGCCTTCACCAGAAACTTTCTGATGGCCTTTTCTACGCGTCTTCTTCTGAACCCTTGTAGGTGTACTCGTCCCAACGTTGGATGGCCTCTTCCTCTTGCTCCTTTTGACCATCCTTGACGCCTCTAAGCCTCCATTTTGAGTGATTAAGCCCCTATGCATTGGTGATGCACTATGGAGTATTCGAATGCCCCCATCTATTTGGGCTTTCATCACTTGGTTCGTATCATGATAAATCCCCTTTCCAACAAATCTTGAAATTAAATCTTAAGCTCTCCAAGTTCCCTGGGAGACATGCGGTATGGTATTTTAAACATTGGCGAGACTCCTGGCACTAATTCTATTCCAAATTTCACTTCTCTCTCAGGAGGTAAGGAGCTTAATTCCTTCGGAAAAACATCAAAAAATTCTCGTACCACGGGCACATCTTCAAGCTTAACTTTATCTCTAGGGGTATTAATTAAGTAAGCTAGATATCCCACTGCCCCTCTAAACATCAATTTCTTAGCTTGCATAGCAGAAAAAAGGTTCGAAGAATCTAGGATTTTCTTTACATCCAACCTTAAAATAGGTTCTCCCGGTATTTTAAAATCCACTACTTTTGTCCCACAATTCAATTGAGCACTATACCAGGTTAAACAATCCATTCCTAAAATTACGTCATAACCTCGAATAGGCAACGCTATGAGGTTTGCTAAAATTTTTCCTTTTCCTACCTAGAGCTCACAATCTTTGTAAATAAAGTTGGTAGTCAAACAATGATCCCCAGTGGGAGTTCTTACTTCAAATTCATAAGGTAATTTAACGGGTTGTACTTTAACAATAGACATAAATTGAGGATTCACGAAGGAATGAGTGGAGCCAGGATCTACTAGTAATTTGGCTAAACAGTGGAAGACAAGAATCGTACCTTCAATAACTGCCGACGATTCCTGGGCATCGCGCTTGTCTAAAGCATAGACTCAAACTGGCACCTTCCTCTCATTCCCGCTCTCCTTAGCTTGATTAGGTTCCTTGTGCCCAGGTTGAGTTATGCTCAGTCCACTGGCCGCTTGCTTTGGACATTGATTTATCTGATGCTCACTACTACCGCAAAGCAAGCATTTACAGTTCTTCCTCCAACAAGCGTCTTCAACGTGCCCACCTTTTCCACAATACCCACATACCACTGAAGTAGCTGGTGATTGAGTTCCCTTTTGGGTATCCTCCTTTCACTCATTTCTTTGTGGTGTCCACCCCGTTGGAGCTCCTCTTGCCCTTCAAGGTTGAGTACCCTGCCAAATTCTTGCCCCACCAGCTCCTCTCCCAGCTTTAGGGGCTGGGCCATTTCCGGTTGACGGTCGAGACTCACTAGCACTTCCACGTTTCCTTGCTTGAAAAGTTCGAACCAAAGATTTAGTCTCCTCCATTTGCTGGGCTTTCTCTACCGCAACTTCATAAGTCTCTATAGTAGCGGCGGCAAGCGCCTCTTGAATCTCTAAATTTAAACCTTGGATGAAACGCCTTTTCCTCCATCTTTCTGTAGCTACCAACTCCAGAGCATATAGAGACAATTTTGTAAATTGGGCTTCATACTCTGCTCACTCATCAATCCCTGTCTTAACTTCAAAAATTCATCCTCCTGTTTTTCCTGCACCCGCACAAGAATATATTTTTCTTTAAACTCTCGAGTGAAATTAGCTCAAGTTCTTGGGGTCTGGTAGCGTTCCCACTTAGTGTTTACCAAATTCCACCAGGGTGTTGCAGCACCTTCCAATTGAAATATAGCAAAGCTCACCTGCCTTTCGTCAGGGTATTTTAAGGCAGCGAAAATTTTCTCGATGTCTTCCAACTATTTCTCAGCAATTTTCGGGTTTGGACTGCCGTTGAACTTAGGAGGGTTAAATTTTTGAAATCTCTCTAAGCCGACATCTTCCCCTACTATTGGATTTCGATGAGGGTTACCGACTTCTATTCCTGGGTTTTGTCGGTTCCCAAGCTGGCGTGAGGTAATAAGGGGAGTTACGTAGCGGAAAATTTAAAAATTTATTACCTTAGCCATGGATCTCTTTGATATAATCTATACGATTAAAGGGTGTTTAACACAAATACCTCAAGCATAGAAGGTTTCTATGCTTCAAAGGGCAAGATCCTATTTGATGAAGGTGTTGATCTACCACGAAAAGCCCTCCAAGTGTCGAGCCTCCAACGGTATCCACACGAACACGATCTTTAGGAACCTTTGGGCTTGCTTGCCTTGCCTTTTGAGTGCTAGCTCCCTTGAATGATTCATGAAGAACACAAGAAGAAGAAAGAAGTTGAAACCCTAACAATTAGGGAAGGAGGTGTGGCGTTTTTCTTGGAGAGAAAAACCGCCACCAAGCTCTCAATTTTTCTCTCTCTAATTTTTGTGTTATGTTTCATCAAAATCAAGAGTCAAGGCATGGACTTATTTATAGATGTAGTATCCTAGTCTTTAAGGAAACAAGAGCAATTGGAAACCAAGAAGGTTTAGGAAGCTTACCTTAAGCTAATCCTATTCCTTTAGGAAACCTATTCCAAAAGGAAACCAAATAGCTTCTTAATTCCTTTTAGGAAACTAATTTCCATCAAGACTTAGAATATTTATAATTAAGTCCTTTAAGTTAATTTATCACATAAATTAACCCCATAAGTATCTTATACTTATCTTAATAACAATTTAACCCAAAGACCATGTTCTTATTGTGTGTGACCCATTAGGTTCCATTCACGTTGGCAATAAGTACAAATTATAACTCATTAATTAATTAATTAAGAGCCAGATAAATTAACACTTTAATTTATCATTAATTCACTAATTAATTAATTTGCACTTATAGATCATGAGTGGCGTCTAGCAATGCATCATGACCACCCAAGTGAATAGGAAAGTCATATGGTAGACTACACCTATCAATGACAATGTTACCGTGTAATTAATATCCTTTCACCACACTATATCCCAATTAGTCTAAGAGTGTAGTGCACACTCTTTAAATGACTAATTAATGATTTCTTGTTCCCGAAATATAATCTTTCCATAAAAGTATAACCTTGAAACTCTTTCAAGTCATACTTTCACTTTTGCGCAAAAGATTCTTTAAGTCATATTTCAACAAGTGGCCAATCCGGGATATACTCTCCTATAATAAGGAGTGGTGAATCCTATATCGATTACTCACTATCCTTCCATGCTTCATACTATACCCAATCTCTACCGTATGGGCTACTCTTTTACGAGCACCGAGCAATAGAGTCAAAGCATAGCAATCCACACTCAAGATACCTATGGTAATCTCAAGTCTAAGGATCACTTACACCATTGCCATTAAGAGTATAATTCATTAGCACTATGAATATTAACTCTTGGCGGATCAATCCAATGAACTTGTTCTCTAACAAGCATCCACATACCAGCTTAGGTGTCGCACACCATAGTTGACTGAGATCAACTACTACTTACCCTAAGTAGAGGCAAAGTATGTGCTAGTCTTCCCATATTAATGATGTCCAATCTCATTAATACTATGACTAGGGATATTTAAGAATATAACTTTATGTGTAATAAGAGTCTCATCATTGTAACTCTTACAATCTCTTATACACAGTTAATATTCTATGGACTTTATCAAATAAACAAGTAATATTAATAACAAGTATTAAATGACAAAGAAAATGCCACATATATAAGTATAACACGAAATAAGCGTAATAAAAATCCCAAAAACTAACTTGATTTTAGGGCATACACTAACAGCTGAGTCAAAACGTCAGTCATGCGGTTTAACACGGCGATTATCGGGTCAGCCCCAGGGTTTGGGTTTTCGCCC
Organism: Mitragyna speciosa; assembly: GCA_024721245.1. NCBI lineage: Eukaryota > Viridiplantae > Streptophyta > Magnoliopsida > Gentianales > Rubiaceae > Mitragyna > Mitragyna speciosa. The sequence continues at coordinate 11,493,097 of CM045568.1, forward strand.
GACGTGTTGCCCTCCTCGCGATCTTGTCGACGGGGTCTTCCTCTTCCTCGACTTGCCATCACTTAATATTCTAGAATAATATTAACTAGTTATTTCGAGATCCACGTAGTGAGTAACGAGACATATAAAATGCACTAATTCATGAATAAGACAAGAAAAGCAAATATTATGCCAAATAGAGTCACATATATACACATGTCATTCAATTTATACATGTCAAAAGTCCCACATATAAAACATAGCATGACATACATAGGTCCAAAAGTTTTACATATCAAAACATGATACACATACAAGCATAACAAAATAAACATAAGTCTTTGTACATTTTTCTATCTAGAGATCTAGTCCAACGGGACTGATCCTATCGAGCTCACGTCCCTCTCTGACTCACCCTCAGGAGCCTCCTCGACCCCAGGAGGTGCATGCACGGCCTGCCCTGGCCCTACATGCTGAGCCATGTCTCGTACCTCATCTAGTACGTGCTCTACCATCAAGCAACTGTCGTCTACCAGACGTGATGAGGACATGTTGATCACTCATGACGATCAAAATCGCGGAGTTAGGGTGCCTAGTGGACCAGTGACAAGAGCACGGGCTAAGGAATTCCAGAACGCGCTACAAGTATTCATTCGTGCAATCCAAGAACAAGTGGGTGCCTCAAAGACCATTGACGAAGTGTCCAAGGAAGGAACAAAGGGATGCACATTCATTCAAGTGGAACGAGGCAACCAAAATACAAGTGTAGGTGACAGGAGAGAAACCGCGGATGACCTTCCCGCGGGTCCACACGCGGTTCACGTCCAGAAGCGTTGATCAAGTCACGAGAGAAACCGCGTCATAAACCGCGGATACTCCATCGCGCGGTTTCTCCCGCGGTTCGTGTCCAGAAACTCTCTTCAACACAACCGCGGAAGAACCCGCGGATCATCCTCCCACGGTTTGTCGCGCGGTTCACTTCCGGAATAATACGGGCTTTTACGAGGTTTTATGTTTTTTTCCTGTTTTTCAAGTTGTAATAGCCTAGGACCTAATGTAAGGGCTTTAAGGCAATTAAGCCTTGTTTCTTTTAGCTATTAATAGGACACTCTATTGTAAGAGAAGGGAGAATTAGACATCACGTTAAAAATTAAGGGTTTTCCCTCTTGGCTTCTTGAAAGCTTTTCTTTGAATACCTTAGGAATTCTCTGGGTGTTCTAGGCTTATCAATCCAAGTAATCACCTTGGCTTGTGGCGCCATCTACCTTCAAACTTGGTTCGCTAACTCGTTGGATCGTGGGTCGAGATCGTATCAAGGTTCGCCATCCCGAGGGTTAGAGGGGTCGAGTCTTTCATTATCCAAACTTGGGTATTGGCTAGATCGCCGTCTCGTATCATTTGGTATCAGAGCTAGTGCCTTTACCCAGGTTATATCCTTTTAATCTTGTGTTTTTCTTGTTTCTTTGAGTTCTTGGAAAAGTTCCTATCAGGGTTTTCTTTTTTGTTCTTGCTTTCTTTGTTCTTTAGTCCAAAAAAAAAATCCAAAAGGATTGCATATTAGTCTTTCTTTTGTGCTGGTTTTGTTCCTTTGAATTAAAAAAAAAAAATCACTGTTCTGGTACTGTAGCAAGTATTGTTCGCCGCCACTGTTCATCGCGGTCACTATTCATCCGGTGAATTTTTACTTAATTTGTCTAGTTTTGTGGTGTTTGGTTGTACGTTTTCCGGGATTTGTTTAAAAAAAAAAAGACGTGCTTAAAGGGAGTAAAAGCCGAGCACACGAACTAAACCAATTAAACTAAAGTATATTTGGCTGGAATACTGTCCTTGTGCATCCGAATAGATCTGGTGAAACATCCAGATCGTTGGACAGATCACAACGCCACGTACGAAAGTTTAATTGAACCGGATTCTACTCTTCTTGTTTCTTGGTGTTTTGTTGGGGTTTTCTTGTTAATTTGGTGTTGAAAGGTAAAAGTCGTGCACTTTCATTGCAAAAGTCGTGCATTTAAAAAAAAAAAAAAGGACGAAGAAAGTGGATTATAATCCTTTGTACCCAGCAAAATTTCATTCAAGTATCATCATATTGGGGGTTAGGGTCTTAATTAATCCTTTCTTGAAGTCAAATTCTTGTGTTTTCTTATTGTCCTCTTTGTGTTTGGTAAAATTCCAGTTTATCCATCATTATTCTTTTGCTTCTATTTGAACTTCCAGATTGAGTCTAGCTTCTTTGTATTCTATTCCAACCTCTTGCCACACTTGGGTGATTCTAAATTGGTGAGTGTTTGAGTACCTTTGGAGGAATCCTAACTCTTCAAAGGGAGGCATACGGAGGCCAATTGAGGAGCGGTGAGTGCATTAAAGTGATTGAGTGATACACGAGAGTGATGGAACATCTAGTGAGAACGAGTGTGGGTGAGGTCTTCTTTTACTACTAACATTTTTCTTACAGGTTGTTTAAAAAAAAAGAAAAAAAAAATGTCTAGGGAAGGTGGAACTCCTCAACCAATTGATGTTCGACTCTTGACTGAGGCGATGAGAGCCGAGTTCCAAGGCATGTTGGATCGCGCCTTAGA